>JBBPCZ010000002.1:15265316-15279721 GCA_037974445.1 Brycinus macrolepidotus | reverse complement strand
TGAGTGAGTGAGTGAGTGAGTGAGTGAGTGAGTGAGTGAGTGAGTGAGTGAGTGAGTGAGTGAGTGAGTGAGTGAGCATTTAAAACAGGTGCTGTGTTTTATGACAGCCTCCTGTCCTGGTTAGTTTCTGTATAAGTCACCGCCTACAGGCTAACATAGGAAAACCATTTTATGTACCTTTAGTAGCTACTTTGTCTTGTGCCACACTTGTAAAGATTAAGAATTCTTCGGCGATGGCACAGAGCAATGACTTTTTTTTAAGAAAAATGTTTTTTTAAGAACTATCCACTGAAAGGTTCTTTAGGAAACCAAAACGGTTCTTCAGTGGCAGCATACATAGAACCTTTCTGGCACCCATTATTTTTAGGGGTGTAATTCAACTTTATAATACTATATTTAGTGGATATTATTTACTTTTTCATCCTTGACAAAAGCGCGAATGGTGTACTTTTTGATAATAGAATAGTTTTGTTTATGTTATCATAAAGTACAAAAAGGCCAAGCATTTTTGTTTTCCTTGAGCTCTGAAAAATATTTTGAACTCTTATCCCAAGGTTTCTCTCTGGATTCTGGCCACAGCATTACTGAGAAGGGCAAATTGACTGTCGTGTCTGGAGCTCCAAGAGCCAATCACAGTGGAGCAGTGATACTTCTGAGGAAAGAGGGGGAGGCGTCCACCATGCTGTCGCCAGAACATATATTTGAAGGACCTGGACTTGCCTCCTCATTTGGATATGATGTATCAGTGGTGGATCTTAATGGAGATGGGTATGAAAAATAAAAAAAAATCTCACTTCTGACAAGAATGTAATGAAACAAGTTTACTCCATCAAACTGTTCACATAATGGGCTAAGAGAGCCCTCTTCATACTGACAACCTATTTCAGGACTGAACCATGTAGAATTTTAATGTATGTTTGAGAGCAATAAACATGAGTTTGAGCGTGTGTGAGATGTCATCGTGTGTATGTGTGAATGCTTCTCCAGGTGGCAGGACATAGCGGTGGGAGCGCCTCAGTTCTTCCAGAGAGATGGTGAGGTGGGGGGAGCAGTATATGTCTACATCAACAAGGCTGGAAAGTGGAACACTGTAGTTCCCATCCGCCTCAATGGATCTAAAGACTCAATGTTTGGACTGGCCGTGAAGAACATTGGAGACATCAATCTGGATTCATATGAAGGTGGAACTCAATGGATTCTTAGGCTTTTTGGGTGGGGTGAGAGTAAGACAAGGAGACAGAGAGAAATAAGGCATTGCTAAGACAATGTTACATTTTTACAGCTCTACTGAATATAACTAAGTAAACATTATTGTAAAAAATGCTGTCTACAGTAGACAAAATGCTGTTATAACCACTACTGCAATATTTAAAATGCCAAGCCTGCCTGTTTTACACTGCATCAGAGGTTAGAGTTAACTTGAGAGTGTGCAAAAACATTTACAGTCTGTTTATTTTATTTTAGGTATCTTAGCTATATAATGTGCATATTCACACATCTTACAGTTTCAGATAGCAGATGCATGGTGTACACAGTGATTAAGATTAATGTTATCCCCCATTTTCTGTGTGTATGGTAATTTTATGTTTTTCAATGATCATTAACTCAGATTTGTAAGTGTGAGTTTGTATTTTTTTTGTGCGTGTTTTGACTGGCACTTCTCATTGTCATGGCCAGATATTGCAGTAGGTGCCCCATATGCTGATGGAGGTTCAGGCAGAGTGTACATCTATCACGGATCAGCGAATGGCATTAACACCAAACCAGCTCAGGTCAGGAAATCTCGCTCTTACTCAGGGATATTTTCTCTCTCTTGCTTTCACTCTCTCTTTCTCACTCGCTCCATCTCTACATCTCTCTTTGAATCTCTAACCTCTCTGTCCCTCTGTATTCTGCTGTGTGTGGGCTTTTGTAATAGATAACAGGCTTGAGAGCAAAACACCATTACTATGATAAAGGGCAGGGAGATGGAGAGTCTTGAGCAATTTTGGACTATTTTGTAGCAAACTATAAAGTTCAAGGCTTCTACCACCATTTTCTAAATTTCACTAATAGTATATTACATAAGGGTGCCCTCAGTCCATTGAGTAAATAATAAGCCCATATTTTATCTTTTGTCATCACTGCGTGGTAAGTAATACACAGCCCTTTAGACATGCTTTTTACCTGTTCCAGGTTCTGGAAGGCAGGCACCATGGTATAAAGATGTTTGGCTATTCATTGGCTGGGAATATGGATTTGGATGAGAACTCTTACCCAGATCTAGCTGTTGGATCTCTGTCCGATGCAGTGCTTGTATACAGGTAGTCATTTATCAACATGTTTAATGGTTGACTGACTTTCTCTATGCAAATCAGTTTAAAGCAAATTAATTAACTCAAATTCAGGGCCAGACCTGTCATCACCATAAAGAAAGAACTCAAGGTTACACCGAAGGAAATTGACCTGACAAAGAAAACATGTGGCAACAATATTTGGTAAGATATTCTTGTTTTATTTTTGTTTTGAATGATACAAATATTTAATATCACACTGTTTCTATTTTTTCTTCCAAGTGAATTTATTTTCAATGTATATTTCTTATTAACAAATTTATTTACAGCTTGAATGTTGAAGTTTGCTTTACCTATAAAGCAAACCCCATCACTTACAGTCCTAAACTGAGTAAGTATAAGACTTCTGCTTATAAATCATCTGTAATTATTTTCACAGCATGCATAAAAAATCACATCTGCCTTTTTTAACTACCTGGAAATATTTTATTCACCTGTTGTTTTGACATTTCCACATGAACATGAAATGTAGTATATATATTTTCATAATGCCATCGTGAAGCACAAATGTAATGTTTATTCCCGGCAGTGATTTCCTACACGCTGGAGACAGAATCACATCGCAGAAAGCAGGGTTTGCCCTCTAGAGTGTTCTTCCAGAATAAGAAGCCATCTGACCAGGACTACCTGTCTTCAGGCATGCTGGAGCTGAGAGGCCAGAGCAAGAAAGCCTGCTTTAAAGCCAAACTCCAACTGCAGGTACCTGCTGCTTGTCATTTCAAGCAAAATAGAAGTAGCCATTGTAAGCCTTTTGTTACATTTCTAAAATCCTTCTCTTAAACTGGAAATGGATACGGACAACACTCTGTAGTTTGGACTGATTTAAAATGGATTGACTGGTACTCCTTTAGCGCTCAGAACTCCCGTTAAATTGTTAATCAGTCAGATTTGTAGCAAGGTGTAGCCATGGTGCTGTTTGTAATGAATGTTTCTTTATGAAGGTGAAATAAAGTGGTATACGTTGCTAGTCAATTTTTAAATTAATAGAATATTTTTAATCCGACTTTATTTGGATTTCCCCTGGTAGCTTATCTTCAGAAATGATTATCAGTCGAATGACTGAATCAAAGTTGTTTCTCAGCAGTGGTAGGAGTCGGAGTAGGGCCAGGGTTATAGTTACTGAAAATCAAGGTGTATTTTACACTTTAGTTAAGGTAAAGTGAACAGCTAAAAAGCCTATACAGTGGGCTATCCTGTAACCTGTATTTTCAGTATCTTAATATTTTTGTAACATTCTTTATCAGGAGAACATTAGGGATAAACTGAGAGCGATCCCCATCGAGGTGTCTGTGGCCATCGAAAGTGCTAAGAGAGGAAAGAGACAGAACTCACTACCAGAGCTGGTGCCAATTCTGGACTCCAGTGTGCCCAGCAAGACCAGCACTGAGGTAAACACTTATAGAGTAACTATTCTGTGGCTTTTAGGTGCTGCGGCTTTTGCTGAAGGTCTGAATGGAGAACACTTGGTTATATTCATTCAATCCCAGAGAATAATTTCTTGAAATAATATTACGATTCACAAAACACAGATGTGTAAATGTTAGAATTTATATGGGAGCGGATAATCAGTTACCATAAAGCAGCTCTTCCATTTGCAATCTTAGGTCAACTTTCTAAAGGAGGGATGTGGGACTGACAATATCTGCCAGAGTAATCTGCAGCTCCAGTACAGATTCTGTTACAGAGCATCCAATCAGGACGTCTTTCCTCCATTACCTATGTGAGTACCAACACTATAGACACACGTTAAGATAAATTCTGGTCAAAGTAAGCTTGAGTGAAAACAAAGCACACACAGCTATAAATGGCTGTGAGCTATATGTAGATAAATATCCATGGTCAATGATGTCCTTTTTTGTTGTCTCTAACAGGCAGAATGGTGTTGCAGTGATATCTCTGAGTGACCAGAAGGACATCGCTCTGGAGGTCACGGTGAAGAACAGGAATGGAGATGATGCTCATGAAGCCAAACTAGTGGGACTGTTTGGTGATTCACTTTCATACTCAGGATTCAGATCCTATAGAACCACAGTGAGTAGCAAAGACTATTTAACAAACTATTCAGTTTTAAATTAAGCAATTTATAATGAAGAATAGATAAAGAATAGAAAAAGTAATGTACATGATCTAAGCATGTACATTCCTCATTAATTAAATATTACACCAATATTTCCTGCAATAATTGTGTTGTATTATGTAATTCAAATCGAAATGATGTAGCCTTAGACACTTGAACCAAGTACATTCAAGGCTTAACTTTTTTTTTCAGTAAAAATGAGCAAAACAGCAAAAATGTTGTTTATTTAATTGTTTTACATTAATCAGGACAAGCAGGTGATTTGTGTAGCCAATCAGAATGGCTCCCAAGCAGACTGTGAGCTGGGAAACCCCTTCAAAAGAGACTCTGAGGTAGGCCCTTTTACTGAGGAGTTTATTATAGAGTTTCATCCGTGTTATAACTTTGCTGACTGCTGTTTATATGTTTTAGGTCACCTTTTATATTATACTGAGCACTGCCAGGATCTCTCTGAGCACAACAGAGGTTGAAGTTGATCTCCAGTTGGAAACGTGAGTTGTTCATTATCAAATGAATGTCAATTTAAATGTTAGCCTCTGGAGTAATGATTTTAAATGTCCTTTCCTCAACAGAACAAGTCTGCAAGAGGGTTTGGTTAAAGTAAGAGCTAAGGCTAAAGTCATGATCGAGCTTCTGCTGTCTGTGCAAGGGTATATGCATCATCTTTTGTGCTTTGTACTAATGTATAAATGCTCTACCAGTGCATTTCTTTTTTTAACTAATTGTTTTTACCCTGTGGTTCAGGGTTGCCAAGCCCTCTCAGGTATATTTTGGAGGGGATATTAGAGGAGAGAGTGCTATGAAGTCAGAGGAGGAAGTTGGAAGTTTGATTGAATATGAATTCAGGGTACATTTTGCTATTCTACTCATAACAAATTGTATGTTCTTTAATTCATGTTAATATTTTTTGTGACCCTGGTATGGATTTTCAACAAAAAATACTGACCATTGAAACATTTAATGTTTGTACTTCAGGTCGTAAATTTAGGCAAGCCCCTGAAATCGTTCGGCACAGCTTTTCTCAATATCCAATGGCCTAAAGAAAATGCTGTGGGGAAGTGGCTCCTATACCTGATGAAAGTTAACTCTAAAGAGCTCAAAGAGATCACCTGTTCACCTGAAAGTGAAATCAACCCTCTTGGCCTAATGGAGGTACCATGTTCTCAGTGTTCCCTGTGCTCCTTTTTTAGACAGTAAAATAACCAGTGCTGAATTATATCCAACTGGAATTAAGGGTGGGGTGATTGTTTTTTAGAGAAATTAATAGAAGCCAGTAGCTTTTAAACACAGCAGCCAAATAAGGGGGTGGTGTTTTTTTAAATCTGTTTTTAGAGTGTGCAGTAGTACAGTTCCCACATTTTATCATATGGAATATAATTCACTGACAGGTGCTGGAATTTGGGAAAAAAATTCTGACTGGTGACTTTACTGTTTACTACTCATTAATAATGAATCTTTTTGCTGGATGGATGGGGCAGGTTGGACGGGTGTTGATAAAAAACCCTCACTACAATCAGTAGTGCCCTTTTAATATGTTTTATTTTTTTTATTTTTTATGAAAGCATTTCACTCAAGCACTACATCACCTGACTGACTAATAAACTTGTATGAGACAAATCTTTTCAATGAACTGATAAGTATTACTTAAGTTAATAGTTACCGCACTGTTTACTTTTTATACTCTGTTCTTTCAGGGGTCTGTTTTGTCAAGGAGGAAGCGTGAGGCAGAGGAAGGTAAAGCACCTGAGGGAAAGAAAATATCTGTTTCTACAGATCAAAGGAAATACAAAACTCTGGTAAATGAACTGAAACTGTTCAGTCTTTCTCTGTGTAGTGGAGATCAAGTTTGTTGAAGATGCATCTAACTGGATTTAATGCACTTTTAGTCTTGTTCTGGGGATGCAAAATGTGTGGAGATGAAGTGCCCTCTGCTGAACCTGGACAGTAGTGCAGACATTATTCTGAGGTCACGCCTTTGGAACTCCACTTTCCTTGAAGTATAAGCAGCAATATTTATTATAAAATAAATAAATCATATTTGTGTGATGCACCTCTGAAACAATACCTCTGAAAATGCACATCTTTTTTCTGTAACAGGATTATGCTTCCTATAACTATCTTGACTTGGTAGTGAAAGCATCTATAAGTCTAAATGTCTCTGCCAAGAACATTGTCCTGAAAAATCCTGAGACACAGGTAAGATTTGTCATTTGAATCATGTAAGAGACACTGGTTTTGAGCACCTACATTTCTAATAAATTAAACGCTAAAAAAATGTTTGACAGCATACGACGTGTACTAGATGTACAAACGTTTAGACACCTTCTAATTAGTGAATTCATCTACTTTAATGTACACCTATTGCTGACACAAGCTTCCATCTACACACACATATATTCTGTATACAATCCCCATAGAAAAGTATTGCCAGTGGAATGGGACACCCTGGAATAGCCATGCATGTGCCTAAGGTCACATTACCCAGTGGCAGTTTTCAGAGAACGCAAAGCTCCATCTAATACGTTTGGGATGGTTTGGAGTGGGGACTCATGCAGTTGTATCTATCACAACAAACAAACTATCAAACAAACTATCACAGCAATGTTCCATCATGTAGTGGCTTCCCAGAGAAGCAGAAGCATTAACTGCGGCAAAAAGGGGAAAAATCCATATTAATTTCGAAAGATTGACAGGTGTCTGCAAACTTTTGGACATATAGTCAGCTGTTGGTAAAGATGGCTAAAAAGGTCGTTAAATATCTTTCTTGGTACTGAGCTCAATCTATCACTGCAAAACTTTTTTTTTTTAAGCCACAGTTAATGGCACCTTAGCATTTAGTACTTCTTTGCAACTTCTATTTGCCTACATAAGAGCAATGCGTCTTTTCCTGTAATGGCTTTTGAATGGAGAATGCAGAGTGAGCAATCTGAGAGCACTTATCAATACAGACTCCTAGGTTTGTTTGAGTGTTGTCTTTATTGCACCTTTCAGGTTTTTACTGGGGGTTAGGTCAGGGTAAAGGAATGGCTATGATTCTGTAGTCAACCCTTTTTGTGTGGATTTAGATGTATGTTTTGGATCCTTGTCCAGCTGGAAGATCCAACCACGACCCAGTTTTAGCTTTTTGCCAAAAAGGCAGCTAGATTTTTATTTTAAAATCCCTGGTTCTTAATGGAATCCATGATCCCATGTATCCTAACATTGAGGTTCTTTTTTTGTATAACCAGACCTCTTCATAACCCAGACTCTTTTTGTGTTATTTGACCAAAGAACCCAGTTTCGGTAACTTCTAGAGAACTCGAGGTGCTTAAATGTGTGGGTCAGAAAAAAGACTTTCTTCTGCTATGCCTTCCAAATAATTTGTTTGCATAGAGGTGTGGTCGAACTGTAATTTTATAGACTTGGTGACACTAAATGCTAGCACCTTCTGAGATTTTTTTCCCTCTTTTTAACCATCCTCTTATGTCATTCCATTTGTCCTCCAGACAAGCTTACTACAGTTTTGGTTGTTTAAAACTTCCTTATTATTCCCATAACAGGAGATAACTGGGCCATTTTATGTGTAGAACAAATTTTCTTAGTAAATGCTTGATTGAAATGATGGTCAGCACACTTTTGTCTCATTTAATTTGTGTATTCTGTAATCTTGCCATTAGTAATGAATGACTAAGACAGTTTGCTGTCTGTCATCTCCTATTTATACCCAGGAAATCATGGATGACTACTTAAAACTCCCTGTGGACTCAGAAGGATTTTGAAAAGTGAAATATAAATGGGAACGTACTTTAGTTAAGCTTTTCTAGGGGTGCCATTATTTTTGGCAGGTTTTGTTAGATATGTTAGATTGAGCTAATTAACCACAAAGACTTTTTTCATAACCTTTTTACCCATCTTTACCAAGGGTGCCAGTAGTTATGGAGCTGATTGTATAGTGTATCAGCTGAAATTAACATGTAAATTTTTTTCTACACTGAAGGTGAGATTGACTGTGTTTTCTGAAAATACTGTGGCCCACCATGGTGGGGTTCCTTGGTGGATAATCCTAGTGGCCGTATTAGCGGGCATACTGGTGCTGGCTCTACTAGTGCTTCTACTTTGGAAGGTAAGCCTAGCAGACCAAAGCAGATGAAGTTTTTTTTACCATTTGTTTTCTAGTTTTTGGATATTTACATGTTTCTTTATAAATGTTTTTTCATTGCATTGGAATCTCATTAACCAATATTTTGGATATTGATTTTTATTTAATCAGATTGTGTGAAGTCAGCCCCCCCATAGTTTGCAGTAGGAATAACTGCTAGGTTTTATATCATATGGCTATCCATAGTTTGCATATTATGACAGCAAGGTTTTATATCTATCTCAGCTGTATTATGCAACACTTTTCATAAACTGTGCCACCAGTTGTTTACAATGATCCACAACCTTGCTCCCTTTTGTAGTGCGGTTTCTTCAAGCGTGCCCAAAAAGACCAGTATGATGCTGCATATCACAAAGCTGAGATCCATGCTCAGCCCTCAGACAAAGACAAGCTCTCCACAGAGGCCTAGCCTGGGTAAAACATACGAGACCCCAGTCTGCAGTGGCACAAAGCTTTAACAGTCACTAACGCATCTTTTGCTTAGTCAAAAGAACAAAGAAAGAACAAAAAACTTTCTTGTGAACCACATGCCTCACTTGTCAATGCTGTGTGAAGTTCTGAATCTGTCTGAGTGATTATACTTACTCATTTGCACGTGCTGCGTTTGTTGCTTTTCCCCTTTCTCCAGATGACCTCTAACTGATCTTTATTTCCCTTGTTCCAGCTGTTTTTAAAGACGTTCCTCTGCCAGTTTGACTGTTCTGCTTTCTGCATTTGCCAAGCATGCTATTTTAACACCGTGCACTCGTCAAACTTGTGTTGCAACTGCAAAAGCTGTACTTTAAACATCTTGTAACTTCATCAAAGGTCTGGAGGATACTGAAGTGCCTTTTATGTGTTCTTTCCATCAGTGTGGCTTTTTCAAACGTTCCAAGAACGATGACAGCGTCCCTAAGTACCATGCTGTGAGGATCCGGAAAGAGACTCGTCACTTCAGTGATGATAATGTCATGTTTGATCCATTTGAGAAGAAGCAGTGGATGACCACGTGGAGTGAGAACGAGAGTTACACCTGAGACGCTGACCTCACTGGTGTAAGAGACTGTAGGACCATCTGGTGTCCAATAAAGATTCATGGTCATGGGTTCACGTCTTAATACAATCCGTGCTCTCAGAAGAAAAAGAAATGGAAAAAAAAAAGACTGAAGAAACAAATAGCAACAGACTCTTTCCATGTGCTGGATTTAAAAACGCCAATGTCATGTCCAGAAAGACCAAGAAAATGTCTTGTAAAATACGGTTGTATTTTAGTTTTCTTTTACTGTAAAGTCTTTGCATATGGACTCAGGAACAACCCTTACATTCTGTTTGTATAGTTGTGGATGACAAAATACTGAGACTGAACGGAGTATGTTTTTTATTCTGTAAATATTGAAGCATTCTTACGTATTGTTTATTTATTTTCTTTTTCAATTAATTAGCCAAAGATGCTACAAGTTGTTTCTTAAACTGTGAAATGTGCGTGGAGTAAAGAAAAGTGTGACACAGCAGATCAGGTGTATGTTAGTTGTCATGCACAGTAGGAGGAGACGATGGGAATTCTTCACATAAAAATCAAACTTTGGTCAAAATTAAAGTAGTTTCTGTGCTAGTATTTAATTTCTTTATATCTTAGGACTCTCTGGCCTAGATGTTTGTACACATGGATGGATGTGTGTGTGTGTACGAGTGTTACTCTGCTCTAAAACAGCTTCAATTCTGTTGCAGGGGAATTCTACCATTTTTATTTGAACTAATTCAATTGTGGAGATGTAAACAAAGCCACTGGGAGTGGTTTTATGTAAAATGATACATTATGTGTGAACTTTACAGACTCAGATTTCTTTACAGAGGCAGTGATAGGATGACTATATGTGACTACATGGGTTTTTGGGTTTAATGTTGGTGATGGAAAAATAGTGATGCACTGGGTAAAAAGGTTCTATTTTTTCCTACATGTGCCACATGTACATCTTACCACAAGACAAATATAAAACAAAGTCTGTGGCATCAGGCAACATATTCATAACCATTTCGTGTCATAACTTTTAGACAGATTACATGCTTCAGACATCTGGTTCATATCATCGCCATCATGTAAAAATCTGAGTCAGATGAGCAGAATCTGGAGTTAGAAGGAACTGGTGCAGACGGTGTCTGTGAACTAGGAGTGGAGAACACTGCTAAACTGTGTAATGTGACTGAGTTAGAGAGCAAACAGTAAGTACCAGGTACTTTTAGATGACTGTTATTTCCACCAGGACTTTCTAATTTCACTAATGAGCTCCAACCAATTTTACCCTTCACTTTGGAAGCTCAAATAGATCTGAAATTGAAAATATGAAGTGGCTTGAAGTCATGGGGACTGGGGTAAATACCTCTATAAGCAGTCTGTATGTCTTTGAAAGCAGCCCTCTATAAAGTCCAAGAATCAGTATTCTTGGTTTAATGAACTAAATTTGTTGTAATAAGTTTAGAGTTGGACTGGGCTTTGGATGATTAGTGATTCCTTCTGGATATGTTAGAATTTCTAATAACAGAAGCAAAAACATTAGGTTATGGATGCCTTTCATATTAAAGGTCCTTCAAGAATCATCGAAGCTACATTGAGTAATTTGTGAAACACACCCACTCTATCCCTGTATGCTCCCAAACCTTTTTCTGTCAGTCCCTGTTTGAGTCATGTTGGAAATGATTGCCCTTCTGCATACATGTCTTGGCTTCACCTAAAGACTGGTGTTAGCTGCATGTTGTAATATATATTTTCCAAAATGTGTAAATAGCATTTATACAATGTTCAGAAATATAGTTAACACCTCCTTTCTGTGAAAGACGGACGTCGGAAATGCCCCATACACAGTGCTTTCTTTGTAGATAGGCCCAGGCCTAAGGATTGAGTGTAGGAGCAATTTAAAGGAAGGACACTGGGTTATTTGATAAGGAGTTTTAATTTCTTGCTCCAAAGCTCCTCTTTATCAATCATTCCTCTCATTGTAGACAGACCAAATTCTTATGTGTTGTACAAGATGATCCGTTTTTATTTTTGCACACATTCATGAACACACATACTAGCCTGGTGATAGAACAAGGGTTATTCATGAAGAGGCCCAACAGAAACATGGGCCATTTGTGCATGGTCCACTTTATTATCAGTCACCAACAGTAGAACCAGTATGTGTGGACTGCAACTTAAAATTGACTGTAAAACAATTGGCACTCCATTTACAACTATCGAGTAGGTAGGTGTAATTAATAAAACGGTTACTGAATGTGATATTTTTGTTCTTGCACTGTGAAAAACTGTAACAGCTCTGAAAATACAATAAAGACTCCAAAGCTTTGACATTAAGAGGTCTGTGTGTTTACATCAGGGCTAGTCAGAATACTTTTTCACGGAACCTTATTAAATTTTTGGGCACTATTTGGTGCAGTTGCTGTGTAAGGAAGCAAACTATCATTTTACAAACTACAATTTTAAACAGGTGAATAAAACTATACCACACAAGCAAAGTTAAGATTAAGCACAAACAAAACTGTCAAAAGTATTGTTCGTTAAAAAGAAGGAAAAGTTACACAGAAACTACTGAATGCTTTATTGATCTTTGAAAATCATAAAAATAAAGATAAATCTATACAATCTAATTTGTTTATAAGGTTATATAATGTATCTTCAGTAAGCTAAAATCCTGGCTATGCTCTTCTGGTTGTGGTTTTGAGTAGAAAGACACTGAGTGAGTCTATATGTTTATTCCTCTATAAAGCAAGGCACATCAGCAATCCAGCATTTAAAGAACAGATTTACCATGACAGGGAATAAGCAGCATATCTTGCTGCAGCAAACAGCTCTGCACATATTTACATTCATCGGCTAAGTGTTTGCAGGCCGTTACTTGTGCCAAAGTCCCCTTTTCCCGACAACACGCAACACTCCAACAGATAGACTATCCCACAAAAATGTAAACACTTTACAGTCTCAAAACAAAACACAAAAAGGACCTTGTGGGACAACGTACGACTGTAAAAGTGAAATATGCTTTTCTGGTTATCAAATATATTGTTACTGTTGCAGAACTACTAACTACAGTAAAAAGATATTAGTGCAAATTCATAAGTGGATATTGGCAGAAAGTGATAAGAATAGTTGAATACTTGAATAGTGCTCAATCTGAACTGAGTAAGGACTTCATATGAAACCTGTAATGTGCAGTTTCAACCCTATAAAGGCACAAATATGATTTGAAAGCAGTCGTAGAGGGATTCTTGTAAATAAAGATGAGTACCGACCACTTTCTCCCTTTCACCTCCTTAAACCAAGTATAAAAATAAATGAACTGGAAAATACATTTAAAAATATGGAACAGTGTAAATTTAGCTGTGTATAAAACTCTTTAGTTAAAAAATGTATTTGAATTTTTGGAGAAGTTTGATTTGAAATGATAAGCTCAGCAGATAGACACCTTCTTCTACATTTCCTCCTTTACACTGCTGCTCCTGAACCTTACGTTTTGCTATTTGCTGTTTCCTCTCTGGGCGTCACTGTTGGACTCTGTGTCTGATCTCTCAGACATGGCTGTGCTCGCTTTGATGCCTGTAGGTGTTGACTCCCTGCTGTGCTGTGAGATGAGGAGCTGCTCACTGGGTCTTTTCCATGAGGGTCGAGTGGCAATCCAGAGGATAAGTCCCCCAAACACGCTTATCAGCAAGCCAAGGATATTAACAAATGTGGCTTCTGGAGGTGAATCTTTATACTTTGGATCTTTCCTGTGAAGAAAAGGAAAAACAAACAAACAAAAAAAAAACTTTAAATAAATGTTTGAATTTATGTCTTAGTGGGAACACAACATAAGACCATATTTAATATGATAAGACCTATAATATTATGGTTAAAGAGAACATTGAGTCACATGCTTAAAATGTTTTGAAACTTCACCGATGACATCATTTCAGTTTACCAAGCTTGGCATTACTGAATATGACCACAACAGTGCTTGTAAAAAACAAGACAAAGTATGGGACACAAGTAATTACAGATTTCAGAAGACATCCTTTGTCTGATGCAGCACATTCAGCACTTACCTCCAGAGTAGTCAGAACCTATCATTTTCCATAGAAAAGTTTGCACACATACTTACAGGCCAAATATGAGCTTCTCAGTAATGCCCATTAGAGCAGCAGCAATCACACTGGTAAAGATGAACAGGCCACTGTACACATGTAGAGGCATAAACAGAGCTCGCAGGTGTACTGGGCTTACAGGAAGCAGGTAGATGCCAATGCCCAGCACAATCTGGTAAATTACAGAGAAAGAGAAGGAATTAATGTTGTCCAGTCTGCTCTACACATATACATTTGTGTGTATTTGAATTTCAAACCTACTGATCTATGATATGGAAATGATGATACATTACCTGTAGTGAGTAGAGTAAGATAGCAGTTAGTCCCACCCAGCTGTGCAGGCTGTACATGTTGGGAATGCCCTGAACATTGTGGAAGTCAAACACTGCTACCAGAGAAATAGCAGCCAAGACGAAAGCCAGCACATTCAGGCCTGCATGGATGAGCTTCATCATCAGCTTACTGCACTTCCAAGTCCAAGGAAGTCTGTACACAACAATTGCTGAAGAAAAGAATGTGTCACTTGTTTTTGATCTGGCTTCTGTTGGAGCAGTATTTATAACACACTAAAACCTTCATTACAACATGTTTTAACACACACACACACACACACACACACACACACGTACGTATGCACCGTTGTTTATCAATACTTCTTGGTAAAAAGTGTATACTTCACACTTTCATACAGCCTACTGGACTTTCTTTAGCTTAATACACACACACACACACACACACACATACATACATACATACATATATA
>JBBPCZ010000002.1:15236779-15256458 GCA_037974445.1 Brycinus macrolepidotus | reverse complement strand
GATGTTGGTCTCCCACTTCAGGTCCTGGGAAATGGTGGTACCCAGGAACTTGAAGGTCTCCACAGTAGACACCGGGCAGTCTGATATGGCGAGGGGGAGCAGTGTTGTGGGATGTCTCCTGAAGTCCACTGCCATCTCTACAGTCTTGAGCATGTTCAGCTCCAGGTTGTGCTGACTGCACCAGAGTACCAGCGCAGACTCATCACCATCCTGAATGAGTCCAGTGACGGTGGTGTCGTCTGCAAACTTCAGGAGTTTAACAGCTGAGTTCTTGGAGGTGCAGTCATTGGTGTAGAGGGAGAAGAGCAGTGGGGAGAGGACACATCCTTGAGGGGGACCAATACTGAGTGACTGTGTTTCAGTAGTGATCTCCCCCAGCCTTACTTGCTTCATAAAAAAATGAAACACTTCACTTCATAAAAAATGAAACACTTTGTGAGAAAAAAATGTATTTAAATGAATGTGTCCATCCATTTTCGGATCTTACTAAAAGAGCAAACTTCCTACTATTCATTGCTGGTTCACAGAGAAGGTACATTTTAATCAATAATTTTAAAAACAAAGTGGTCAGGTTTAATTGATCATTTGGGGCAGCACTGAACATCTGTTGTTGTACTGACATTAAGCTCTTTGTATGCCTTCCAGACATGTATGATAGAGACGCTAACCAGTATTGGAACAGATTTTATGAGATGCACCAGAACAAGTTCTTCAAAAATCGACGGTGGCTTTTCACTGAGTTCCCTGAGCTTTTGCCCCAGAGCTGTGAGACAAACACTCCTTCGGGGGTGCAGGAGAGTGGGTTGACTGACCAGGCCAGCAGGGGAGGCAATAACAGCGATTCACTCACTGACAATCCTGATGTACCTGGAGAGCAGGAACTGGACAATAAATACAATTGTGCAGTGAAATCTTGTGACGCTGTTGCATTCCCTGGTGAACATGCTTCTTTCAGGATACTTGAGGTTATTTGGAATTTATACAAGCCTGTTTTAATTGTCAGATATCATTTGTCATGTCTATGTCTTGATTAAGTGCATAATGTCCTGATTTTATTGCATTATTTTTTAGTTTTAAACGAACTGTTACTCATATCTCTTCTTTTTAGGTGGGCTGTGGTGCGGGCAGCAGTGTATTTCCCATCATCAACACCATCAGGTTAAAAAGCAGGCAGTCCTTTCACACTTATGTTGAGGATGTTGTGACCTTTAAAAGATTTACAGATTCTTTTTAATTTCCCTTAGAAAAAACATGCATGGTTGATAAACAGCATATCAGACATGGCTCTTTAGGTTTAACATAAAATTATTAAGCATGTTATAAAGGGGAATTCAGAGATTGAGGCTCAATGTCACCATTATGTGATCATGCTGAGGTTTAGGACACACAGCTTTGGGATGGGACAGTTTTCTGGACATGGACAACGTCCTATATTGAAAGGAAAATGTCGTCCAGGACTGGGAAACTAACCCAAAACAATCTTAGGAGTATTTATGTGTACTTTTATGGTCAAATAAACCAGGTTGTAAAAGATGAGTCAGGGCCCAACACTGTTACTCAAGCCAATTGTGTCTTCTATTATGAACGTTGCCAGTTGTTTATTAAGAACATGCTTTTAATATTGTAATATTAATATATTTTCGTGTTGATTGATTTGTGTTTAGTATAAAATACTGTTTATTGGAATGCTCCTTAACTGTAGAAGTGTACTATATTTAAATGCCCTTTTTTTTTTTCTTCTTCCAGGGACAGTAACACCTTCCTGTACTGCTTTGACTTCTCTTCTCGAGCCATTCAGCTTGTCAAGGTGAAGAACTTCTGCAGTATGAATCTGTGCAGTATGAAATTAGATGTAACCAGTGCACCTTATCGACATTCAGCAATGAAACCCATGAGTAAACTGTCATTTTCTCAGAACAATGCTGACTCTTCCCAGCCTTCATTTTGTCTTATCCCCATCCATTTCGCTGACAGGAGATCAGTCAGTCAAAATGGCTGCCGTGTCTGGTGCGTGTGCCTGTTGGCCTGGTGGTTATTTGATGCTGTCAGAATGCAGAGGCTTTTATCAAATGGCAGCAGCAGGCTGCCAGCACACTGAATACGTTAGATTGCGCAGGGACAGGGAAATGTCCTCAGCAAACTAAATGAGAAACATGCACTGTGACATGATTTGAAAAATGTTTAAATTCTTTTTTGTATTACTACATATAAAGCAAGCAGTTATTTTGTTCAGGAACTAATCTTAAAAAATTGAGTTTGCATTAGAGAGATTATTTGTATTCATGTAGGTGCTTTCTTAATCATAGTTTACATTCAACAAAAAGTAACTGAAATGAATTATACAATTACAACATCCAGCAATCTTGCCTGGAAGCATTTAATAATTGTATGTGATTATACCATATTTAAAACCCACTTTCCTAGCAGTAGCACACTGCATCATACATTATACACTAAAACAGTAGGGTGTCCTGAAGATCAGGCGTCCTGCTGAGTTTAGTCTCAACACTAATTTAATATGTCTGCCTTCAGTACTCATAAGTGCCTGAAAACATTGGTTTGTGGGATTCTGTGTGTTAGAATAGGGAACGAAACTGTGCTGGATTGCAGGAGAAGGGCGGGGCAGTTCTGATTTAAGTCATTTAAGGCCAAGGCTCCTTGTTTTGCCATCTTACAGGAGCATCCAGACTATGACCCTGCAGTGTGCCATGCCTTTGTGCAAGACATCTGTGATGGTGCGTCCCTGTTACCCTTTCCTCCTGAGAGCCTGGACGTTATTCTAGTGCTTTTTGTGCTGTCCTCCATCCATCCTGAAAGGTAGGACACACGGGTGTGCAGGGTAGTGCATACCTGTCACATGTACATAGGCTTCTGATACTATACATCTATTTTTCTGACCAAATATTTTTGATTATGCCGTAACACTCTTTGCTTAATGCAGTTAGTTACAATAGGACAAAAAAACATTCAGTTGTAGCAAAGTAAACTTATACTTCACATTCAGTACATTTTGTTAAAGCATGTGTAATACCTTCATTTATAAATGATTATGATAACATGTGTACCTTGGTTCTAGTATTATCCATAGGAAATATAAACATTCCCTGCCTTGTCCAGACTCTGTGTACAGATTTTAGACATGGAACTCCACTGCTTGAGAGTTGTTCTGGAAAACTTTGCCCTGTGTGAAGGTTTGACACTGTCAGTTTACATATTTTGCCACAGTCCTTAAGTATTTATGATTCATTTCCAAGAGAATTAAGTGCAAGCAAGCATGCCTTCAGCTCTCTGCAGCCTACTCTGTGTAACTCACAGTGAAGCGTCTCCATGTAGAGTAAGCTGTTGTAGATTGCCTCTGATTAGGCTCCTGTCTGCAGTCTGGCTGTGAACCAGCCCTCACGCTCTTCAGGAATACATTTTTCCTTTTTGCCACTGTGCTTTTTGTGTCTCCTTTCTGCCTGTTGTAGCTGCACAATGACTAAAATGGATGAAAAGATATTGAAGATGAAGATGAATTATTCATCACAATCATTCATCCAGTTCAGAATGTTTTTTTTAATGTTATCATTTTAAATACATGTAAAACAGCCTTTTGTTTCACATTGCACATTATAGGCCTATACGAGTAGGTGTATTGCTTTTTGCTCTGTGATAGGTGGGGGTGGTAGAAGGAGGACACAAAAGGTAACATCATTGGTTAATGTGCACTGAGATGTATTCAAAACTCAGATATTTTCTAAGGCAGGCAAAAGATCTCTTTATCAAAGATTGAAAGAAAACAAGATTTTGGTGTAGTTTTGGTGTAGTTTTCTTTAAAATGGTATGAATTGTGCTTGAGATGACTGGGGACATGACCCAATAAGGTAAAAAAAGGCAAATTTTGATTTCAGGTTGACTTTAAATCAAAGAACGACGTGTGCTTGGCCTTATTATCTTTAAAATGCCGAAAAAATACGGGAAAAATAGATAAATAAATAACTATGCTACTGCAGTTTGCAACCAAATAGAAACACAGTCCTGTCACCATGATAAGGTTTAATCCATATCAGTCAATAAAACTGATATTTAATGTTCACCTAATCTTGCCTAAATTGGTTGTTTAATTAAATGAGGGCAAACAATGTGAACAGTTATGAAGATTATCTCCACAGCTTCAGTCTGTTGCAGAGGCAGGTATGATTTTTAAGACCTGATCCTATAGTTTCCCTTGTGAAAGGCAGGCATAAGAATGGAGGTCTCCTCTTTTGTCATCTGTCATTATTATTGAGTCGGGCAGCCCTGCTCTGAGCATTTGGCTCATTAGAAGCAGAGTTCAGGATGATGTTAAGGGTTCAGGTTATGCAGAAGCATAACAGAAACACTAAAACATGCTGTACACGTAAATAGACCATTTGTCTCTCCACATGATGGACTGCTGTCAGTTCAGGGAACAATCATATGATCATTAGTGAAAAAAAAAAAACGAATAATGATGTGTGTGTATGAGCGAGTGAGAGAGACTTGGAGTGAGCAAACACAGATTTTAAACTAGAAATATTGGTTTGTGAATCTGTCTATTATTTACTCATTTATTATTTACTCAAATACTGGTTTAAGAACAATCATTTTTCTAACCAGCTCTGGGTCACTATTTAACGGGGCACATGCTGAGTTAAACCATTGGATTATGGGAACCACTGGGCAAAAACAGTCACTCAAAAATATGGTTTTATTTAACTGATTTGTTGGTTTGTTATCAGAGATTTTTTTGTTTGCTTGTTTTTCATTTTTATTTCTTACATTACACCCATCTTTATTGGTTTCACATAATTGTAAGTTGTAAAACACCAGCATTTTATGGAAGTTTACTGATTTCTGTCAGCTGTGACTCCCTGTCTGATAAGAGGCCATTTGACCATTTCTGTTCGAAATGGCTTCCTCATGTGCTGTTATCATGTGAAACTGACCCATTGACTATGAGTACCCCTCCCTGGCTGGGTTATTATGGTGACACAGTCACTAACCCAGTGTATGGGCTGCCCAGAAACTACCCAGCACTGCAGAAACCCAACAAATAGATCCAATAAACTCAACCTACATTTCATTAGAAAAAACAACCCCAGCAGAGTCAAGACCCTTCACGAACAGAGCACGGCTGTCCATTCCCAAAAATAGAGTTTAATGGGTTTCATACTTTTAATTGAACATATTGCTTCTAAATATTGAACCTCATTTCACATGTATGTCTTTGCATAGTGCCCTCCAGAATTATTAGCATCCTTATTTAAAGAGTGAAAAAGGCAGATGAAAATTCTCTTGATGTTTCTTTGATGTTAAATGTTAATGTGTAAAAGTGGCTCATAAGTTCCCTATGAGTCCCTTACCATAAGAAAACAGTCAGAGGTGATCACAAAATAAATTGTATTCCTGAAAAACGTGTTGTAATTATTGGCACCCCCTCATTTAGTATTTTGCCCATTGACCAGCACTGAGTCATCTCTTGTAATACTTCATAAGACTCGAGAACAAAGAAGAAGAGATTTTTGACCATTCCTCAGTGCGGAATCTCACCAGATGTTGGGTGTTCTATTGTGTGCTCTCTTTCTGACCTCAGTCCACAGATTTCCAGTTGGATTTTGGTCAAGGGACTGGGATGGCTATGGCTAAACCTGTGTGTTCACTGAACCATTTTTGAGTGGACTGAGTTGTCTTGCTGGATCCAATCACAATCTATTGTATTTTAGCTTCTTGGCTGAAGCAGACAGATTCTGATTCAAAATCTCCTGGGACCTCCTGGATTTCAAAATCACATGTATGAAAACAATAGTGCCAGGGCCTTTAGAGGAGAAAGAGCCCCACAGCATCACAGATCCTCCACCATATTTAACGCTTGGCATTAGGTGCTTTTCTCTGTAGCCATCTTAATCTCTATGACAAACCCATCTTGAGCATTTGGAGTCAAAGGGCTCAATTTTTTTCCCAAGTTAAAGTTTCAAGTGGTGTGTAGCGAACTCCATCGTTGTTGCTTGTGGTGGAAAGATGGGAAAGGCTTCTTTGTGGCATACCCTCCAAACAGCTTGTTGGCATGGAGGTGATGTCTTATGGTGGATTTGGAGACCCCAAGATGCTACCAAACTCTACAGTTCATAAACTGTGGCCTTTGCCGATTGTATTTGCTTCTCTGACCATCCTGCTTGCTGTGGCTTCTGGCAAAATAGCCTTTTTTAATTTCAGTATAATATTAAGATAACATTTCAATAATCTTTAGCAACGTTGCCAGTAATGGAAGGCACTGAGTATTCTTTTGAAAAATGCTATTCTGAGGAAAACACTGCATCTCATCATATATTTTCCCAGTTGCATTGGACTGCATACTTGTTCCTGTTTCTGACCACAACAGAATGCAAGGAGTGCTGAATCGTTTGGCCAGCTATTTAAAGCCTGGGGGATGTATCCTGTTCAGAGACTATGGAAGATATGATTTGTCACAGCTACGCTTCAAAAAAGGTATTTTTTTGTCATTTAATTTGTTATTTTGCATTATATGTAACATACATTTTTTTTGCTTTGCTTGAAAAATCCATCATGAGAAGCATTTAAATAGGGGTGTAAAACTTAATTGCTGTGATTGTGACCAACTTTGAGTGTGTCATAACACTGTCAAGAAACAATTAAGAGGAAAAAAATGATTCAATCCACACCCAACACACATACTTCTACATGCTCAGACAATCTTATCTGTTACGTCCACATGGGTATTTTAACCCTCACTTATCTGTGGAATAAAGTTAACACTGTAGACTCTACCACGTATCTGCCCTACCTTATCTTTCCAACATAAGAGAAGGCCGGACTTCTGAATGACTTAAAAATCCATAATGTGTAGTCTTGATTTAGCTGTACTAAATCTTTTTTATTTATATACAAAAGTTTTTGATTTGATTTTATCTGTTAAAAAATGTTTTGGATTGCGTGTATCTTTTTGAAATCACAATTTTTAATTTTCCACTCTTGTGTAATGCTCACCTGCATGGATAAAGAGGTGTAAACATCTAAACATGCATGATAAAGCATCGATCTGAAGGGGTGATTCAACTAATAGATTATAACCTATTTATAATCATATTCAATAAAGTGTATTGTCCTTTTTCGCTAAAAAAAAACATGAGGCTACTTTCAAATGTAACATTAAAGATAATAAATGCTTGGTGACAAGTTGACAAGTTTAAAGCTTAGAATTTGTCTGACACATAATAATCTTTCCTTTAAGGCCAATGTTTGTCTGAAAATTTCTATACCCGACAAGACGGAACCTGCGTATACTTCTTTACTAAAGGTATGTTCTAAAACTTTAAGACTTTGAAATCAATATTAGGAGTGACAGAAAAGATTGCCACTGCTGCCCTGATTACCTCGGAGATGATTACTGAATAGCAGTTCCTAAATACAGTACTTTCAAAATACTGATTCCTTTCAAGGTCGTCCGGACCAATTGTATAATACTGAATATCGATAGGATCTTTGTTGTTTCTACAGATGAGGTCCACTGGTTGTTCACGAATGCAGGTTTGGAGGAGATTCAGAATTTAGAGGACAGGAGGCTACAGGTGAACCGAGGACAGAAAGTGGTGATGCACAGAGTGTGGATGCAGAGCAAATATCGGAAACCTTAAGACATGCTGACGTTTTAAAGAGCGTGGATCAACTGGAGTTCACAAGGAAAGGACCACAGTGATCACTTTAGTGGAACATCATTTTCACTTGACAAGAACATGACTGCAATGAAAAGACAGACATGTTCCATGTTGAGTTGCAGGGGTGCAGGCACCCAACATGTAATGAGATACTGATTGTTTGGAAAGGTTATAAAGATCTTTATCTCTCACTGCTTAAGGATGAGGGTACATGTTTATATAATAACAAAACTTTATTGACATGGTGTTATGTTTTTACTTTTTGTTGGAAAATTTCTAATTCTAAAAAAAAAAGTGTTTTCCTCCGGGATCAAAAAGGTTTTCTGATTCTAAATGGAGAGCAAGAATTCATTCACTATGGATTTTTTCTATTTAATTGACTAATGTATTGCTTATGAATCAGTGAGATATTTATAATAAAACTTCAGACCTCAGCACACAAAATTCAAAAGTGTTTACAGTTGCTTTTGCTAGGAAATTCTGCACTTGCTTCAGAAATATGAGTAGACAATTTACTATTGTACATGATTTGCCTTAAAACTGAAGAGTTTATTTTTTACATCACAATTACAGTTTGTTTTTGTTTAGTGTGGAAGGAAATCCTGTTTAAACAGTTCAACTTTCTTACTCTTTATGTAATAAGCAAGAGTTTTCAGTTTTTTGTTTTAGGCATGTAATGATATTGCAATCGCAGCTTCAACTCGTTTTTTTAGGTTACCGACAACTGTATTTTGGATGTTGTCAGTTAATTGAGAGAGGGATACAGCTGCTTAATATTTTAACACTTACATTAACACACTTAAACCTAAAACCCCAAAATATATTGTAGATGTGGGCTGGAAATGTGATAATATTTATAGTTATTATGATAAATTACATCACTGTGTGATTTTCTTTGCGTATTGTTATCATCCATGCAGAACACTGACCAACTGCATATTTCATTACCAATAGAACATATAATTAGTCCTGCTTAACTTGATTCATTTTAGTGCAGTACATGAATTGCTGAATAAATATACTCACAGTATTTGACAGTATTAAAATGTGTCACCTCTGGTTCTTTTTTGTCTGTTCCAACTTATTAGATGTCATAAAAAATCAATGGCACACTGTGTTTCATGATATTATATTTTTGTACCACACTTCTGCTCAAGACATATTAGAACAGGGCCCACAACTCCACTGTGTAGGTACATACTATATATCCACTGTGTACATACATACATACATATAGATTTATCCAGTGTATGCATACATATATATATATATCCACTGTATAAATATCTATTTATATATTTTATATATTCATATACATACACACAGAGTTATATCTTCATATTTACATAAAATTTGTATTGTGTACTTTATATTATACTGTTGTCTTGTATAGCTTTTTTCTATTGGTTATGCTATATGCTACTTCCACTTTGCAGTAACAATGCTACTTTCCTACTTGTGGGACTATTAACGGGTTATCTCATCTTTTATTCTTCATTTATTACTTCATCATGCATATTAATCATGCTATAAATTGACTTAATAAATGGAGTCCAGTCCTCCGGAGAGAATAAATGTGAGAATATTAAGCAGTAGAATTCGGGATGTGTCACTTACAGTGTGTGATGTAAGAGAGGTTTACGATGTTACGTCACGGCGTTTCGGAGAGAGAGCCTGGTTTGGCCTCGGTGAGTTCATCAGCAGGATCTCTGAGCTCGGAGGAGCGTGTGCTGGTCTTCGCCATATCTCCCGCAGCTCGGAGGCTGGGGGTGCTCGGAGCCTTGGCTCGGTCTGTGTTCGAGGCTTCAGACGCAGTGCAGAGGGCGATGAAGGTTTGTGTCCTAAAAATGTTGATTTAGGATCAAAAAAGGTGGAGGGAAATATATAATTATGATTTTTATGGTCATTGCTGCATCAACGGGGTACAAAAAAAAGAACTCCTCGTCGTTTATGCGTGTTTTTGGCTTGTTTTTGTGTGTCTCCCAAAAGTAGCTTGATGAGTGTCCAAAGTAACAGTGGAAGTGGTGGAAGTTTGGAGGGGACGCCATCTTGGTCCCAGCTCTCCACGTCCCCAACACCGGGGCTGCCTTCTCAGCAACACAGCGGGCCACTCTTCAGGGCGAAGGAAGGTATTTTGGTTTTATTTCATTCCTACACGTCTTGGCTTTCGTTTTCGCCCGGGCTTTCGGCCGGGCGTGCCGTCTTGGGCTTAAAATCCTGTCCCGAATCGAGTTATGTCGAGAGGCCGTGCCTCGGTCTCTCAGTGCTAGCTGTGTTAGCTCGTTAGCTCGAGAGACTGGAGTACAGTGCAGCTCCTGTCTGTCTCCTGTCTGTGAATTATCAAGTAAAAACCATCCTCACACCAGCTCGGGGTTGAAACAACCCATTTATTCACCTCTTCTCTTATAGTTGCTTTCTTTATTTTGCAGTGCGAACCAAATTTCACCCCCTAAATCGAAAAATTAGAGCATTTTTGCCCATAGTTTGAGCCTCTTCCGAAACAGAGTCACACTTGGAAACAGATTAATGTTAGTTCAGTTTCTCCAGATCGAATTTGCTAGTAGAAGATGTCTGTTGCAAAAAAGGGTCGGGTCTTTTGACATCATGGAGGACCTGTGGTTGTTTTGTCGAGTTTTTTTTCCTCCCCTTGTATCCCATACAACTTTTTTTATTTCTTTTTGTGTGTCCTGGTTAATCGACTTAAAGACATGATTGTTGGTAGCACTTGGGTTGCCAGATATCCTTCTTTGCCTTTTTTGTTTTGGCACGTAGTCCAGATGACACCTTTTTTATTGCGGGGGGGGGGTTATTTGTACCATGCATGCTCGTTAGACATGGAGTGTCATGCTACTAAAGCAGTCATGGAGACATGGGGGGCTGCTTTAGGAAAAATAAAAACAGTTGCAATGATACATGTTATATACTTTTTTGGCAAGAGGCATTGATTAGCATTGGGGCAGAGTTGTGCATTTTTTCCCCAGTGATAAGAGATTACCAGATTTTCAACTTTTGTCACATTTAAATGGACTATGATGTGTTTCTTTAGTTGGATCAGTTCTTGTGCACCAGTACAGGCCTTTAATTGCCTTTCATATTGTTGCAGTGGTGTTCTTGTTTAGTCAGTGGATTTAGTGCCTTTGAATGGTTAATAACATCCCTGTAACTTGGAGACAACTCGGATATCAGTCTAAAGAGGCAGGGATTTATGACCAAGGCTGTATTGGTTCCACTCTGCAGGGATTTCAGTCATATAGTTCCATCTTTTGGGGAGTTCACCTCTGGCTTTTTTAATGCAGCTGTTGTCCTGCTGACAAATTAAATAAATATGTCCATTCTACAAAAGATGGGTGCAAAAAAAGTGCTTTTTGTGTTATTCTTATGTTGGGATTGTGAAGTTTAGAAATGCATGTGTTTTAGGATGGAAGAGATCAGTTTGTCTCACAGCCACGACCTTTTATTTTGTGATGATCAGTGGCTAGGGATGCAGTTTAAAATCAGAAACAATCTTTAAAATGGGAAAGTGTGTGTGTGTGTGATAAACAGGTGGACACACTGCTCTGCTGAAGTGTGTAGAGAGCTAAAATGACATCCACTGCATTCTAAGGGTTCAACCGCTTCCCTGTGCAGGGGCTTAAAATTGGTGCCTGTGTGCGCACTGGAAACCTATGCAGAATGTCAAGGAAATGATGCCTCCTAACCAGAGGGGGGTGGAGAGATTACTATTCCTGTACTCCAGTGTTCGTCTAGTGATGAGTGTATTTTATACACACACACACACAGAGTTCTGATGTAGGAATTGTGTACAGATGGTGAGATCCGATGATCCCATATTCCTCAGGTACATACCTACTGATGCTGATGCATACACACTAATAAAATGTCAAAATTGTACCTACTTTTCTACTCTTTACTCTTACGGATAGAACATTTGCGTATTCAAGGTTACAAATGTAGTAAAATAGATTACATATTGATACAGTAGCCCAGCATCAAGTGCTCTGATCTTTCAGAGAACACTAAATATGTTTTAAGATATGACTGTCACTGTTAATTTTTTTAATGACTCACTGAAATGAGAATGCTTGGCTAAGACAAGAACCATAACATAGGAGACTTTGGGACGAAACAGCAAACTTAAAAAAAAAAAAAAAGAAAAAAGAAAAAAAAAGCTTATGATATATAAAACATTAGGACAAACTTGATTACAGAAAGAGGCTACAACGTGTGACGTGAAGTCCCACCTCCTCGGCAAGAGAAGATGTCAGAGAAATAAGTTAGTTATTGCTTGCAAGAAGAAAAAAAAACTGCAGAGGACATTAGTGTGTCTTTTTGGTATCAGACCTGTCCTGGAGGAGTTCTAGGGTGTTGTTAACCTTCTTGATTCTTGATGAATATTGTTGATCATTTTATTCCTCGTCAAAACCATGAAAGCGTTCTCCACAGCGAAAGTTTTTACTTTTATCTGTGTCTGATTTTATTTTTTATTTTTATCTGCTGCTGCTTTAAATAATTGAATGCATTTGTGTTGACTGATGCAAGAGAGCAAAAGTTGCAAGCTGTGTTTATCGCACATTTTTATTTCTCACGTTCCAGTTGCCTGCAAAGACACTTTACGGGCCTGTTTTATCTTAATCAAAACTTTCAAAAGCTGGAAGTGTCATGTTTGTCATCTCTGTAATTTTTGCTTTTTCAGCAGTTAGAAAAAAAATTAAATAACTACTAATTAATACTGACATGATTGTAACATTATTGCGCATCCGTAATATTTATTTTTTCACTGTTGTTTAGATTATTACATATAATGTCAATTATATATCCCAAATGACCGTCTCAAGCTATACCTTTTTTTCCACCTTTGACTTCCCCCCAATCACCAGTTGTTTTGAAAGCTGGTTGAATAATGTATCACTCCCTGCTGCACTATTACAGCGGGAAGCTGCTAAAGGCAGGTTCACCATATCCTTGTCTGTTTCTGCCGTCTACTCTTATGATGACTCTCTCTTCCATCTTCAGCCTGTTTGTCCTCAGGCCTGATAACACTGCTGATCTTTGCACTGCCATTTTGTTTCAGGCTTAGTGTTTGGGGCGTCCATGTTGGCTCCTCATGCTCCATGGAGAGTGCGGGCTAAGTCTGGTTTAAAGGACTGCTGCCAGCCAGACGGTGCTGCAGAATGTCAGCTATAACAGAGTGTTAGCTACAGAGATGCGACTAAGCTCTTTGGCCCAGCCCTTTACTTCATGTACAGTTAATACTTCCACCTAGTCTGTATATCTTCTGCATTAAATGTTGTGTGGGCTGCTTTAGCAGTCCATAATCTGCTATAGATGCTGCTGTATTATAGCATTAAAATGCTGCTTATCTACAGCTGTGTGTAAGACTTTGTAAACTTATCCATGTTTGATCTAACAGTGACTGATATGGCCTTCATCATAAGCATAGGCAGTCATCAGAAACAAATTCAATCTTATTTACCTCAGCATGCATTTTTCAGTGCCATATATGTACTAAACAGTGGTTTACACAGTCATAGTGGAAGTAAGGATGTATATATATTTAGCAACTAGTGGTACCTACTCATAATAACGAAATTATTTTTGTGGCTGCTGGTCAGTCTGGTGCACTGTTGAGGAGATATTTAGTTAATTTTGCTCTATGTATAATTAGGATTGTCTTGCTTGATTGACCTGTTTCAGAGCACATTTCTTTTAGACTATAAAATATGCAGTAGTTTCTGCAACACTCATTTGATTTACTCTTATGTTTTGCATCATTTCAGTATTTTTATAACCGACCGCTTTTGTCCAAGGAGCATTGTTTCAGTGCTGTGGAAAATTCATGCAGGCTTTAGTAAACTTGAGAGGGCAATAAGTTTTTTTGTGGTTTCCTCTATGGTAACCTCCCATAAACATCACTCTTGGTTCATTGTTTTTTTTTTATTTTTTTTTTTTTTATGGCAGACTCATGAACATGAATATTATCAAGTGCAAGGGATGTCTACTGTTCCGTAGCCATCGCTCTGGGCTTCTTTTTTCACTTAATTGTACAGCACGCCCTGTTGCTAATTTTTGTGTATCCAGTCCTAAGAAGAGCGCCAATAGAGCTGTTTTTCTACCATTTACAATGTACCTGAGGTCTAGGTCTTTTATTAATTTTTTGTGACACTTTTAATCAGTTATATGAGCTTCAGGCACAGTTTTTGCAGTCCTCAAATCTTTATTGATTAGGTAGTGTTGCGCCCAAACAGAATTCTGTTTTATGAAGTTGGTGACAGTTTTTGAGTGTTTTTCAATATGGCATAGCAGGTAAAAAACAAAAAACAAAACCTGATTTCATTGGGCCCACTGACTACAATCAAGAGGTTATTACAGTGTTAGATAGTAATAGACTAGGTAATCTGGATTGTTATAATCAAAAAAAAAACAACTTGCATTTAGACTTGCATGATTGTTGCCGTTACATGACGTAAACAACCTGAGCTAGGTGCGTGTACTGAGCTAAGTGCGTGTACTCGTGCTGTGTTCGAGTGCTGGTGCTACACCTATCCAAAATGTCGTAATATATAATGTATAACTCATTGTGTTAAACAGCCAGTTGCCTCTTACTTTCACTTTATCATTTGATTTGTTGGATGTTATTTAAATAGGAAACTGATTACTTGTAAGAATTAAAATTGCAAGTGTGGCCTGAAAAAAGAATATTTTTAAAGTTATTTATTCACTTAGCCCAGACAATGTAAACTTCAGACATTAAAAAAAATTGGCATTAGCCATAAAAAATTCAGCTCGATCCTCATCTAGCTTATACAGAAATCCAGATCATTCTGGAGTGTTCATAAACCACAAATGCAGTGGGATATAGTTGCATGTGTTGCAAGCTTAGCAGACCTTTGTCTTGCCGTTGGCTTAACCTTTTCTAGCTAAGGAGAAGTCAGTGTTTTCATCAGATTTGCTTGTTGCATTTAAAGAAATTATAAAAATAACTATGATAAAATTATACGATATAATGGTAGTATGACAAAAACGAGACACTGGGTTTTGGAAGGACATCGGTTATGCCCTGTGTCTTGCTCAGGCAGTGACTTCAACAATATAAATCCTTTGTAACTCATGTCACAAATTCTGTAAATGAGAAAAAACTGCTTGAGAATAAATACCAAAACTTAAACAGCCTGATTGTTTGAAAAAGATTTCCAATGTAAACTGCCTCTGTTAAATGTGTAGCTTCTTATTTGTTCGCTCCTTCACAGTGTGATGTCTGCTCATGTACGAACTCTGTGGGTTTACATTATTTGTAGTTATTGTAACTGACTGATAAAGGATGCAGTTTTTTATAATAGGAGTCATTATTTTGAAACAAAAACAAGGACAGACTTGTAAGGGTGTAACAATTTCAATGCTTATTTCAGTACAGAACACAAGAAGAACGCTTGAAATCATGTTTCAGAATCGAAATCTGAATCGCCAGTACGTGACTCTGTCTCTTCCAAGGGTCTCTCATTTGTATTCTTTCATGGAAACCACTGTCAGAATGAGAGAGGAGGGTGGGGGAACTTAGGTTATGTGCACATCCATTCTGAAATGACTGGGCTCTTTTTTTTTTTTTTTTTTTTTTTTTTTTTTTTTTTTTTTTTTTTTGAAGTCGCTAGAGGTTGCAGAGGTGAAGCTCTTGAGCCTTTGAGAATTGTTTTGATAGATTATCCGGTCTCGCTGACTTTGAATATTTGTTGTGAATGCTAAATTGAATGCTTTCTGTAAAGTTTATTTTCTCTGTGAACAATAGTGATATTCACAGATCTCTTTTTCATACTTTATGCATTATATTATGTGCTGTGGGAATTTGCATTCTGTCAAATTTTGTTACTTGATTGTCTGTAAGAGATGTTTTAAACAGAAGTTCATTGTATTACATGGAAAAAGAGAAAAAAAGGCCTTGGCTGATATTTACATGTCGCAGCTCTTGCGCAAACAAACAAGGAAAAGTGCACTGGTTCTTGCTAGATAAAAAAAAAAAAAAAATCAGTAGTACACAAAAATGGCCTAGGTAAATTTTTGGTTACCCGTAGGTTATCGTTCATCGGACTTCAGTAACGGAGTAAACCAACCTCAGATGAGCAAATATTCTTACAGTAGAATTAACCAATGGATCAGTAGATGATTTGTATACTTTTCGTTTTCTCCTCTTTAGCAGATGATGTGCCAACATTTTAGTTTGGTGAGGTACTGTTGAGAAAAAATTGTTTTTGGTTCCAGCTAGCATCAACTTACATCCACATTGTCTCTGCCTTCTTAATATGCTCATTAAGACACTTTTTTAAAAGTAAAATGCCCTTTGTTGATCTCAATTACAGCAAAACTGTCACTGTTAAAAATGAACACTTTCCCCAGAATGCTCAATAGTGACTTTTCTATATGAATACTGACACCTGGAGTGATTAAGTACTTGAGTACCTCTGGACATCATAGTATTCTCTGGTTAATTTGCTGCTTGCTGTAACTTTCCTACTAGTGTTTCATGATCAGCAGTAATCTAGTTTGAAAACTGTGTTCTTTAGTGCTAAATTGGGACTGTAAAATGTACTGGTCAGTTTCAGAAGGCAGAGATGCCATAACGAGTAGACAGCCTGTTCAAAGTTTGTGTAGAATAACTTAAATAACTGATTTATCCTGAGAGCGAGAAGTTTTGTTTGAATCCACTGTTTATTTTTTATCAAGCATTTGCTGTTTTCTTACTTTTGCCATTTTCTTGCTTCAGTGATTGACTTGCTCTGAGTGAAGGGAAATTGAGCTTTTATGCCTCTGAAGGCTTCACACGAAGAGTTAAGAGTGTAAACAGTGATCAAGAATGCACTCTTGAAACTGTTTTCTCTCTTTCAAAGGACTACAGTGGAGGTATCCAATACATAGACACTGCAGACAGCTGTTGAGTTCATCTTAAAATATGAAGATAATTTTAAAAGTGTTGCCTTCCTTTGCAGCCTTAGGCTCAGCCAACACTGATTAAACCTAATCATGGTTGTAGTGGCTTGTTGCTGAGACATTTCAAAACGAGAGATCGCAGGACAATATGCCAGGCAGGAATTGTATGTGTGTTTAGAGAGTAAAGCCTTGCGTCATTATTTGGCTGAATGGTATTTACTTGACTACATCATGTGTGTTACATGACATTTCTCAGGTTACCCTCTACACTAGTCTGAAATATCCTCTAGCTGCTCCTCCAGCAATTCCTTTTGCTGTAGCTCACCACATCACCGGGGGCTCTGTTCATGGCTTCTTAAAACACACTAGAGGCTATTGCAGTCAAAAAGCTGTTGAAAATATATATTGCCTGCGTAATTATCCAATGCAGTGTAACAAAAGTTTTTCATTTTCATTTTGCCTGTTAGATATTGATTTGTACATTTCCCTTGAGTTACAACTGTCTAAAGAGCAGCATACGATATTTTGATATTTTACATTGTCTTTATATAACAGCTGATTAATATGCAGTACTTTTGTGTGAGCTATAGGCCTTTTCTTGTGCTAAGAATGTAGCCTAGACAAGGATAGAAACAGAAGCACATCTATTTCACCCCTCTCTCCACAAATGAGCCATGCTGGCATCCATCTTGGCTGTCCTAGCCCCTTCTGTACTACCTGATCCTTTGTGTCTCAGGGGTATCTCTCTCTCTCTCTCTCTCACTCACTCTCTCTCTCTCTGTCTCTCTCACTCTCTCTCTCTCTCTCTCACTCTCTCTCTCTCACTCTCTCTCTCTCCCTCTCTCCCTCTCTCTCGCTTTTTCTTTCTCTCTCGCTCGCTCTCTCGCTCTCTCTCACTCTCTCTCTCTCTCGCTCTCTCTCTCTCACTCTCTCTCTCACTCTCTCTCTCACACTCTCTCTCTCTCTCTCTCTTTCTCTCTCTCACACACACACTCTCTCTCTCCCTCTCTGCCTTTTTTTTGTTTTCCCTTTTACATTCTCTGCCCTTTTTCCTTCACCTGCTCTTCCATTCCAATGCAGAGAGAGAGCCAGACTGTCGTTTTCTGCTGCTCTTTCCTCACCAGTGTGTGTGAATGAGTTGTTAATAGTGCTGCTGTTCTTTCTGTGAGGCAGGACTGCGCATTTAGCAGCTGAATGTACGGAGCTTAAATGCTTTATGGGAATAATCTACTGTAGAGTCAAATGAAGTTAAAGACTAAAGAGGGCTTAATGAAGCTAGCTGCCAACCCCTTGTGTGAGCTAAGTAATACATGAGGAAAGAGCAGTGTTCGTAATTATATTCTATTCTCTGTCTCAACTCTCTCGCTCTGCTACTTTCACTGTGTCTGTTCTCACTGTGTCTCTTACTTGTGTGTTTGGACCAACGTTTCATCAACATATATCTCTGAACCGTCCACCTCTAATTACCATTTTTTTTTGAAAGGGAATATAAGTCGGTTTCTCCGTCTCTCTCGACAACACAGAGCCTTTGGTCTTTTTTTCTTTGTGTATGTGTATTTATGTGTGTTGAATCAGAAGTAGCATACAATTGCTTTGGTTAGTTTATTTTCGAATAGGAGTAATTCAAGAGCTCTAAAATGCATAAAACATCAGGCCTGAATGCTGATCATTTTAATGATTTAAATGCAACTTTTTGGCAAGTCATGTTCCAACCGAAATATAGTTGATTTGGTGCAGAAAAACAACACTGACAACACTAATAAAGAATGGCTCACTTCTTATCCAGATAGACATATCCGAGACTCGTATAAAGACTTGTGCGGCAAGGAACTGAGTTGATCTGATGTTGCATGGTGATTTCCAGTCTTTTGTGAGCTTTGTGTGAATCACTTTAGGAGGCCTCCACGAGCGTTGCAGGCTTTTACATCAGTGTGCCTTCCATGTGTGTAGCCTTCATTCCATTTTAATAAAGTTTATCATGCTTTATTAAGCCCTGGGAATCTTAAGCGTTCACCTCTGTAATTACGACTCTCTCAAGTGGTGAGAACAGTTTGTTTTTGATGCTTCTGGTGGTATCTGGGAGGGAGCTGAGGGAGCCAATCGGAGCGTGTCCCAGCGGAGAGCAGCTCTAGTGGGGGATAGCCTAGGAGACAGCACTGTTTTGTTCTTTGGTTGAGGTCAGGACAGAAGGAAATGGTGTTTTTGTTTAGCCTAGATTTTTTTCTGTCTGTTTTTCTTAATGGTTTCTTGGGACTGACCACATATCAGGATAATCATGGACTTCATGCAGTATCACAAGAGACAACAAAATTCTGGAGGGATCTCTCGGTTTCTGTTTTTTCTGTGCATGACCAACAGCTGTTTCAAGCCACGTTAGTGACAGGAGATGGAAATTACAAGAGATGACTATCAGCTACTACTGGGTATTGATATTTTAATACTTTTAACTTTAGTGTCTAAGTTCAGTGAAAAATTCTACATACAGTTTCAGTACCTAAGTGGGTAGGTCTTATCAGCGTCTGAACCAGTAATCATGCTTGTTTCATTGTATTGAAGGGCTGTCTAAATAATGTGCCATAAGCATGTTATTAATGAACGCTGGATTTGTCCAGTGCAAATTCATGAAAACTTAAGATCTGAACAAAAACAGTACTCGTCTCATGTACTGTCTTTTTGGAAATGTACGTTTTATATTATAGATACAGAGAACTATTTTATTTATATCTTTACTATGTGTATTTTATTATATAAATAGAATATTTATTCCAGAGTAATATATGATTTAACTGTATTTTTTTTCCCATTAAAAAGGCAAATCAATAAAGAATCTACCAGGAATCAGTATTGTAGTGTCTCTATTGATAGTAGAGCACTGATGTACGTCGCTCTGGATAAGAGCGTCTGCTAAATGCCGTAAATGTAAACATAGAAACTAGGGCTGCACAATATATCGCAAATTTATCGTTATCGCGATATCAACATACGCAATATACATATCGTGAAAGACTGACTTAACTGCGATAAATGGTGTTTTTCCAAAGCTCAACATATTTGGCCAATCAGATGTGTCGGTGTCCCTCTCGATGTCGT
>JBBPCZ010000002.1:15221791-15236679 GCA_037974445.1 Brycinus macrolepidotus | reverse complement strand
ATGTGATATCGCCATCGCAACACTCAACAACATTATCGCATATCGCATGATTTCCTAATATCGTGCAGCCCTAATAGAAACACTGTTTCTAAACAGTTTTTTTGGTTAGCGTTAGGGTTAGACAAAATCATAAAACAAATTCATTAAAAATTCATTTGTCTCTTATCCGAGAGTTCCTCAGTTCATTCTGGTGTGTTGCTATTCATTCATGTTTGCCATCATTCTTACAAAAATGTACAGTGCAGCAGCAGCAGGCCTTGTAGTGCAACATGCATTACAGTATTCAACACTGTGAAACGTATAAAGAGAGATTCATAGTCTAATGAATACAGCCAAAGTAATTATGTTAAAAAATATATAGTTTTATCTTCATGTGTATGTGTGTTCCAGTAGCACTGGCTCGATGTAATCTTGAACTGACTTCCTGCAATTGTGGGTGCTGTAGAGCCATGATGGTTGCTCATTAGAGAAAGATGATGGCAGCAGGGCAGGCCCTGAGGAGATTGCCAGCTTCGTGTAGCCTGGAGGATCCTCTCAGCTACATCCAGACCTCTATGCCTAAGGGGCTGATTGAGCCTGGGGGTTCAGAGGGAGGGAGAGAGACCAAGAGATAGATTGAGAAGTAAGGAAATGTGGGTGTTAAAAGTGGGAAGAATCCTACAAAATGAGAAAAGGGGCGCAGTGTTATTTCTGTTCATATGTCAGTTCTCATGTTCTTGTGTTTCAATTTGCTCAGCTGTTTCAGCGCAGGAGGACTAGTCCCTATCATGCAGTAATAGAAATCTGCTTCCTTAATGCATGTTTTTTAGACACTCCTTAACTTCCATTTGGTTCCATGCACACCGTCCTGTCCTAGACACTTTAGATTAGCCAAACTTTGGTCTTGCCTAGACATGTAACAGAATTTCATTGCAATACGTGGTGAGATCAGGGCTGTGGTGAAACACTGAAGCGATGTCCGTAATATTTTTCCCATAAAATAATTCTTACAGTGTCACCAAGTCAGGTAATATACAAGTGTTCATAAAGGTCTGTGTGTATGTCAGGGGTAAGGATGTGTCCTGTGAGAGGTGAGTGGTATAGAGCTGTTGCAGTGTTATATGTTAGCTTGAGTAATGCAGGGTGGGATCTCTTGGGGCTAGCTCATCAGTTGTTATGGGCATGGTGCCATCCCGCAATCCCCAGACTCCCAGCCCTGTTGAGGTGCGTGTCTATATCTGTTTGAGGTGGAGGTGTGTAAGTAACCTAGGGGATTAGTAAACAGGAGGAAATCATATCTCCCTCTGTGTGTCTGTGTGTGTGTGTGTGCAGATACAATAAAGCAGTATTTTAACAAGGGACCAACGTTTTGCCACTGACAACAATACAGATTTAATGAGGCTAAAAATAATAACAAATAATGTTGTCTGATAATTTTAGATTAATATTTTAGATTTTAGTGTTTCATTCCAGTTTTCCTCAACCGATATAATTCTTCTCAGTAATCGCACTTTAAACTAAACAGGAGCTCAAAATAATACACTGTAACCATCATGGCTGAGCTACTCAGAATGCTTTGCTGTTAATTTTATTAAATTCTTTGAGTTGTAACATGTTGTTCTTATGATGAATACTGAGTTTGGATGCATTTTATTTGTTTCGTCAATACCTACCATAATGGTGTTTTTCAGAATTGCTAGTTTAGCATGTGGCATTAAAAAGACAAGGCTTTGTCTCATTAGGAGATTGTGAGTTTGAATCCCAGCAGTTTGCGACCAGAAAGGTGCTAATTAGCTGCACATTGTCTCTGATATTGACTGATACTGTGAAATTGCAAATTACTAATATTGGCTGATCTTTTGGCCGACTGATATGTCAGTTGGGCCCTGCTTTAAAAATGTCTACATATGTCACAAATAACTGTCAAAACATTTGTTAGTTGTAGTAAAAATAGCAATATTGGCCTATAGACTAAAGTTGCACATCCTATTCCCCGTGGAAGGCAGTTACCCAGCTGTGACGGCACACCTGATGTTCTGACTTATACCATAAATGAAGCTTTTTTTTTTTCCTTTATGATAGATTCAAAACATGGAAATATGAGGCTGTAAGAATTTCTGAATAATAAATAATTGTCAAGATGTTTGATGCTTGAAGTCATTTGAAATCAAATTGTGAAACCTTTACTACCTTGTCTTTTTAAGCACAATTTTTATCATAATATTTAAAAGTCTAAATAAATCGAATGTAATCTTGTCTCTAGAATGTTTTCTGATTTTGGTTACATCACTATGCACCAGTAAGCAGTGAAAAATATTAATCAGTAATATTAGTGATTCAGAAATCAAAACATTTTTTTTCTGTACCGTATTTTCAAGTGAGACACGGTCAGGGAAGGTCTCTTAGCTAGCTGAGTGTTTCACTCAATGATGTGTCAGGAATATGTGAGAGAGAGGTAAAACATATTATTGGTTATTATTTTTCACCTTCTACTAGTGCAAAGAATGTGTTTGAAGCAGGCATAGGTCTTTACACTTCATCATAGAGAAACCAAGGAGTGTCCTTTAAATCATATGGAATGTTGAAATATGCTTAATATGATCAGGGAGATTAACAAAAGGTAAATGATTGTTTTTGAATTCAGGTTGACTTTATTAAAGTGTGTATTTATTTTTAGACTGGTCTTATGCCTTTTAGTAGCCGTTTGGACTACCTGGATCTGTGTGAGTAAAGCTCAAAGTCTGTGCATGTTTGTTTTTTCAGGTGCTATGGAGGAGCTGCACAGTCTAGACCCACGCCGGCAGGAGCTCCTGGAGGCACGCTTCATGGGCGGTGTCAGTGGCAGCACAGGGGGCAGTACTGGAAGCACCAGTGGAGGAACCAAAGGGAGTAGTGGTGGGACCTACAGTCTTTTTTTTTTTTTTTTTTTTTTTTCCCCCTTTCCCTTCCACTCTCTCTTCCACTCTCTCTTCCCCTCCCCTTTCTCTCCTTCTCTCTCTCTCTCTCTCTCTCTCTCTCTCTCTCTCTCTCTCTCTCTCTCTCTCTCTCTCCGTCCCCTGATACAAGCAGAATGGTGGAAAGCAAAATGGCAGCAGCTCCACCTACACTTCTGTCTCCTCTTCAGTCTCTTAGTGCTTTACTTCTGTAAAAGACAAGCTGATGAGAGGAAGCTTCAGAGCTTTAAAGGTGCTTCATGGCATTCTAAGAATTTTAAATACATTTCAAGTAGACAACCTGCTAATGCTCTCAAAGGATCCAATAAAAGATTCCCCCTTTTTTGGCATCTCTGTTCTCCCTTGGTAGTCTTGATCTGCCTGCCTGGTGGTGTTCTGTAGGGATGTCATTAATTCATAATCAACACCTGCTGTACTGTGGAAAGGTGCTGAGCCTTTTTCTTTCTGTCTCCCCCAGTCTGTTGGTTTGTGGCAGTATGTGTGAATCTGTGTATGAATTATGCAATCTTCATATTTCAGGGCTTAACAAACAACGAATGTTCGAATCATAGCTTTGGCAGCCTGGGATCCTCTAGTGATAAGGAGTCAGAGGTATGTTCTGTTTTATTTCTGACCTATATGTGTTACTGAGCATGCGTGTTAGAACATACATGTGTGGTAGGCTCATGGCTGATTAGTGAGCTTGCGTCTGTGTTTACCTCCAAGACTTAAATCTAAGCATTGCTAAGCACCACCCCAACATGTGCATACACACACACACACACACACACACACACACACACACACACACACACACACACACACACACACAGACTCACAGACTCACAGACATTAAGAACGTTGTCTGCAACCCTCCCCCTCCTGCCCCCTGCATAGCACACCTGCTTGTGCCATATATCACAGAGAGAGAGAAACAGATTGGTAGAGAGAGAGAGAGAGCTTCCTAAGATGATAATTAGTAATGCGGGAGAGAGGTGTGTGGGGTGTGAAAGGGCAGAGTAAAGAGAATCAGGGAAGGAACCAAGGGGAGAGAGAAAGAGAGGGTGCAGAGAGCAGGGCTGAGAAGAGTATGAAGCTCTCTCCTGTCCTGTGCTGGCTGGACCTGCTGATTGTGCACAGATGTCAGGTACACAGATGCCCCCATACGTCAGCGCACACTCTAATGATGCAGCAGTTACGCTCTCAATCACCACACACACACCTGTCACAACACTCCCACAGACATGCAGCAACCCTCAGTGCTCACACCACACCAAACAGAAACACTACACTGCAGTGCACAACAAATATGACACTAGAAAAGCAGCTGCTAAAACACAACAAAAGCAACATGTTAAATGCTGCAGCTAGTACACAGTAGGGCTAAGTAGTTCTTTTTCTGCCATCAGCTGAATTGTTTGAACAGTATCATAAAATGCCTTTTAATACCAAATTTCAGTGCCTGAGTAGTCAGTTTTATGAACATCAGGGAGCTTGCTTGTTCTAAAATCTATGCTGGCGATTGGCTGGAAAATCATTTTTAGAAGCATTAGTAGTCTGATGAACTAAAATGCAAGTGCTAGTACAAACAGCAGTGTCTTCAAAATACACAGTCTTCAGAATATGAGAATGCCAGCTGTGAATTTCATTATTGGAATACACTTTTTTTTTTTTTTTACCTATTTAAAAAGGCATAAAGTTGAGTTAATAAAACAAAGATTTATGGCTTAATGTATTTAATATGCATCTTTGTATTCGTAGAAGAGGTTGAATAAAACTGAAAATTGGTATCTGTATTGGAAAAACTCAAATATCCAGCTGTAGTGCACAACAAATACATCAAAAACACTGCAACTGGCACACACTATATATATTTTAGATGACATCAAACAGCAGAGGATGCAGCAGCCCCTGCGGCCCAGAAATACCCAGTCAGAATGTTACTTTGCTCCAATCCTTTTTTCAAGCATTTCCTCTTAACACAAGCCTGTAGATGATGCACAGCACTCTAAAGACCATATACAGCACCAGATGGCCGTTAAGTATGATGTTGTCTAATTCTATCTTATTATATACCTAATTATGCCCTTAAGGACTGTAGAGAATGAACCCCAGACTATAAATTTAACATATAAATTCTAAATACTACAGAAAAGAAATGCACCTTTATCTGTGCTGTCCTACCCACAGCCGCAATCAGATCACGCAGAAGCTTTTACCCCTTAGCTGTTTATTTATTTATGTTTACTGTCCTTACTGAAGGTGGCTATAATATGCATTTGGAAGATGTTCTCAATGACTGGATTTACATTTTTATTTAGATGACAAAATTAAGCTTATGTAAGAGTCAGCCCTGTTTAAGTGCAGCTGCAGCTCCCCCTCTTTTTCCACCTACACTTTACTGGCCCACGTGTATTTCTCCTATTCAATTTTATAACTCAGTGATGAGCAGTCAGACATGTAATCATGTTTTAGCATGTCCCTTCAGGAGGAAAAGGTTAAAGATGTACGAAATACATGGTAGCAGTTCAGCTATATAGAGCACAGTCTTAAATGAAAACTTTCACCATTTAACAGTCCTAAAAAAATGAGAGAATATTAGCATTTTAAAAATTATAAATGACTTTAGCAACAACCTGGCCTGCGGGCTACACAAAGGTTTTACTTGCTAAACAATTATATGAAAAATAATTTCTGCAATTATATATTATTTGGCTAATATGGTGAACTAAAGATAATCTTGTATGCATTCTGTTGTTTCCCCTCAAAAGGCTTAACTTTACAATTGTGTGTTTTACAGTATTGTAATAATGTTGGTCAGTTATTTTATGTACCTTATTAGAAATAACTGGGCAGTAATCTTATTTCTTCATTGTAATCTCATTTTTGTGGGTTTTCACAGCTCTGAGCTGGTACCCACATGTGACCCAAAAATGCCAGCAAGGAGCGTGCAGCGCATCCATAACTAGCCCAGCTCGCTCATTAAGAACGCACTGACATTCAGTCACTGTCACTAAAGGCTAATTATAAACAGTGGCTTTGGTCATGTAGTCTGTTACACCAAACCTGCTTTTCTTTAATGTCTTATTTCTCCACTTTCTTCTCTCTCCTGCCTGTCCCCTTTCTCTTCCCTGCCCATGTCTCCCTGTCTCTCTTCAGGGCTCTGATGTGAAAAGAGGCAGTTCTCCTGCATATTCAGTAAGTCGGGTCTCTTTCTTTCATTTGGTCTGTTCTCTCCATCTCTCTGTCACTGTGTCTCGTGACTGTAGTGCACCGACTGTGGCTTCCATCCTTAGCGAGTGCAGGAACTTCCAATCTCAGCTAATCACATGCTGTGCTGTTAAAAGAGACCTGATGTGACTTTCATGGACGAAGAAATGTTTAATAAACAGGAGGGTGTAGTCAAAACTGGTTAGACTTAGGTCTTCAACTAGCCTTTTTTTTTCTCTTTTTCTCTCTCTCTGTCTAAATATTGGCAGTAGCCTGTTTGATAGCCATAAATAGGTTAATGTTTAGTCATCATTTGCATATTCACAGAGAGAAGCAGCGCAGCACTCTGAATGCATGCAATCTGCAGTTTTCCACAAAATGGTGTCTTATTACCTTACATCGAAGAAATATGTGTTTTGTGGGGAGGTGGCTGAGAATATTTTCCAGGCTGAGGCAGCAAGTGAACTCCTTGGTGATCAGAATGCAAAGATGCACTGGCAGCTAGCCACTCTTTGTCTCTGCTGAGTAGGATTGCTGCATCCCTTCCCTTCTCCTGTTTGCAGCAGGGTGTAACAATACATTAACGTATAGATTTACATACTTGGTATGGATACATCACACGTAGCATCATTAATTTATGTATGTTGTTAACGCTAATGTTGAGAATCAGCTTGGTGTTAATCAAAACGTTGCCAGTGTTCCCTTATGTTTTATGTGGTTATTTGTTGGAGATTTTGTTGATGTCTCCAATGTGCAGCAGTTTATAAGAGACGGAATGTTATGTACCAGTGCTGTGTCATTGCTTTGTCAGAGCAGAGGTTTGCGCCAAGGGGTGGGCTACATTTCAAAAATAGAATATCTCAATAAAAAAGACATGTTTACGGTACACAATATGTGACCTTTTTCTGGCAGCAGATAAGTTGGAACAGGAAAATAAAAAGAACAAGTAATGCTGCATTTAATAAAAATTATCCTACATTATCAGTACAAATGACTTTTATACAACATTTTGCACAATGAACTGCAATAAATCCAATTAAACAGTACCAGTTATGCTCTCTTTATAACAAAACAGTTGATTTGTGTTTTGTAAGTACTGACTATTATGTGCCTCGAAAAGCATATTGTTACATAATGTAAGTTTATCACAATAACTGTTAATAAGTCAGAAGTCCTAATATTTGAATTTTTCTTTAACTAGCAATAGTAATGAGGCCATTAGCCAGGTTTAGTTTTGATTATGCCAGTAGAATGTTATAGAATGTTCTGTATGGAGGTTTTTGCAAAAAAAAAAATATATATATAATTTTTTTTATTTTTTAAAAAAAGTATATTTATTTATTTACAATTCTAGTTAAGCGTTTAGAGGAATGCTCTTAATGGTCTCATGATCTAGAAACTTCTAGATGAATAAATGCGTGTAAAACATTCTGTAATCTGATCATTCCTGTAGACCCCTGAAAAGAAGCACTCTGAGTCATCCAGAGGAAGAAAGAGGAAAGCTGAGATTCAGTCTGAGAGTAGCCAAGGTAAATCTTTTTTTTGTTTGTTTTTTTTTTGTTTTTTTTTTTGCGTTGCTTTCTTTCTATGCCAGAAATTGAATATTCGTTTCATATTTATAGCTTCACTGTTCAGCTCACCATGCTTTTATTCCATTTTTGTAGGGAAATCTATTGTTCGGGGAACCAAAATTAGTGATTATTTTGATGTAAGTCTTGTTTTCATCAGTTATTGACTGAAAGTGAATGATAAAATAAAAATATGAATAAAATATGGTAATGAATGAGTTTGTCTGTCACTCTTTGAACTACAACTGAGAGATAATGGTTTCTTTATTAAGAATATAATGAATTCATGTGGTCTGCTATAGACAAATGGAACATAAACCATAAAGAAAGGATCTCTGTGAAGGGGACAATGTTAAAAATAACTAAGTTCACTGCCTCCCTCTCTATCTCCTGTCCCACTCTCCCTCCCTCTTTCTCCCTCCTCCTCCTGTCTCTCTCTATTGTGTTAGATACAGGGTGGTAATGGGTCCAGTCCTGTTCGAGGCTTACCGCCAGTCATTCGTTCTCCCCAGAACTCACATTCCCACTCTGCACCAGCGTCTAGTGTACGTTCTACACGTCTAACACATACATTCTGCTTGTGCACTTTTCCCTTGACAGTGTTTCTAACCATGTTTTGTCTTTTGCACTGCTGTGGTTCAGGTCAGGCAGAACAGCTCATCACCCACCAGTCTGTCTTTTGGGGACCACATGATGCACCCTAAACAGTTAGCAGTAAAGAGCATCCAGGTTAGACAATAAGCTGCTGTTTGCTTCAGATCTAGTTTTAAAATCAATCATTTGTTAGTGGTTTGTAAATAAACTGAGCACCTCTACATCAAAAAAAAAAAATGTTAACTGTGTGTGGTTTCTCCTGCTCCCAGACTGATCTGACTGTGCTGAAGCTGGCTGCACTGGAGAGTAATAAGAACCTGGACCTTGAGAAGAAGGAAGGAAGGATAGACGACTTGTTACGGGTGAGGAAAGGACACTGAGGAGTAGCATTGTTGTGCTTTTCCACATACTGTCCTCTCTGAAACTGTATTGTGTTGTAGTAAGAAGCTTTACAGGTATCACTCTGACACAAGGAAATGTTTTTTTTCCTTTTTATTTTCTTATTTCTCTACCTACACAAAAGGCAAACTGTGATCTCAGGAGACAAATAGACGAACAACAGAAACTACTTGAAAAGTACAAGGAGCGCTTAAACAAGTGCATTACCATGAGCAAGAAACTCCTCATTGAAAAGGTGAGAAAATGGTGTTTTCCTTTCCTTTCCTTAAGAGGATGCAATTTTGTTGCTGAAACCTGGGCATTTTAAATGATTTCCATGCATGTTAACCTTGCATCTATAAAGACACTTCACAAAGTTCTAACTTCCTTTTCGCTTGATTTCTGTCATTTTGGAATCTCTGTCCAAAACATGGAATATGCAATTGTATATTTGTGTGGTATCAGAGCACCCAGGAGAAGCAGGCGTGCCGGGAGAAGAGCATGCAGGACCGGCTGCGTTTGGGACACTTCACTACTGTAAGACATGGGGCCTCCTTCACTGAGCAGTGGACAGATGGATACGCCTTCCAGAACCTTGTCAAGTAAGTGTTTTTTTTTTTTTTTGTCTTTCCAAAAAATGTCAGATAAAATGTTTGTGCATTAAAGCAAGCTGTGAGTGAAGCAGCACACAGACACACGTTGTCCTTGCACTGCGTACTAGTATCTTTCTCATATTGTTTGATGCAGATTTTCATCTGAATGTTGTCTAGACAGATTGAATTCAACAATAGTTGCTTGTTCGCGTGTGTCCGTCAGGCAACAGGAGTCTATAAACCAGCAGAGGGAGGACATAGAGAGACAAAGAAAGCTGTTAGCCAAGAGGAAACCCCCTTCAGCCAGTAACTCCCAAACCCCTAATGCCAACTCGGAGCCAAAGCAACGTAAAACCAAGGCAGTCAATGGTGCTGAGAACGACCCCTTCCTCAAACCAAGCCTTCCTCAGCTGTGAGTATCTACACTTACCAGTGTAGACACGTGTTATTTTATTCATGAGCTCATGTTTTGTGCTAAGGTTGGATCACATAGAAGTATGTTTTTCATTTGTTACAGAATATAATTATCTTTTGTGAGTTTTAAACAATAAAATTTGTGTTTGTCCTTTTGTGTATACAGACTAACTTTAGCTGAGTATCACGAGCAGGAGGAAATCTTCAAGCTACGTCTTGGCCATCTGAAGAAGGTCAGTTGATGAAAGTGTCTTTAGAATTTGTCTGCCTCTCACTGGTCAACTATTAGTACTTGATTTCATGCTCTTCAACTAAATGGAGTGTATTTCTTAGAGCTGTTTCTCCATGTGGTCAGTTCTGACTGTGCTCTGTGCTAGTGAGTAATTGTTGGTGTTTGTGCTTATGCTATAGGAGGAGGCTGAGATCCAGGCCGAGCTGGAACGCTTGGAGAGAGTGCGGAACCTTCACATTCGTGAGCTGAAGAGAATAAACAACGAGGACAGCTCTCAGTGAGTACCGTCTCCATGGTGACACTGAACCACCTTCTATTGCTGCGTTATTATTTATGATTTTCTCTACTGCCAGTTGTTGCGCTTTTTGTTTTGTATAAGAATTTCTTTAAGGACACATGCAACCTTTTGTAAGTTTTGTAACCTCAGAATGTAAAGGCTTTGGAAAGGGACATTTTTCAGATGTGGGGAATCGAAGTTGATACATTGATACTGGAAAAACTCACTATGGTCTACATTTATAGTACCTACATTTTAAATTGATTTTAATTTACATTATAAAATCTCTAAATCATGTAGAAGTTGCATTTTTTTTTTACCATGGCTCAAACACTGATAAAATTGTACAAGAGTTACATAAAACAGTTCCAGGGCTGAAATATAACTTGCTCTTCCAAATTTGAAGCCATTGTAACATACGATATGCAAATACCTGTGTCTGCCTTTCAGCAGCTGAATACTGTATCAGTACTCCAAGTCACTAAAAGTCACTGGGCTGTGAATGGATTATAGTTTACTGTGCTGCTGCTCATTTTGTGCCGTATGAGTTTGTGGACAAGTTACTAAATCCCAAATGGCTATTTGTTAGACATATTAAGCACTATATGCAACAGTCGGTATATTGACAAGCAAAGGGAACAAGGAGCCGTTTGAGGGAGTGGACTACATACACTATCATTACAGTGGTAATTCAGTAAACAAAAATTACTTAAGTGGAGACTTTTGCATTGAACAATGCAATATTATAATTTTATTATTACATGAAAAAAGTTAGAAATGACTGCAAAATACAAAAATGGACAACTGAAGGAGTTCTCTCTGTGTCATGCTTAATAACACACTTATCTCTGTAACACACTGTCTTGTGGTGTATTGTATTGTATTGTTCTGTAAGCTCAGTGTTTACTTTTATAAACTGAAGTTTAATTTGATTAAGCGTTCCTCAGTATCAATGTATCATTTAGATGGTAAATGTAGACATCTTTATATTAATACAGTAATATTTAGTAATTTATGAAAATAAAACCTTATTACTAATTATCATATTTGTAGGTCAGTACCATACTAAATGTACATGCTAAACAGATTAAAACTGTAATTTATCAAGTATATTAAAACAATACATTCAGTGACTGACTGCCCATTTCTGACAGCCATACCTAACACAAATCATTTTTGGCACCTTGTCACCTCATAATTAGAAGGTGGGTGTTCACTGGCCACAGCTCTGTAATCTGTACAGGATTATGATTACTTGATTGATGTCTTTAGGTTTAAAGACCACCCAACTCTGAATGAGCGCTACTTGCTGTTACATCTTCTCGGAAGAGGGGGCTTCAGTGAAGTTTACAAGGTATACTCATGCTTAAACCTACATGCCACATGTGCAGGTGAGATATGAACAAAAACATTTCAGAGTTTCATTTTGTGTTTTGTTGTGGTTTTTTTTTTTTTTTTTTTTTAGGCTTTTGACCTTATTGAACAACGGTATGCAGCTGTGAAAATTCATCAACTCAACAAAAACTGGAGAGAAGAAAAGAAGGAGAACTATCACAAGTATGTTAAATGTTTTCTGTGTTGTGCCATCTTAAATTAATTGTGCCACCAAGGATAGTAAATGGCAATGTCATTTCAGTCATAAAAACTATGAAAAAGAAACCTTTTTCCTTTCTAAAATGATGAGATTAAAAACAAAAAAACTGTTTACATTGGTTATGAACTTTATCAGCATTTTACAATCCTGCCCTTGGTACAAGTGTACCACCTGTTTAATATTTTGATTGATTGGTTCAAGCGAGTTGAAATAAAAAATGATAGACCGACTGAATTGAGAAACACGGATGATATGATGTCCAGAGGCAAGTTGAATTGGCATTGGTTGGTGAGACGGGTCTGGTTTCTATAATGGCATTCATGCACTGATATGTGTAATAAAATGTTTCCAGTCTGATTGGTATTCTTTTCTGTGCTGTAAATGTCTAGAAATCCAGTATATTTCACCTGAGGCAGACTGACCGACTCTCTGTCTCTCTCTTTCCTTCTCTCAGACATGCCTGTAGAGAGTACAGAATACACAAGCAGCTGGATCATCCACGAATAGTCAAACTTTATGACTATTTCTCACTGGACACAGACACGTAAGTATCCATAGTCTTTACTTTGCTCCATATACATATACCACCATGCTGGCTGAGTTTAAGAATACATTTTCCCCCACCGTATTATTCATAAGATTGTGGAGACGCTCTTATCCAACCCAAAGCTCCTGCATGAATCACTTTTCACCACCACACAGATTGATCATTTGTAGAGTTTTTTTTGTGATGCCGATGACAAATAATCTCTCAAACCAAACCGATTAATCTGTCGTCACACATTTTTCATTGAGATTGTTTTAATGTTTATTTTTAACATTTACAACTGTTGTCATAATTCTTAAATTTATAAAGTATATCTTCCGCAAAAACATAGTGATTTATTTATTTTTTTTGCCTTCCATTAAAACATGGTCTGATTTTTGATTATGTGAACGTGCACAGATAGGGAAAACAATATAAAGCTAATAATATTTTTCACCGGTCCTTCCTCCACCTAATATCGAGCAAAATACTCAGATAGCTCAGAGACATAATATTGTGTTCCACTTGGAAATGTGTCACCGGACAGATAGTTATTTCCGATTTACATTCACTTTCAGAGTGCTCATGAGTCAAAACAGTGAATGGAAGCAAGCATGATTTGATTTGCATAATGCTAACTGACCCCTTGTAGTCTAGTAGCATTAGTATTTTTGCCTGAAGTGTTTCTTTGACACTATGATGCTTTTGAGCAAATGAGTCAAGTATTTTCATCCATACGAGTCTGATTTATTTATGATTTGTTTTAACGAAAACCTTTGCTTGGGTTTTGTACTGTTACATGCTGGAAAGACAGACACATTCTCTAGAGTGTGATTTTAATTTATTACGTTCGTTCACTAAGTTTGTGTTTAATGTAAATGCTCACTTGATTTATTATTTTTCTATAGGTTTTGTACAGTTTTGGAATACTGTGAAGGCAACGATTTGGACTTCTACTTGAAACAACACAAATTGATGTCGGAAAAAGAGGCTCGTTCAATTGTTATGCAGATTGTTAATGCACTAAGATACCTGAATGAGATCAAACCACCTATAATACACTACGACCTTAAACCAGGTATTGAGCATGTATAGACACACACACACACACACACACACACACACACACACACACACACACACACGCACACATTTTCCTGTGAAAAGCGTACATTGTAAGTCTGTTTTACCTGGTCTTGGTTTAATGTGTCTGCATCTTTGTTTTAAGGAAATATATTGCTAGTGGATGGAACAGCATGTGGAGAAATCAAGATCACAGACTTTGGTTTGTCTAAAATCATGGACGACGACAATTACGGAGTGGATGGAATGGACTTGACATCACAAGGAGCGGGCACTTACTGGTATATGAATTGCACACGCGTACTCTGTGTCCAACAGGTTGCAGACATCTGTTCATCAAACGTTTCCTCTCTAGGGTGTTAATAGAGTTGGTCTCCCTTTTGCTGCAGTAACAGCATCTACTCTAGGAAGGCTTTACATTAGATAAATATTTCCTGACCGTTTTAAAACACAGACCAAACCTCTGTTTTTGAAGGTCAGAACTGTTAAGACTGCTTTGCTGTTGTTGCATGTTTTTCAGATGGCAATTAAATTAGACAGCTTCATAGTCTCATTTGCTAACTCCTCCCTGCATAGTACACAGTATATTAAGCTTTAAATAAAAGGAAATAAGACTTATAAAACTACTGTGATGTTAATTGCACCAATAATAGAAATAAAAAATAAATAAAATGAAGGTTGTACATTACAGCAGTTAGTCTACTCCCACTGGCTCACTGTCATATTGTTTAACCTCTGCACTAGATGCTGGAACACTGCTTCGAAGTTTTGGTAACATTTAGCTACAACATCATTAGTGAGGTCAGAAACTGATGATAGATGATTATTTCTGAATGTTTTTTCTTTTTGTGGTTTTGTTTTTAAGGTATTTACCTCCTGAGTGTTTTGTTGTGGGTAAGGAACCTCCAAAGATCTCCAACAAGGTGGATGTGTGGTCTGTGGGAGTCATCTTTTTCCAGTGCCTCTATGGAAGGAAGGTAAGAATTAAGAAAGTGAATATTCTCATTGACGTTTCAGCTGGAAAACTTACTTTCAAGGAAGAATAAATGTATTATTCAGGGCTGCACAAAAACGTTTTGAAATCAGTCTTTTGGTTTCTTAATTAGTTCAAGAGCATATATTCTGTAGACTGGTAGCAGCGCTGTAAGAGTCACGGCAGCACGTCTCTAAGCCCTATGGCGTTAGACTTACATGCAAAATCCTCTCACTTTGCTGCCGTGCCATACTGTGCCATACATGTGACATACTGGTGCTAGTTTCATTTTTAGGGGTCCAAGGACAAAGTCCGTAGGAACCCTATTGTTTTTTAGGGGTCCAAGGACGAAGTCCGTAGGAACCCTATTGTTTTTTAGGGGTCCAAGGACGAAGTCCGTAGGAACCCTATTGTTTTTCCACGGATTATTTATTTAGGGGTCCAAGGATGAAGTCCCTAGGAACCCTATTGTTTTTCTACAGATTATTAGGGGTCCAAGGACGAAGTCCGTAGGAACCCTATTGTTTTTCTACT
>JBBPCZ010000002.1:15194390-15209956 GCA_037974445.1 Brycinus macrolepidotus | reverse complement strand
TGTGTGTGTGTGTGTGTGTGTGTGTGTGTGTGTGTGTGTGTGTGTGTGTGTGTGTGTGTGTGTGTGTGTGTTCTCCTTGTGGTGGTCTGGGTTTCTCCCACAGCCCAGTGACATGCGCATCAGCGTATTTTGTGTGTGCGCGCGCGCACCCTGCGGCCTCTGCCTCGCGCCCATTCGCCCTGTGATAGGCTCCGGATACCCGCGACGCTAGTAAGGATTAAGCAGTTACAGAAAATGAATGAATGAATGAACAAATAATTTTTATGAAAAAACAAGAATAGGACACCCTGAAGCAGCTACATGAGTGACACAAGGTCACCATAGCTTTCGGCTGACGCCAAGTGTCATCTAGAGGGGTATAAAGCCGCCAAGCAGTACTCTGTGGAACTGTGTTCTATTAAGTGATTGAGCTCCGTCCAACGCCTTTGGGATGAGCTGGATTGGCGTTTGTGATCCAGAACCAATCATCCAACATCAGTACCTGACCTCATTAATGCTTTTGTAGCTAAATGCAGTCAGTTCCTCACAGCAATGTTCTAACATCTTGTGTGAAGCATTCCCAGTAGAGTAGAGTAAATGGGGACAAACTCTATTAATACACTTGTTAGAACGCTGTGTTATGTTTCTGGTAACACTGATTGTACAGACTAAAATATGGCACTAATTTAATAATAAAAATGAGTGATAATTTAAATGTACAGCTATAACCATATTATTGTCATTTACCACTTTGTCCTTATCCTTAGATAAGCACTGTACAATTTTTCCCGTGACAGAAGTGGGATTTCAGTTTCTGAATTAATAATTGAAGTCGATTAATGATGCTAGAAGAGATTTTGACAATAAACACATTATGTATATGCAACCCAGTAGCCACAAAATGGGGAAAAATAGAAGACTATGTTTGTAATGTTATGTTGTAGTTATACTGACCATACCATCTGGGTACAAATAAGCCACTTTTCTCTGTGAAAGTGAATGAAGTGTACCTGTAAAGTAATTTAGGGTAAAAACAAATGGACCTTAAAGACCATACTGCACCTTTAAGGGGGAACGTGTACACTGTTTGCAAATTTACCTGGACAGTAGCCTTTTTTGCTGGTGCGTATGAGTGTGTGTGAGTGTGTGAGTACGTACGCAGACTGCCAAGTACAGACTCAGACAGCAGGTATTTCTCAGTCTGCTGCCCATCTTGTGTGTGTGGGGAGAGAGAGATGGCAGGAATAAGCTTTTTTTTTTATTATTTTTTTTATTTTTTTAAACAACTCCCAAAGTCTGGTCTAGGTTTAATAATGCTTGTAATTGAAATTGATGCTGATTTTGAGGCTCTGCTAAGGCTGTGTAGCTAATGTGAATTAAGTGTGATTTCTTTTGGCTGTGTGTCAGAGAGTTTTATAAAGCACTAACTGAACGCACTCAGTCATTTTAAACAGAACTCTCCAAGGTACTACAAAGCCTGAATGAATAAATGCCTATGATGCAGCTTTACAATAAAAACAGAACAAAGGCACATTACATTGTGAGTCTGCATAGTTCCAGTTCCACAATTACAAATACCATTAATTTTAGAAACAGTGTTATTGCTTTTTAATGTCTGTGTAATGCTGCAATGCTGTTACACAGAATAAGACAGAGAACAGTCTGGGCCAGTCGCGTCTGTGTGGTCAGTGGACTGTGTCTGCCTCAGCACAGTGTAATAGTGGTATTAAAAGGTGGAACAGATTCCTCTCTTCACGTTGCCTCTCTTTGTTTTCATTATCTTTTAATTACCTCCCAAGGCCGGAGACACCTGCCTCCCAATTAACTCCATAATTATACATCAATTTAATTAAGATCCAACAATGTTATCACCACTAATGCTTTACATCTTACCTCTAACTGGCCACTCACTTAGTGGACAAAAAAACAGTTTAGAAAGCCTTCTTATGCACACAGAAATCCTATGTAGATTTTAAGTATATATGCAACTTAAACTACTTATTTGTGCCCACGTTAACTGTTGAAGGGGGCATAGAATGCTTTGAACACTGACATTATCACTTTCGCAAATAAAAGACTGCACAGACCAAAGAGCGCACGTTGTAATTCATTTTTGAAAAGAGATCAGATATTGTGTGTAACATCAAAGCTGGTATCTTATACCGTGCTTTCACTCTCATCTGCGCTTTAATAAAGCACAGACTTTGCAATATGCTAAAATTATTATCCAGAAAATATAACGTACGTGTGATATATACATAACTACATTAAATTAATAGGCACGGTTGAAACTTTGCTAATGCACCCACACACATGCTTTCACCCCCTGTATTAAAAATAAAATGCATTCAGCCAGGGAAGGGCCTGAAATTGGCTTCACATAAGCTCGTACGACGAGTCTGAAAGAGAGCAAGGTCTGATGACTTTTATGATAAATATCTTTAAAAGAGTGAATAATGAATGCAGCTTCGTCTCACTGAGGAGGCTGAGAAAGCTCGCCGCTGCGATGATCGCCCTGTAAAACTCCCTCTCTGGGCTATTAATTTGAGAAATGGGGGATGACAGTGGAGATAGAGGCGGGCGAGGCTGGATTTGAGAAAAGATCTGGGGCTTTTAGAATAGGAAATAGTCTCCGCTGTCTGTCTTGGGGCGGAATGAAAACTGCTGTCGTTCAAGGTACAGGGATGCAGAGGAGCGGTTTGATGAAATCTGCCTCAAATTTGCTTATTTTTAGACTAGTGCATTTCGTGTTTTGGTTGAGACTGATTCAGTTCGATTTGTCAGTACCAAAGGCCACAGCTGCATTCCACCATCACATCACTTCACGGATGGCCTCACACATAATCTGCGTCAAATGTGCTGTAACGTAGAAAATCCATGGTCCGCGACGGCTAATGATTGATGCTGAAATAGCTATGGCCCTTTGTCTGCTCAAATGAGTGATTTCCATTCAGGTGCTCTTTGATTTCCATTCCTCGTGGTCGACAAAGTCCATAATGGGGCTGTGACCTCATGAGACCCCTGTGCTCCTCTCCAGCAAAAATGTAAATTACAGGTTATAATACACAAGATCATGTACTCAATGACTTACAGCAAAGACATGGACACTGTTAAAAAAAAAAAAGATGCCAGAAATGCTTTTTATTATTATTATTATTATTATTATTATTATTATTATTATTATTAATTTGACATCACAGTAACTACACAACTGGATACTCAATAGAATCTCTTTAAGATTACCTAGTGTTATTACTCATACACTGGTGAACTTCAGAGAAAAGAGGTAATGTTCCAAATTCATTCAAAAAGCGTGAAGCATAAGTCAAGAGGGAATAAGCCACACCTGGACGAAGGTCCTTATTATCTCATTATTCAGTAATGCCAATAAAAGAAGGGAGACTGGTAGACTGAAAGCTGAGTGTTTTATTCGCAGTATTTATATGACAGCAATCTTGCACAAGTTCACTTGGTGTGACTGTAGATTAAAGTGCCTGTCTTATCTCACAGAGCTTTTTCCTATATGGGGCTGTATTTAACCATCGTTTTGTCACCAAAAACGCAGTAAATAAAAAGGCTGTCTTACACTAAACAGCCCAACCATGTCTGAACACACACTTTTATTGGGGAATGTCAGCATATTGATTGCCCCCTTCAAGAAACAAAGCCTTCAGGTCTGGTTTCCCATACACAGACTTCGCCTCAGAACCAGCATTACAATGTCCAAACACGTTAATGTCCAAATAGGCTTCATCTGTGCCTTGGAAAGCAGTCCTTAGTTTACTAAAATGTTCATAAAAATCCTCTCCAAGCATTATTAAAATACACAATACTTGTGTCTTAAAAGATAAACGTCTGTTGTGCTTTTCTTGCCAAGTACCAGCAATACCAACTAGAACTCAGCCACCTCTTTTCACGGCCTTCTTTAGATGACTAAACTAGAAGATTACTTATAACATTCAGTGGGTATATATAATAATAGTGACAATCACAGCTACACCACACTGATTGCACTACAGTTATAATGAATGTGCTCACTGATATCTTGACATTACACACTGATCACTTAATCTAAGCCATTGTGTAGTACAGATTAAAGTGACAGATAAATAAACACCACTTCTTTCCATGTCTTTGGTCAATGAATACACTGAAATCTCTAAAACATTGGTTAAAACACTCTGATCATAATATCCTCTCAAAATACAAATAAAGTTCCCTTACAAATGAGGAAAAGATATCTTTCACACAATTAATCTCTTTGTATAAATCAAATCTTAATAAATATCTCTATTTAACTGGTAATCACTATTTAAACATCTCTTACTGTAAAACTATGTAATATGTTTGTCACAAAGGCCATATAACAATAATATACACAATCTACACAAAGGACTCCAGATCTAAAAACACAGCAATTGAATACAGTTCCTGGTATGATCGTGATAAATGCGTTGTTCCCCATTCCTTTATGCCACAGGAGAACAGCTAAGATATGCAACTGACTTCGTAATCACATTGACAACACTAAGAACCAACAGTTATTTGACTTGGATAAATTACATATTACTCTTAAAGAACATATTATAGCAGAGACCTCTGGAGTCTAATGTCCTGTTGTCATATCTACTGAAATGTTTACTGGTACAAGTGAAAGATACATAATCTTGCACAGAACTTAAGCTCTCACCGAGCAACACTTTCATTAAAAGCTCCACCATGGCACATCCGTATACTTATTAAATGAATTCTTCTGTATTTTTCAACCTAATCTCCATCTGCTGCATCTGTAACATACAGTGAGCTACCTCTGACAACTACATTATATTACTTTCTGTCCAGAATTATTGTCTTTGCTAATCAGTCATATGGTACAGGTGCAGTATGATGGACATTAGGTTGAAAAACACTGGAGTGTTCATTTAATGTGTCCAGTGGCAAAATCCTGTTGGAATCAGCCATTCTTATGGCATTCTTACTTCCCCAGTGGAGATTATTTTGATGCTGTGGTTTGCCAGCACTGTCAGTTCAGATGTCTCAAAAACAGTTTTACAATAGTTGTCATAAAGAAGGCCATGCGTCACTTGAGTCCATGGTGGACCAGTAGGATAATTGGAATGAAGGTGAAATTGTTTAAGGGCTGCCAGAACGTTCTCTTACAGTGTGTCGAATTGTTTGAGATTCGACTCTTTATAAATCCTGGCCCAGTCTTTCAATCTCATCGATCAGGAAGTCGATGTCTGACCTGGTGGCAGCTGGGTTTGAAATGACCATCCTGAAGAAGTTCACCTTGTCACCTTGAGGCTGATAGCCCACCATTGTTGTCCCACACTCCATCATCATTGCCTTGATTTTGGGGGCCACCTGGTAGTGGGGGAAGAAATCATTCCATGGCACTCACAAAACACTAGAGAGGCATTTAAACAGGGTTTTGTCTGTTTAAAGCCATGCATTTTTTTTTCCATGTTCATGCCATCAGCTTGTATTGAAAAACATCCAAAATAATCCAAAATTAAACGGTCATTTTGCCGTAATGGCAGTCTGCTGAAGCCGACAGTACTTTACCTTATGAAGCCTCTGACGTTTCTCCTCTCCATCTGGCATGCCACGCAGGCTTGGCGGAATGTACCAGAAGCACACATTAGTATGCTGAGGCTAAAAGAGAGAAACCAAACAACACGAACAATAAATAAACACATCCCAATGTTCTGAATGCTCAGTGGCTGTTTTATCGTTTTGCCTGAATCTGTTTAGACGGGAATGGTGTTGATGACAAGACTGAAAATTTTTCAAACCTGTCCCTGGAAAACCATCTCATAGCCTTCTCTGTTCTTGATCTTATTATAGAGATACTCTGAAAGCTCCAAACAACGGTCTATATGCTTCTCAAATCCAGTTGTACCCTAAAGAGGACAGACATAGCATCAAGAGCCCTCAAAAACGTACAAATATATTTCTTTTTATACAGTTTTTGATATTCACTTAATATGAATATAAAAAGCCTCAGCAGAGATTTCATTCATTCATTCACTTATTCCTTCATTTGTCTATTCACTCACTCATTAATTAATAAGTTAATAACTAATTTATTGATGTGTTTGTTCATTACTTTACAGTCAACAGTACCTTTGCTTTCCACATGAGCCAGAATTTGAAGATGTCCACGTGTCGGCCGCATTGTATGGCCTTGTCTCCAGTATCATAGTTGACATCATATTGTTTATCAGGCTGGAAAAGGTAGCCAGCACACATGGAATTGCAGCCCTGCAGCAGCCCCTGCACACACACACACACACACACACACACACACACACACACGTATATATATATACACAATGAAACCATCAGAGTGCCAGATTCTCACATAATGACATGTCAAGGCAGAGAGAGAGCAAGAGAGAGGGAGAGACAGACAGACAGAGAGAGAGAGAGAGAAAGAAAGAGAGAGATAGAGAGAGAGACAGACAGACAGAGGGAGAGAGAGAGTGAGAGAGAGAGAGAGACAGAAAGAGAGAGATAGAGAGAGAGACAGACAGACAGAGTGAGAGAGAGTGAGAGAGAGAGGCAGAGAGAGAGAGAGAGAGAGAGAGAGAGAGAGGGTGAAGCCAGAGAGCAAAATCATTAATGATACACTTCAGTGAGCACAAACCCTCTTTCCGCCTCTTCGTTTCTTCTGCCCTTTTGTTCTGTTCGTCTCTCACTTTCCCTTTGCTACCCAGTCTCTTTCTTATACAATTTCTTGTACCATCTCTAAAATGCTCCCCCTTCTCTTTCTCCCCCGCTCTCTCCATTCTCTTTGTCTCACCTTCTCTCGAACCAGAATGGCAGAGCACTGTAGTGGAACGCCCATCATCTTGTGAGGATTCCATGTGACAGAGTTTGCCCTACAGAAATAACACAGTGGAATGAGAGCAGGCTCAACAATATATGTGAGAGTGTGTATGTGTGTGTGTGTGTGTGTGTGTGTGTGTGTGTGTGTGTGTGTGTGAGTGTGAGTGTGTGTGTGTTGTCTATAAAAGTAAAATGTACCTCTCTATGCCATTCAGCTTGTATCTGTGCTTTCTGGACATCAACAGTCCTCCTCCCCACGCTCCCTGCAAACAAACACAGCCAAATCTTTGCAACACAATCTAAACACAAAGAAGCATGTCTCCTTACTAAGCAGCAGAAACATATTAACAACCTTATTACTGCCCCTTAGAATCATCAGTGAACACTTACGTCCACATGGAGCCACATGTTGTATTTCTCACAGATGTCCGCAATCTCATTGATGGGGTCAAAAGCTCCGTAAACAGTGGAGCCAGCAGTGGCATTCACGAACAGTGGAACACACCCCTGAAAAACGAACAGGGACAAATGAGCCATCACTTTGGATTACATCCAATGACTAAAGAAGATAAAGGCAATCGAGCCAAGAATACTATTTTTGAATGAAAGCCTGAAGTCACCGAGGCTTAACATATAGACAGCAGATGATATCTTCCCGATTGTGGTGGTCTGGTGGTCTTATTATATGATCACGCATGTGACAGTTTGGTCCTTTATTATTTCCCTTTTTAATACGCTACTTTCCTTTAATGAAATCATCCACAGAAATAAAACGAATCAAAATATTAGTTATAGTTATTAGTTATAAACTAAGCATGCGACATCTGGTTGTAGTATATTTACAGTATAGTTTGTTATTTATAACCCAGAGTACATATTACATGCAGGGTTTAAAGTTTGATTTTGTTGTTTATAATTATCAGTCATTTACAGGAGCTATGAGTTTGAAAAGGCCTTGAGTTTGGAATCTTTTCTAAGCAAAGACTCACCCTCTTTTTGGCATCAATGACCTTGGCCTCCAGATCAGCAGGAATGACTCTACCTCTGATAAAGAAGACGGACATGTAACACAGACGCCCTCACACATACACACACACACACACGCACACACACACACACACATACACACACACACACATACACGCACACTAGGCACTTACAGAGCACAGACAGAGAACTGCCTTACCTCTCATCTGTACTCAGCAAAATCAGGTTTTCTGTCCCAAAGCCAAGAACAGCACTGGCTTTCTTTATGGAGTAGTGACTCTTTGGAAGATTAAACACATATGTAGAAAATATTTTTCGTGGTAATGCAGGTATGAAAAATACATATAAAATATGACAATCAGCAGGGTTAATGGTATGGATCAACTGATAATGTTGTAGTATAACCACTGATCAAAAATGTCTGATCTGCTGACCTAATCTAAGATTGACAGTATGAATACATGTTAAGTATATAGTGTATAGTCAATACAAAATAATGTTTATCCACTACAAAAGAAGCCTTCATCTATTTTCTCAGAAACAGAGAACACTTAAAGCTATACTTAAATCAACATCAACTTGGTTAAAAGCAGATGTTGATTTAAGCATAGCTTTAAAGGTATGAAGAACAGATGTGGACTACTAAAGCACTGATGTACGTCGCTCTGGATAAGAGCGACTGCTAAATGCCGTAAACGTAAATGTAAACTTACATGCTCAGACGTGAACAGCACGAGTCTGGGGGCTGCAGTCATACCTTTAGTCTTCACCTCAGGATAGTGTTTATACCGAGCTACCATCACACTGTACATGTTGGAGATTGCTCCTCCTGTCAGTGATAGGACCAGTAGAATGGACACAGTTGGCAACTTTAGCACCATGTTATAATTTCTGATCCTGAAGAATAGCATAAGGCCAAGTACTGATATTAGTGTTTACATATCATCATTATTAGAACAAAACACATCTCCAAAAAATTAATTTTACAGGAGAAAGCAAGAACATTCGTAACATTCAGTGTAAGTTAATGTAACAAAATGTAATTTTTCAAGACATTCTGGATCATTTCAACAAAAAGGAGTTAATGTTCCAACAGCGACAATATTTTACTGCATGCAAAAACATTTTATCCTTACAGTAACTGATGAATGTATGACTCACAGTCAACCTAAGAGTCATTTTGGCCTTCATCTGTCCACATAAACATTCTGTTTATTGGCATTTGAGCTCACCTGGAGAGAATATGCCATCTCCCTCTCCATTAGGCCAGCCAACAATTTCTCTCATCTTTTTCAGGGTCAGCTGTTCCATCAACACAAACACTGGAGCAATTTCATATGTAAACCTTGTGAAACACAAGACATACACATTCTAAAAATCAATAAACAAAACAAACATCATTCTCATCGTCCAAATATAATAGCTTTATCTTACAGTGGTGATTGTTGCACCTTATTGAAAGGAGCCAGTAATTAATCATATAAACATGTTATGACACAGTGGTCCCAGTGGATGCATCTTTGGCAGAATAACAATGATCAATAACTGACAGAAACAATTAGGATCAATCATAGACCCATTAGTGAATGCAAATGTTAAGTACTTGTTCGGGCTTGGCTAATTAAAATAAATAGTCATGTGGAAAAAGGGACATTAGAGACGTCGTAAGTTAGTGCAGCCTCGGTCATTCACTCACCTGTATACATGCTTTTATTTTGAGCAAGTACCCAGGCCTGACCTGATTTCTAACCCCATTCGCCTAATTTTATAGCAGAATTAGTTCTTTTGTTTAACCGACAAGTCTTTATAGACCTTAACTTTTATTTAAGTATGGTTGTCTGCTCTTTAAACCACTGAGGTCAGTCATTGTCCCATGACAGTAAATGGTGAAATAAATCTGCAGGCATATCTTTTACTGACCTTTAAATTGTTAGGCCACATGCCGTAAAAATACATAATGGAATCACTGACCTCCAGAGGTCAACCTAAACCTGTGTGTTCTCATGCTGTTGTTTTTTTTTGCTCTGATGTTTTCTGAAGATAGTATCATGGATTAATTGTGATGAATCATGGTGAAGGACACCAGCATCCATTCAGCAAGGCAACTTGTCTTCCTTGCAGTGAAAAGTCTGTAGTGCAGTGCAAACTAATGGGGACAGAGGTGAAACCATTCTTTCATACAATAGTTTCTGCTTTATGGGAACAGGCTTAGTGTGGTGTGTTTCTAGAATCTCAAAGAACAGTCATCTGATCAGCACAATGACTGTAATGTGAAGGCTGTGAAAAAATGTGCATGTGTATGTGTGTGGGGGGAGTGTACTATAAAGGAGTTATAGAAGCACGCTGTGTAATTCTGAAGCCATATGTGAGAACATAAGGATGTAAATTAGCCTTGACCAATGAGGCAAAACTTTGCATCCTGGATTATCTTGCCTGCAGGCTGTGTATCAAACCTCTGTGCCGTTTCACAGGCTAATTTAAAGATATCTTGCTTTTCATTTGTTACTACAGCAAAGATGCCACCTTGCCACAGGTGAATGTTGATCATAATTTGATCATAACCAAGATTACACCCAGAGATCTAAATAAAAAATGTTGTGAAAATGGTAATCATGATAACAAGCAGAGCTACTTCCTGACAAAGAGACAAATATACATTTAAAGCCATTGTGTGTGTGTTTCTTGTAGATAATGTTTCAATTACACCTTCTGCACTCCGTCAGTATGACAAATACACCGGCAGGGATTAAGAGAAAGTTAGAACTCACATATTAGTGTTTGCAGTTGAGGTGAGCCACTCGCCAGCCAAGCCAATGATGTCAAGTCCCGTTGAAAGCTGGTTAAAAAACCTGGGGTGACCTGAAAAGAAAATATGCTTAAATAATGTTTAAAAACATAGATTTAATCGCTCTAAATTTTCAGAGGAACTGAAAGTATACTAGAACAATAACCCATAAACTAATCTTACACAAGTGGGGTAAATTTATGGTACCCTTAAAACACTTAGATGTTATGTTGCCTTTAGAACCAGTTTACAGTTTCCTCACAACTACATATATTTCCAAAAATATCCAGAGACCTTTTCTAATTAGTGAATTCAGATACCTTAAAATGCATCCATTGCAAAACAGACTTTCAACTGTACAAACTTAGCTTGCCAAATGTCAGCTTGAGGGGTATAAAGCCCCCCCGCATTGCTCTGTGGAGCAGTGGAACTGCATTCTCTGGAGTGATAGAGCACCACAGTACCTTAGGTATAAGTTGGAGTGGTGTCTGTGATCCAGAACTAATCCTCTTGACCTCACTAATGCTCTTGTGGGTGAATGCAATCAAATCCCCACAGCAATGTTCTAACAAAGAGCAAAGCCTTCCTAGCAAAGGGGGAAACCCAATTACTCTTGGTTTCGCAAGAAACACTGTTGTCACTGGATAGTAATTGTTCTGGTTAGTAGCTGAATAATAAGTCTATTACTGACTGATCAAAGACCAGGCACTACAAACCTGAATCTACCCACTGAAATATCAGTCATCCTGTGTCTCTCACCTGTTCTGACACCATATTTGAGTGTGTCTCTACAGTCCACCAGAATCTGTTCCAGGCTCTCCGGCTGGTCGGAAAGCTCCAAATTGAAGCCCTCTATGCCCTCCAACAGCTGGTGTGGATGGTGGAAGTCCAGCACTTTGGTGGATCTGTCAAATGTCTTCCGCACATAGTTAGTGAGGATTTCCACCACCTCCAACAAGAACTGGATAGTAGGTTCCTCACCATTCTTGGCAGGCAGTAAATCTTAAATGAAGATTCATGAGACACAGGTCACATCCAGTTAGAGCTGACATCATGCCCAGTAACAGTGAGTGAGAGATTTACCCAAGTTATTTAGTGGCATACAATATATTTGGATGCTTACAATTGCTTCCAAATAAAGATATTGATGTTTTCAATGGGACGAATAGAAAAGGTGAAATAAATAAAAGGAGTGCTACTCAGTATGTTACATTAAGTATGGTGCTGATCATGCTGTCACTGAGGTGAAAATAAATAAATACATTCAAATGCCAGATCTATGAGCGAATTGCTATTTAAGTCAGTTTGTAATTTACTGGAAACATGTCATAGGGATGAACAATGAGCCAGAACATTGATAACTAGTGCAAACCCCACAAAGATAATACAGTTTAATCAACAGTTCAACAAAGCAATCATTCACACAGTTACTGCTTTCACCTGTTGGTGTATTTGAACTGATGAGACAGACATACACTGACCAGCCATAACATTGAAACCACCTGCCTAATATTGCACAGGTCCCAATCGTGCTGTCAAAACAGCACTGACCCATCAAGGCACTGACTCCACAAAAGTTCTGAAGGTGTCCTGTGGTATCTGGCACTAAGATGTTAGCAGCAGATCCTTTAAGCTGTGAGGTGGGGTCTCCATGTATCAGACTAGTTTGTCAAGCATATCTCACAGATGCCAGATCCGACTGAGATCTGGGGAATTTGGAGGTTAAGTCAGCACCTTGAACTCTTTGTCATGTTCCTCAAACCAGTGCTGAACAATCATTGCAGTGTGGCCGGGCACATTATCCTGCTGAAAAAGGCCACTGCCTTTGAGGAATATGAAGGGATGTATTTGGTCCACAACAGTGTTTAGGTAGGTGGCACGTGTCAAAGTAACATTCACATGAATGCCTGAGGGATGATAGCAGAACGTTGCCCAGAGCACCACACAGCCTTTGCCAGCTTGCCTTCTTCCCATAGTGCATCCTTTTACCATCTCGTCCCCAGGTAAGTGACACAAATGCACTCGCCAGTCCAAATGATTTCAAAGAAAATGTGAATCATCAGACCAGGCCATCTTCTTCCCCTGCGCCATGGTCCAGTTCTGATGTTGACGGCACATTGTAGGTGCTGTCAGCCGTGGTTCGGCACAGCCACTCTGACCGGTCTGCGGCCATGCAGTCCCATACACACAAAGTTGTTATGCACTGTGTGTTCTGACACATTTGTATCATAGCCAGCATGAACTTTTTCAGCAATTGCTTCTACAGTAGCTCTCCTGTGGGATCAGACCAGATGTGGTGGCCTTCGCACCCCACTCGCATCAATGAGCCTTGGGTGCTCATGACCCTGTCGCCGATTCACTGGTTGTTCTTCCTTTGTCCACTTTTGGTTGGTACTAATGCATATTGGAAACACCCCACAAGACGCTCTGACCCAGTCATCCAGCCATAACAATTCTGCTCTAGTCAAAGTCACTCAAAGTCACTTTTCCAGCTTCCAACCCATCAGCTTTAAGAACTGACTGTTCACTTGCTGCTTAATATATCACACCCATTGATAGGTGCCACTGCAATGAGACAATCAATGTTATTCACTTCTCCTGCCAGTGTTTTTAATATTGTGGCTGATCTGTGTATTATTTACCATTTGAACAATTTGAAATCTAAATATCTAAAAAATGAAGTTCATCATTTTTAATTTACACAATAAATACATGAATAAAAAATAATCTAATTTTCTGTATTGTGTAAAGCACTTAAATGGCTTCTTGCTTGTATAAAAAAGCTCTAAAAATGTAAAAAAAAAAAAAAAAAAAAAAAAAAGCACCCCCCCCCTGGCGCAAAGGTTGGAGAAGTCTGACTCTGTGCGTCCAAAGCGGAACCCCCCGCTCGTTGTCCCGGGTAAACAGGTTCTTGGGGGACGGCTGCTCCGTGAAAGCACCAAAGCGGCTCTTCTCATCCATATTATTATTCTTCTGTAAAAATCCTACATGGTGACAGGAGGGGGAAAAAGTTGAAACGTGCTGCTTTTTTTGTCCGAACACGGCATCTGAGGCTTTAACGGCTTTCATTTCCGTGCTCATATTCTTGCTGTGTAAAGGCAGTGGGGCTCCCTGTCTGTCTGACCCGTGGTGGGACAGGTTGCCCCCTTGGACGAACAGTCAAAGTCCATTCATGCAGAAATAAACGCCGGCGCTCGGAGCGTCTTTATTTTTCCTACCCGCATTCCGGTAAACCACGCCTCCTGCGCAGTGATTGGCTGCGAGATTTCTCTTTCCAGCGTCAGGATTGGGTAGTAGTTTATATGTTAATAAAATGTCCACCTATCAACCAATCCGAGCCGATTACAGCGCAGGAGGCGGGGCCTATCCTAATACGGGTGGGGGGAAAAAACTCATTGCCCCACTTCAGAGCGATCCTATTGATGCAGTGGAGAGGTCGAGACTGTGTTCGTCCTTAGAGACCTGCTTCGGTTCTACTTTTTTTATTTACACAAAACTGAAGCCACGGGCCTGCATCTACATTTCTGCAGTTTCAGCTGAAAAAGACGTTTTAACAGAAGGACGAGCAGCTCGTTTAATGGAGGGACTTCAGCTGAATGATCGGTCCGTAAATCAGGACGGAGAGAAAGAACTACAATGAACTACAGTGAGTCTGAAAAAAAAACGGAAAAAACGATTTTTATAAAACATGTATATGCTATTTATTTCCTTTGACTTGCTTATGTTACCGTTATGTTATATGCTTATAATATTTGGCTCAAACAACAGTCTGCAAAACATCGCTATTTAAAAAAATCACGTTAAAATTGTAAAATGTGTATACATTTAGGCAGTTGAGCCGTAAAGCACCCGAGTGTAAGGAAGGTTTATTTTGTATTATTTAATGCGTCTGACGCTCAGAATGAAATAAAGCAGAAAACTATCAGAGACTCTTTCACTCGGATTTATTTGAGAGCTACGTGCGGAGCCATTTTTCCCCCCAACAATCACAGAAAATCTTATCAGATGTTGTACAGAACATTTACACCCCCCAAACCGCCCCCACCAATACACACAAACACCAACACACACACACACTGGCCGCGCTATCGCTTCCACACACGCGGACACTGAACACATTTCTGCTGTTCATCCATCCTCCCGAGGGACGGAGGACTTATCACCAGTAGTCTAATAAAGGACTGGATATTTCTGTAATCTGTAACGCTGCCTGAAACTGGGCTATAGCTCACTCAGCAAGACAGATTTAGAGAAAAAACAATTTACAGACAGGCCTCCTGCCCACACTGTTAGATACGGGCTTTCACTTTAGTATGAATCATCTCTTAAAATTAGACCTTATGATACGCAGCAAAAATATAGTTCTCACATTTAAATTAAGACTAATTAACAGCTTACAAACCATATTTAGCAGGTGGGGGGCGCTAGAGGACCACCCCATCAGATCCGATAATAAACTGGACACATCTCAGAGCCCATTTTGCCCACTGCGTGTGGAACATTTCACCTATTCAGGACCACCAGTTTTAGTGAGATCAGGAGAAATGGCAAGGAGCGTGTTCTGATTGGAGTAATATGTAGTCCTGGCTTCAGTGAACATCTAACAGAACCAGTGGATATTCTGTTATTTTTTTTTAATTATGCATTTAAGTAAAAGACTAAATCTAATACCATAATTTAAGCGATAAAAGCTCAATCCAAAATTTCTGAAAAAAAAAAAATCAAAATAGAAATGTACCAAATCACAAACAGATATTAATGGCTTCATTTTAGAAGAGGCAAAATGGCACATTTGGGCACAATATTAGTATCTGAGGGAAAATATTAATAAAATGAAAAATAAAGGTACACACCAAATTACAGTCTGTCTTACAGTCTGAGAATATTTACTACTACACATTTCTATCTGAATATATATCTGCGTGTATATTTAAATATTTGTAATATTAAAAAAATATATTCTGAATAATAATAATTAATAATA
>JBBPCZ010000002.1:15175989-15194308 GCA_037974445.1 Brycinus macrolepidotus | reverse complement strand
TGTGTGTGTGTATTGCTGTAAAAGGTGCTGTTCACTTACCGCATATCTTCATCCCAAGCTTTCTCGTACATCCGTGAGCAACTCCACTCCAGTCATAGCCTTTCAAAAATAACAAACCAAAAAAAACAACTAAAATAAACACACCAACCTCTCTCTTTTCTCTTTGCATTCAGTCCAGTCTGGCAAAAACCGGGGTTCTTTTGTTCCGGCCAATTTGCAATTAAATGAAACAGTACGTGTTAGGAAAGTGGAGGTGAATGTAAGAGCAGGTAACCACCCCCCGCCACACCACGACACACACACACGCATTTAACCCCCCTCCACCCCATTTACCAGCAGCATTATCTCAGTGGACCGGGTCTCACATTCACGCGGTCTCTCCGGCAAATCGCCCTCAGTTCACTTAAATATCCGGAGAGTGTGGATCAGCTCCATTTAACTGAAGTGTGTTCAGGCTCTCACAGAGGAACCTTATTAAAAACTGTGTATTAAAAGGGAAACATGCCGTTTTAAGACGCGCAGTCTTCACTGCTTTAACAAAAGCAATACATTTAGAAATGAAATATTGGATATTTTTTTCCAAATCATAAAAACAGTACTCAGTTTGGTTTACATATTAAGGTGTGTTTTGTGAAGGTGAATTTTATATGAAGGTGCATTTTATTTTGGAAGGAAAATGAAAGTATTTTTCCATTTTTAAAAATTTGCTTCAACATTTTTTGTCAAAAAGTCGAAAAAGCGAATTTGCGCACAAAGACGCGTTTGGGAACAAAAGGCAGAGCAGCTGCAGTAAAAAGAAAAGCAGTAATGAAATGAAAGCAGGGCTTTCTGGAGAGCAGTTAAACGTCTGTGATGGACTGGAGGCGCGGTTCAGGGCATTTTGAGAGGAGAAGTCTGCCTGCACCCTTCTCTGGGGCTGAAAAGCTATTAAACCCCCACAGTCTCAGAGCAGCGCGCCGGAGCCAAAAGGCAGCCATTAGGACCTATTTAATATCTCTACAATTAGAGCTCCTCTTCACTTCATTACACAGCACTGCAGACACACGCCCTTTTCTTCTCACACGGGGGGGGGGGACTAATGTACGTAGACTTAGAGTGGTATATTTGAATATGATTGAGAAAATAATAATAATAATAATAATAATAATAATAATAATAATAATAATAATAAATACTTACGATAGCATCATTATAGTATTCTAATAATAATAATAGTGTTAAACGACACGCTGTAGAATTGATAATAATAAAACATGCTTGAAAACAGACGCATGGGTAATTATTTGTGTGGATCAGTCAGGTCTCTGGGTAAAGTGTAGCTAAAGCGTGTCATTTTGGAATCGATAGAGATGGATGGGTGGTACTGAGGCCGTGTGTCTTCTTTAATTGTCCACCGGTCCGTGTGGTGAAAGGCAAGCGCGCGGTGACTGGCTGGTGGTCTCCAGCGCACGCACTGCAGCGGTGATTTGTTGGAGAGGCGAGGCGAAGCGATGAGCGCCGTTTACACCCCCCTCCACCCCCCATTTACCCCACCGCTCAACTGCCCCCCCCCCCAAACCTCCCCCCTCTCAACCCAACCCCCCCTCATCCACCCCCCACCCCCCTCCTCTACCCAGCAGGCAAGATTAACGACGATGGCCACAAAGCAAATAGCCGGAGTGAAATAGCGTTTTATCTGTGATGGACCTACTTGAGGAAGGTGGTCGTAAATTAGCCGCGTTGGGGTCCGGCTCGCCGGCGGAGGAGGAAGGTGCCCACGCCGCCATCAGTCTAAAGACACAGTGCCGGGGTCCCGCGTGCGAGGAGCGCTGTCACTTCAGCCCGAGAACACAGCTCTTATTTTAACCAGCTCAACCAAAAGTCACATTCGCCTTCAAAGAGGGAGAGAAAGTTCAGCCTCGAAATTTATAGACCACTCTGAATTCAGCACACACAAACGAAAAGAAACCAAACCATAAAGAGATCAGCACTAATAATGATGGATGGCCTCGTTTACTCTGACAATGAGCCCCAAATATGTTTTTGCCACCGTCTGACGCAAATTTATGTTTTTTTCTCTTTATATATTAAAAAAAAAACAATATAATACTAAAGTGCAGCATAATTTTCGTCATGTAAACCATCATGTACCGAGAACACATGTGATGGCATGTGAAAGTTTATTTTACAGATGAGAAACGACAGAAATGCGTAAAGACCGTTTTGCCACATCTTAGTGGCGCAGCACGTCTTCATGGCATTACAGGAATCACCCCAAATATGACTGTTACAGCCCATAACGCGCAGCTTATCAGCCATAAATGAAAAAGAAAGCGCACTTAGCATAAAGAGTCCTCAGCTTTGGGGACATTAAAAGTGGCTGGAGAAAATTACTAGCACAAAAAAGAACGGAACGCAGCGTTTAACAGGTGATACAGTCTAATAAATCTGGAATGTAATTATCTTTGTAATTAGACTGATTTACCAAATACAAGAACACCACTAGCACCAAAAGCGCTTCTTCTTCACCAATCTAATATTGTTTTAAGGCACCTGTTAGAGCAGAGCTTAAACTGGCATTTGCCATAGCAGGAGTAAAATCAGTCAAAGTTACCTTGCAGATGAGATGAGATCCGACAGCAGAGACTGTCCAAAAAATTTCAAGACAGCCCCCAAATTTCTCGCTCTCCACTCCAAAAGCAAAGGAGGCGCAACACACAGGCGGACTAAATCCCATCCACGGTGACCTCTGGCGAGTCTCTGTCTGATTTGCTGATGTTCAGAGCGCGGATCGAGCGCTTATTCGCTGGCTGGTCACGGCGCCGTGTGCTCCTGTGGTACCCAAACGACAGAGTGGCTTTGTTCGCTGGGAGCTCATCTCACGGAAGCGTGTCCCGGAGCGCAGACACACTTTTTTTGGTGCGGACGCGCCCGCAGCACTTGGCGTCTCGAATGAGAATCCGAGTCACGAACAAAGACTTGGGAAGTTTGACCCAATAGCAACACATTACGCTGGAACACTTTGCGCGAGGAGGGGGGAGAGGGAGGGGTGGTGAACAATTCTGACCTTAATAATACCAAGGACAACAGTGCCGATAAGCCAGCTAAAGATGATCAATAGTCTATTACCACTGACATATCTGGTAACGAATCAAACGAATTGTTTATTGTTTGTCGTTAAAAAAAAATTAATTATGGGCTAATCATGTCCAGACGTTCCAGACTGCATAATTTACCTGAATGGAATGACGTATAGCGATGTCAAATAGTCTTTTATAGCATTCTAGCCTATTTTAGACTACAACAAGAGAAGTGAGAGCTGTAGAAGAAAAATCCACACGATGGCAGCAAGCAGTCAGGTTAATAAGCTCCTTGCGTTGTATTCGTTAAAGAACTGTCAATGCCTGCTTTCACCTCTGAAACATGACGTTTTCAATACGAGCGTTTTCTCCACAATGTCGAATGGACTGGACTAGTTGGAGGACTGGACAGGAATAACAACAGATGACACAGTAGTCAGCTCGTCTATAGTATGGGCGCGCATGCTACAGTATGGGTTAAATGCTGTGCAGCTACAGATGTCTTTAGTTATCTGTGGAAGGGCATTTCAGCACCTGGACAGCTCCTTCAGACACTCGTCAGAAAAAAAGATCTTCTCTAGAACTCTTCAGGTGCTCAATGCCAAGGTCTCTGACTGTGACATTCTTGTCCTCTACTTCACCTGCAAATACCAGCAATGCTGACAACCACACAGCTCATTCTCTATGACTGGACCTAAAATTAAATGACTACTACACCAGCATCTTATTTAATGCACATTCATTTTAATACATACATGCTGATAAAAGCCTGTTTTCGTAACCATTAGCTTTCAGTCTAAAACTAACTACCTGGCTCCTGGCAGTGAAGAAAATATTTCATTTCCACGTCCCGAAAATATGTGATAGCACATTTGAGTATGTGGGACAAGCTGAGACGCCCAGGCGCCCTGTTCGCTGTAGGCGTCACGCTTGCGTGGAGAGCCTTTGTCTTTAAAGCAGAACACAAATTAAAAAAGAGAGATTTTAAACCCACAAGATCCACAGATCACCGCTAGATGGCGGTGCAATATAGCAGCCTGTTGGTGAAGTCACTTTTTAAGTCACACAGGTAAGCTGGGCCACAGCTGACATTGCCAATGTCACACATGACATTGAACATAATGTAGAACAATGATTTTGCGTATGCTGCACAATGTTTTTGCTGCTCAAGGTGTGGAACAACATTAAATTCATATCTGTCTACACATCCTTGCATCGATGCTGTGTTGGAACATCGCTGGGAGGATTTGATCGCATTCACCCACCAGAACACGAAAACATTAAATAGGTCAGGTGTACTGGTGTTGGGGGACTATTTTTAGATCTCAGACACCACTCCAGCTCACTGGAGTATTGGATGGAAGACCATCACTGCAGACAACAGTTCCACTACTCCACAGACCAGGGCTTTTGGGGTGGGGGTTGGATCTTTAAGCCTCTTTAGCTTATGCTTGGCACTGGGCATGATGACCTTATGCTTAGGTGTGGCTACTCCAAAGTGTCCCAGTCTCTTGTCAGTTCATTTCTATGTTGATTATACAAACTGTGTTTTCAAAGCATGTTTCAGCAACGTGTTCACCATAAAGTAACTGAGTTCATTAAGGGGTGTCTGGATACTTTTGGAGAGGTGGCTGGGGAAAATTCTGGGTTAGTTTCAGCAGTCCTTCATTAGGCATATGTGCGACATGTTTGTGAGGTTTTAGGAGGAGAAACAAATTTATATTCAAATTTCAGTTTGTTTGCAATAGAGTGTTTGTTCTATTTGTACATCAAAGTTTACATGAACTTACAGTATCTGCTTGTTTCAGGCTTCAGTCTTGTTTTCAGTTGTTAAACGCCTATGTTCATCTATGATCATCTGTGTAATCAAGAACATTCCAGGCTCCATAGTTGTTTTGTTCAGTGATATTGTTCCCAGGTTGCCCTGTGATGGGTTGGCGACTTGTCCAGCATGTTTATGTATCTTTCACACTATGAGCACTGGGACAGGCTTCAGCACCCCAAATGACTCTGGTTAAGATAAGCACCTCAGATGACTGAATAAATGAGTGTTCTAAGGTGAAACACCATTTATGTTATAAATCATTTGGTTGGATGTGAATTGTTGTTCAAAAAAATTCTCCATGGTCAAAAGTGTTCCTTCATAGTGGACCTTAATGGTCTGTCAAGTTGCTTTGCTTATGTTTTTTTAAATATTAACTCTAGGTTTCTTCAGTGTTTTCAGGATTTTAAAATATCTATATATAAACAAATTTGAAAAACTAAAGATCCAGATGTCTGCTATATCATTCTGTTCACCCTAATCCTCCAGAGCTGATGGAAGCCCATAGAAATACATAATTATTTTCTCAGACATGATCATCAGAGGACACTATTAACTGGGAAAGTTGGTGATAGTTAACTTATATATGACAATTTAACAGAATCCAGATTGAAAATTGTTGACATACTGCAGAGAGAGTAGGCCTGTGTGGTCTAATAAAACTACAAAGGATAAGAAAAAGAAACCTGAAGAAAACTTTACATTATTTTCAATTCAAAAGAATTACAACTGTTTTCCATTCTTACTGGACGCATATTGATATCCCAGAGGAGTCTGAATAAAGTCTAGAAAAACAGAGATGGAAAAAACACCAACGTTGTATTAGGATGTAATGCAACAAAAAGAGCAAATATGTTGGATGTGTACACATCACTCCAAAGTTCATTTAGCCAGATTCTGTGATACGTTACACATAAAAAACGAGCTGATCTCATAAATACATACTGCCTTCTGGAGTAACTCCATGTAGCGTAATATATGTAGAACAGGGGTGGCTCACAAAGATTAACCTCTCCAGTAATTTAGGTAGGTTGTGTAGGGCATCTCTCACATTAATCTGTTTATGAGGCTGTTTGATCTTCTACTCTCTATTAGCTTTAATCAAGGTTAATTATAGAGGTGTCAAACGTATCTAATGTTTTTAAACTGACCATTTACACTGATGCTGATAATTTGATATTTCACTGTAGGGATTAGATAATGAATATATGTCATCAGAAAACCTCGAGAATTTACTGTTTTGGCAGTTAATAAATAATCTCAGGAATGTTTGAGATTTAATCAAGGGTCTATGAAATCCCCTAAGAGAGTTGAGAGATATGGATGATCACTGAATCTGTAACAAACACTCTTTTAAAAAGCTATAGAACCAATTCCAAGACACAGCAGGCTGAATATTTCAACAGAACATATTAAATCCATTAGGACCCCAGTTACACCTGGCCACTTCATGCATCCTGAGCAAGGGTCCCTAAAAGAGGTCTTGAGGGGCTGGTGTCCAGCTCAGTTTGGTGATTTCCCTGCTCAAGCACACCTGGTTCAATTCACCTGTACATTGACACTGTTAGTGAATGTGTTTGAAGAGGGGAACTGGGAAACTGCACTGGATACAGCCCCTCCAAGACCAGATTTGGGCGACCCTGGCCTTGCCATGTAAAAAATGTCAAGTGTAAACACATTTAAAACAGGTATAAATCTAATTACTCAGATGCACTCAAGTCACATGTTATGGCAGCGTAAATGCATCTGTCTCCGCAAGACACATTCAAGAACCAAAATCCCTCCCAGGACTGTGATGGCACCTCCCCCTGCCGTTCTGCTTGTGAAGAGACCGCCCTTCAGAGTGCCCCCACTTGCAGGCATTGTTGCTCCTTCAGTTCATCTCCTGGCATGAGTTTCTCCTCTGAGTTTACTTTCAATTTTGCAGCCTATACTTTGGATGATACTTTGGAAGTGCCAGTCTGGTTAAACTCCACCTTGCCTCATTGTTTTTCATCCCAGTGTTTCAACACATGTGGTTCATGAAGACATGAAGAAAATTATTCTTAAGCCTTCTTGTTATTTAATTAATTACTGTCTTCATTTATTCATTATTCTTCAGTTCTTATAAACACTGACCATTTTTTCACAATAGAACCGAAACATGTGATTGGTTGTCACGCATAAGTTGATTTGCATATTACTCCCCACTAGTAACTGGATTTCAGTCTGACTGGATGGAGATTTGAGTACCAGGTGTAAAGGCATGTGGCTAAAATATTATCTGGATACAATTCAGATACCAGTGACCAGGTGTAAAGCAGTCTACAGAGCAATGAGTAATTTATGATGACAAGAAAACTGAGAATCACAAACTTTACAAGCAGCGAGCTGATATACTCAGGTCACAGAACTGATACCGATGTGTTAATAGGACTCACAGGGAGAGTTTATACTTTTTGAGGTCATGATTCATGTGTCTGGAATAAATAGTTACCTATCCAAATATAAGCAGTCATAATATAAGCAATTTCCTCAGGGACCAATAAGGTTTCCTAATTCTGATTCTCATTGTTGCTCCCAAACTGCCTCTCACACGGCAGGAACTGACAGAACGTGATTGGTGATTGCTGGCCATCACAGGGAAAGCTGAAGAGCTGTAGACCTGCACGTAATGAATCGTGGCTTACCACGGGGGGCGCTCTTGCAAGACAAATTACTTTATGACAACAAAAAACGGCTGCAATGTTTTCCCCCTTATTGACACCAATAAACAGCTTTCCTATAAATTTGTGCACACGTTTCGACCACCTCTTTAGAAGCTGTTTAAAATGACCCAGGTGGTGTAATATACTTCAAGAAACGCTTTTTCTATTTTTTTTTTTCCAGATGGTGATGTCACTTAAAACAGACTTTTTTACACTGTGATGTATTTATCTCCAGTTCTTCAAAGATTCCTTGTTAGGTGCAAATTAACACAGCTCCTTTTGCTTAGAGAAGTTTTTACTTAAAGACTATTAGACTCTGTCTAGCAGATGTTGCTCACTTATCATTTTTTAAGTAAATATTCAAAACCATTGACAATAACAAATAAACCAATTCAACTGTTCATTACACAACAGCACTGGAGGCGCATATGAAATGGACAGAATACTTCAGAAGTCTGTATATAAAGGTTAAAATTAATTTATCAACTGAATGTCAGTATAGATACTGACTTAGAAATTCAGTGCTCTACTTCTGACTTCTACAGGATAAAGGCTCTGACAGTAATGCTTTAAGGAAGGATTTGTACAAATAAAGTACAAACAAAACACAAATAAAGGCTCCTAAGAGGGGCATGGCTTGAAAATAAAAACCCCCAACTTTCATATATAATTAGTATAGAGTCTTTACATTATGCATTAGGAGAAGGTTTCAAAAAGTTTAAAAAGAAGGTTCTTCACAATTTTAAGAGTGTAAATTCCAGCTCAGTCCTGAAATCTGATGTATGAAAATCACAGAATTACCATATCTTTCCACAGTTAGATGTTCTATAACACTATAATATACTTACATAGAGAGCCATATATTGCAATGCAAATAAGAACTTCAGAAAGTAGGTATGTACACAGTTATCTATTTGATCGCAGTCTGTATTTATGTATGTGTTGATTTTAGAGGACATTTCAATGGTAAAGCAGCTCTGGCAAGATCCAACCCTGAAAAAACTCCTGACTTCAAAGCAATTATTTCTTTCTTTTTGGAATTTACTTTATGACTCATTAATATGGTGTTTGTAACTTTCTCAAAGTCATTTAAGCCATTTTTGTATAATTATTCAAGTTACACAAATTAGTTAAGAGCAATACATCTGACTAGTTCACAACTAGCTCATTTCAAGCCCTTCCAGTAAACTCCAAATACAACTTTCTGATGCTGTTTATAAATAAAGCATTCTATATGAGGACCCAAGGGATCATATTTTAAACATATGGAAGTATATTGAAGTCCGATACATGCATCTATATTTAAGAATTTCAGTTGCACAGTACTTACATTAGTCTAAACACTGTTATTCATTTCCACAAGTCTTTAACTTGCTTTGAAGCTGTGCTGAAACTTACCCAAAGTTTTGATTTCAGCAGTCAGGTGGCCACAACAATTCCTAACTAATTAATAAAGCTTCGGAAAACACAGAAATCACTTTAACAAATTTCTGCTGGTAATAATATGAACTTTGTGTGATGTCCTAACAAACAAGACTGAATCTCCATCTAAGCTTTAAACACAGTTTCTCAGAGGGATCAAATTATTAAGGAAAGTTAAGTTCTAAGAGATTCCAAAAAATATTGAGAATTTTTTTTTGGTAAAATTTTACTTCTTACTTTAAAGACGTCTGCTGCCCGTGACGTCAACTTTTAAGCGGGTGGACAAGTGATGCTCTTTATTTTCACAACAATTTATTTAACAGTTTGTTCTCAATAGCATGCTAAAACACCCCACAAGGAGCGAAAAAACTGACACTTTCCTTCAACAAAAGCTATTAAATATATATTTACAACAATGCGAGATCTTCCACCGAAGACAGAGATCTTAACACAAGTTCAAAACTTGTTAGTGGTATTGGGCAGCACAGGGAGGCGAAACGGTCTTCAGAGTCCCTATGAGAACTGAAACTGACTTGAAAATCATATTTACAAGTCCCAAAAAATGTAAAACTTCCAAGGTAGCGTGTCTCTTTGAGCCCTAGGAAGAAATCCCTCTGATTGTGAAGAAAGTTCCAAACGATCGAAACTTCGGACTGTCCTCTGCTCTATCAGGTTCACTGTGTATTGCACTATAGTCTACGGTCGGCGTGGTCTTTTTTTTTTATAGGTGTCTCGTGTCCTCCCGCTTGACGTGGTGGTCGCTGGGCTTTTCGTGAGGTTTGCCCTTCTTGTTCTGATGCGTCTTTACGTGCTTGGCCAGGTGGTCACTCCTCATGAACCTCTTGCAGCAATCCGGACACACGAACCTCTTCTCGCCCGTGTGTGTCCTGAGGTGCCTCTGCAGCTCGTCAGAGCGCGTGAAGCTCTTCCCGCAGAAGAGCCAGTTGCACACGAACGGCCTCTCACCCGAGTGCCAGCGCAGGTGCGCCTTGAGGTGCGATGTCTTGCCGTAGACCTTCCCGCAGCCCGGGATGTGGCACACGTGCTGCTTCTTCTTGCCGGGCTCGTCGTTGGAGCCGCTGGAGGACTGGCAGTTCGGGCAGCGGCAGCGGCGGCAGCGGCGGGCCGTGGCCAGGGGGGACTTGGTGTGGAGCAGGGCGGCGATTTGGCTTTGGTACTGCGCAAAGTCCGTGTGCCCCAGCACCAGGCTCCTCTGGATGGGGAAGCGGTGGGGCGCGAGCGAGGACGGGTGGGTGACGGGGTTGCCCTGCTGGAGACTCCACCATGGGATGTCCTCTCCAGGGTTGGGGGACAGCTGTCTCTGCTGCTGGTGGACCAGGCCTGAGTGTCCCGCCACAAAGCCCGGCATGGCAGGCGGGATCGGGGTGGGCGCCGCGTATGTGACGGCCGGGACGTAGGTGGGCGGGCAGGTGGACTGCATGGAGCACGGCAGCATCTTGACCGGGGAGAAGTCGTACGGGTAGGTAGGGTCGGCCGGCGGGGTCAGCGGGAGCTCATGGTGGGACGTATAGGAGCCCTGCAGGTGCGCCGAGAGCTGCGGTTTGGAGGATAGTCCGAACGAGGAGTTGGACGGAGTGCTCGCCTCGTTACTCCATGGGTGGAAAATCCGCGAAGGAGACCCGAGCGTGGTTTCGTAGGGGACCTGGAGGAAGTCCGCCGGGCTCGAGCCGTGGTGGTGGTGGTGGCCGATCCGGTTACACGTGGCCGCTAAGAGCGCCAGAGGGGAATGCTTGCTGTTTTCCGGAGAGGAGTTGGGAGTGCGGTCCTGGATGATCAAAACAGAGACAGTTTAGGAAGCGATAAACTACAACTGAGAGAGATAAACTGAGTTGATCAGGTCAGAAAGTCTGAGGCGCAACTTTGCCAGGAGGAGTCTCTGATTTTAACTTCCACTTTTACTCGCGGTCAAGATGCTAAACAAGGGCGTATCTACACCCAAGCATCTGTTTTTCCTCACAACGTTCACAAACAGCCAAGAGCACGATAATAACCCTGATCCCTACATGATCTTAACAAAAGTTCATGTTTAAGTACAAGGTTCGTCGTGCAGACACTTTCTAAACGGCAAACAAGCGAGATAGAGAGAAAGAAAGCTCATTTTCCAATAATGTTTAAAAGTTCGCACGAACCTGAAGAAATGCCTGGAGAGTGTCGTTTCTCAGCACAGCCACTGCTGCCATGGCAAACTTTCTTCTCGCTCTCTTCTTCACAGTCTCCAACCGGAAGGTTTCCGAGCGCTGCAGAAATGAGTGAAAAAGCGTCTTCTCATGGAAAAGTGTAGCCCCGGCGCTTCCTCTCCTCGAGATATCCTTGGACTATCTGAGGACTGAAGGATCACTTCTTAGGATTTGATAAGGACTTTGGTGGGCCGCCAGCCAGTCAGGAGTAAGATTTATTACTTTGAAGTTTGCCGCTGCCCAATCATCAAAGAATAGCGGCTCTTTGAGAGGGGGAAGCAAATCCTTTGAATCCACAAAGCTCCTATGGTGTGTTTGTTGGTCTGGATAAAAGGGCTGATTATTAGGGGGGATGGGAAGGGTGGAGATAAAGGCGGGACAATTAATGAAGTAATCACTATGTGGGAAATGTATATACACAAATAATTGGATTTTCTTGATCAAAGACCCCTCGCCGCCTGGAGACCCCCGTACTGGATGCCGGAGTCACCCGATCCTCCTTTTTGTAATTAAGGATTTGTAGCGTGGCCCGTTGTGACAATGCCGCCGTGTTATCTCGAGAGATCTCTTGGTTCGGGCGTGTTGGAAGGTTTCACGAGGGGAGGCGAAAGAGACGGGGATAATGGGATTGAACACAAAGTTCATAATCATCCTGACCCCCCCCCCCTTTTTTTTGTTTCAGCTAAAAATAAACTAAAACATCTTTAAACAACAAAAACAGACATTCAAAACACGTGAACTGAAGACTGAACAGCATTAAAACAACTTCAGTAGCTCCATAAAGGCAGGAAAAAAAAACACCACAAAGTTAATCTGCATTTTCTTAGGATGTCTCTTATGGCCAAAGACATCATCAAACATTTCTTACAATGTGCAGCAGTTTGTTTTGACAGCTCGGGGCCTCTCTTACAAAATACAATTAAATTCCATTAACATTAATTAAAGTGGGGGAAATGCCTCCACATTTATGCAGCCATCCTAATTGGGACTTATTCAAAAGACATGACAAATGATTTCTTAGTAGTTTACTTGTTAAGTGATGAAGGTGTCACTGTGGGCAAACCCGGCTAATTGAAGGTGTGGAAGTGACTGAAGCAGGATGATGTCTTATTTCGGCGTTTCCTGAGGAGTCGAGCCACTGGGAGATAGTGTGAAGGAGGGAGGAGTTCCCAATCTTTAGGAAAGTGGAAACATTTTTCAGCCCCCCTCCTTCTGCTCCGCCTAAAGCTCCTCAAGACTTTATCTATGTGGCCAGCTGAACCTCAGTGACCTTTAAACATCTTAACCTGTAAAACTGAGTGTGATAAGCGTATGCCTGATACACCTAGTCTAGAAACTACACTAATTTAATCATTAATTCTGTTAATTCAAACAGATAAGCAGAACTGTGGTTAGAGTAGTGTTGAAGTAGTTAAAATGACTGAAAAACACTGATCACAAATTTCTTCAGTTTGGGCTACATTAGGATCAGAGGCTGAAGCAATTAAAAACAGCACACGTTTTTAGTTCGCTTTTCTATAAGAACCTCCACTGTCCCCCAAAAGTTTGCAGTTGCTGATTTTGAAGTGGATCGGTTGCTTTGAAGGGATTAGCACTCCTAGTCCTCTCCCACGGCTCTGCACACAGTCATGGGGCAGAGGAGGGTTCCCGCTGGGCGCAAAGGCTATCTTCGTTTTCCTGCAACCCACAGAGGATTGTCACGAGCGTTCAACATTTCAATTTACCTATTCTTCTTTTTCCTCTTCACCTTTAACCACCTAAGACACATTATCCAATGTGAGAGACGCACTCAAGTCACAGTGGTACATTAACCAACAGCCCACATTTACATGTCAAAATGAATAATCCATAAAGCTCATGTGTACTGGCCATTTGACTATTAGGAGTTCTACAAAATGTATTAATTAGTTAATGTAAATATAATGTGTAGTGTCTGGGAATAAAAATTCAAATAAGTCTACAAAATTTATGCTAACAAAGTCTACTAACTTAAGTGTCAAACTTTTAGAAACAATTCTGAACAAACCAGAATACCTAGTAGACGATTATTATTAAGCCTCTTGAACAACTTTATTTCTCACAGATGATGTGGTACAAAAAACAGCTGAAGAAAAAGTGTGATGACAAATGTAACAATACAATCATCGACTGCAGGCAGGCAACAGGTAACTCTCCAAAGAAACATCTACATTCATTTCATATAAAAGAGTCTTCATTTATTACTGGAGCAAACGTTTTCTCTCTTCCACTGTGCCGTACTGAGTTCGAGTAAATGCATAACAAGGGTGGAACAATTTCAGAATAAATTCAGTCATTTAGAGAGCAGAGTTCCCCACTTTATGTGATTGAAAGGTGGGTCTCACAGACATGTTTTCAGTCCCATCATGCTGAAACCCAGTTAATATCCAGGAATACATACAAAATCCACAGAGTACATTTGAAGAGCACACCACATCTTACATACAGACTAAATTGACTGAAAGAATGTATAGCAGTAAGTCTACAAAATCCATAAAATATGTACCATGAAATGTCACAGAACAAAAGTGAAAGATAAGAGCACACAAAAAGCACAGAATCCTCTATTTACAACAATTAGCATGAGCTTCTTCTCAATATTAAAAGAGGAAAGGCCTGCCATTCAAAAAATCTGTCTCAGAATTTAAGTTAAATAAGTGAAATCTTTATTATTCACAATAAACATATCAGATGTAACAAAAGTTTTAACAACAAATATTTAATTGCAATTTCCCACCATTGAATGAAATATATACATGTACTTTTTTTTAGAAACCGAAGAAGGCAATCTGCGAGAGAGAGAGAGAGAGAGAGAGAGAGAGAGAAAGATAATTAATTAATGATACAAGGATAAGTGATCAGTTAATTTGTCTTGATTTAATTAGATCAACTTAAACTCTTCAACTTCTTGCCGATGTGTGCTTCTTAGTTGGTAGATTAAAAAGAAAAAAAGCATTGACATTTTTAGCTACTTTATTTTGAGAGCTACTTCTCTCTTAGACAGGTTAAAGTGAATAAATTGTCTAACTTTTCATGTTCTCTGGACAGACTGCAGAAAAAAAGAAGAAGAAAGAAAAATTGGTTCCACATCTGTCTCCCACACAAGAAAGGGAGCACGGGAAAGAGAGAGATGGAGCAGGAAAGACAGAAAGAGAGAGAAATGAGAGAAGAGAGAGAAATGCTCGGGGCTACTGGGTACTTGAGCCGCTGTAATGGTGTCTCGTATGAGAAAACATCTGTGAATTTCCTCAGTGATCTACAACAAAGTCTAACTCAGAGCAGTCACTCAGCGAGCCTTTGAAGTCCCTGCCTGACAGAAAGCTGCCATTGTACTCAGCCTCTAGTGCACTGCAGCCCAACTCCGCACTCCCCAGTCTCTAACATTTTCCCCTGAAATCTGATACGCTGCCTCTCTTCATGCTGCCAGGCAAAGGCAAAGGCTGCACGTTTAAAGGCCTGGCCCAGGCGGTACGCAGACAGACTGGGGGTCACGAGAGAAGGGAGAGGTCAACATCCCAACAGCAGCCCCAGCTCCGTGTGTGGCAACTCAGCCATTGGCTGCTGGGGGCTGTCAGCACAGGGTAATTGCTGGGGTCAGATTCTGCTTTCCTCAGGTTGATCAGTTTTGAATTACACAAAAAATACTGACAACATGCAGTTCTCTCATCTTTGCACATTATATTTTTAGAATAACATTTAAAGGCTAGTGATATGGATGTTTGTCCTCGAGAAACGACCCCCTTTGCTGCTGAATTATTAAAAAGTTTCATTTAGAATGCAGAGTTCCTTCTAATTACATCTCACATTTTACAAAAAAAACAAAAAAACAAAAACTCAGTTCAAGGATTCCTTACACTATAAATACAAAACTATGGTGAATTGCTTTCTTTTATATAAAAACTGCAATTACTGGGCACAACAAAGTGTCACTGCTTTATTAACTAACTTAATTATTGTAGAATGTATTATTATTATTACCCCTTTGAACCACAATCTTATTATAAAGGTACCTACGAATTACTCAGAAATAAACGAATAGGTTATATGATCGTTATAAGATCGTTACACGTAGGCCCTTTAGGGTTAAAAGGGTTAATTGCTGGTGCTTCTTTCAGAGAATTAGGAAACTGACCATCATCCAAAAAAACAGATAATGGGGCCGATTAAGTTTTGATTATCAGTGTGAGCCATCAACTCTTGAGAAGGTGTAGCGCCGAGCCACATACAGTAGTCAAGCAGGAGAGAGAGTGGGGAGGTGAATGTGGTGGGCTGTATGCGTAGCTGGAGGAGTTTCTCTCGACTGCTCCTCCTGACTGAGAGGGACAGATTTGATGCTTTGCCTCCCTGAATCTAAACGGGGCCTGAGCCGGCCTCGCTGTGTGCACCCACCCCGCATTTACTCAATGGCAGCTGCTCAGTCCATCTGGGAGGGCTTCAGCAAGGCCAAACAAAACAGGTTACACCTTCGGCCATGCCAAGTCCTGTAGCCTCCTTCAGTCCGTACAAACAACGGGGGCTAATCGCAATTTCACGCTCTGATTTTCTCCAGAGCTCCCTCCAACCCCCGCAGGCACAGAAACGTTAAATAAGCTCATTTTCAAAGTAGATGGAGTACACGCTCACCCATATGGTCTTTCGGATTGGTAGAGTAAACCATTGCTCTACTTCGACCTGGGAGCGAGAGCTTCCATCATATTTATATTTTATATCTCATAGGCGACAGGGACAGCTTCCTACATCTAGTTCAGCAAACGTCATCTTGTGTTGCAGCATCAACTCCGTAATCACTTCGCTATTCCTTAAGAGAAGTGAAGTAGCGTTTGGGGCTGAGCCCACACAAACTCTTCAGGGGTCTTACTTTTTATCCTTTTTTGTATTCACTCAGTGGTCATGCAAATGGGGGTAATTCAGTGGTACATAGAAAGCCCTCAACAAATTGCAGGTGTTAGGAAGCCGAAACAAAGGCCACTACAACCCCTAATGGCATCTCCCATCATTAGCAACTCTTTGATGTGCGTACTCCACACTCTCTTTTATCTCCTTCCCCTTCTCTCTCTCTCTTTCTCTCTTCATTAATGCAGTCTATAGGGAGGGTACTTTGACACAGAGCCCCCCCGCACATCTGACATCTGTTTGGCTGTTACGCCTGTCCCTCACTCAGGCATCAATCACTGCGTGAGGTTAAGAGCATCCCAGTCTTAATCTGCCGATATCCTAAACCTACCTGTTCATTCAGCACTAAAGAGAGACAGCAGGGACGCACTGCAAAGACGACACACACAGCTTGTGCTTTAAGCTTTATCGTAGTTGCGCGATTATGCTGCATAGTGTTTGCATGGAGCTTTGTAGAAAACATTTAACAGCAACTCCACGCATGTATATATATGTGTGTTTGTGTGTGAGAGAGTGTGAGTGTGTGCGCGTGTATCAATAGCAGGTTACCTGCTTTACATCTCAGCAGGTCTGAAAGAGAAGCTTTAGAAACACTGCTATTCAAACTCTCTCTTTGAACTCTGGAGGATATAGAGGCAGGACAATGCAAGCCTATTTGTGTTCATCCTTTGAAGTCTGCCCTCACTATTAATATGAGACAGAGTATCCTGTCTGACAATAAATACTTTTCTACCTTCCACTGAAGGATTATGCCTCTGAAATATCTGAAATGTGGCGCGCTGCTTTCAGTGCAATGAAAATAAGGGGAAGAAACACAGCTTAAAACAAACAGCTAAAATGGAAAGAGTAACTTCAGCGGTGCACAACATGGACTACATTAAAAGAGTTTGTCTGCAGCTCCAGATGTGTGTGGCTCTTTAATAAGAGGAAAACAAAGGGCAATCATGCTTTTACAGAGAGGTATTAAAGAAGGCAGGTGCAAGATCTACTCAGTTTACTTCATCTGGGCTTTTGGTGCAAAGTTTAGGCCTATAGTGACTCTTGTTAGTTAAAAAGAAGACAATTTTGCCCGATAAAGTAAAGGTATGATTTCAGAGCTTGGCCACAGAGTGATCTCACGGTCTACTTTATGAGTTATATAAAGTAGTGTCATGCTCAACTAATTTGCAAGTCTCTGATTGCTTTTATACGGTAGTGGTTACCCAGGACCCATGGCAACAAGAGGGAAGAAATTAGTGAAAGAGGAACTCCACCAAGGCTCGGCACTTCAGTGGTTTTCACTGAGACAAAAAAACTTGAGAGCTTTTTCCAAATTGATTTCCATGCCAAAGCAGGGCCAAAATAATCAAGGGAGCAAGATCTCCGTTAACGGATTCCGTGTAGTTTAAAGAGACACTCGCGGCTGTCGGAGTGACCTATTTCAGGCGGAGTGCTTCTGAGGGACGGAATATTCTCAGACAGGGAATAATGCACAAGGAATATTCTAATTACCTCTTGATCCAGAGAGACCAGAGCAACACTGGACACAGTGGGCAGCAATTATAATTGGGCCTTCAGAAGTGAACACGCACTCACACAAGCACACGCACAGTACTACACACACCATATTACTACAGGCATCGTGTTGTTGTGCAGTTTGTTCAGTGTTCAGGAGTTTTGATCATCAACCTTAACACGTTGTTCAAATGTAGGTATTCTTTGGCAACTGAGATGAAAAGGAGAAAGGAATTAGTGCTATTACACGAATGGCTACTGGTCAGTCTACAACAATCAAACGTTTTACTCTCAGTAGCAAAGTGCCATAACACTAAGTTCAAGTTTACTACACCATTAACATAAGGCAACATTACATCTTAACAAATGTTCAATTTATAGCACTAATAAACTTTAATAGCTTGAATGAGACTTCACTCTCAAACTGCAGAGCTGGCTAACCTTTTGTATGAGAGAGAGAGAGAGGGAGAGAGAGAGAGAGAGAGAGAGAGAGAGAGAGAAGAGAAGAGAGAGAGAGAGAGGAGAGAGAGCGGGAGAGAGAGAGAGAGAGTCAGAGACAGAGAGAGAGAGACAGATAGAGAGAATTAGAGAGAGAGAGAGAGAGAAACAGAGACAGACAGAGAGAGAGAGAATTAGAGAGAGAAAGAGAGAGAGAGCGACAGAGAGCGAGAATTAGAGAGCGAGAGAGCGAATTAGAGAGAGAGAGAGAGAGAGAGCGAGAGAGAG
>JBBPCZ010000002.1:15134412-15144850 GCA_037974445.1 Brycinus macrolepidotus | reverse complement strand
CACACACACACACACACACACACACACACACACACACACACACACACACACACACACACACACACACACACAGTACACATTTGTGTGCAAACAGACGGTACCTTCACTCACCTCACAGAAACACACAATGATTGCAATCAAGGGGTTTATAGGGGAATAGCACTCTTTGAACTTCTTATTTCATTTTTTTTTCAAAGCTGCAGATGCCAACCATCTGGTCAATTAGACTCATAGATAACAACCTCTCTCTGCTCAGGGATTTAACTCTTCAGAGAGAGAGAGAAAGAGAGTGAGAGAGGGAAGAGAGAGAGAGAGGTGAGAGGAAAATGAAAGACAGGGAGAATTAAAGACAGAGCAAGGGAATCAAAGAGAGGAGTTTGTTTTGTATGCAATGGAGTGGGTGGGAAAAACAGTCCTGTGTGGTGTGGAACAGGTATTTCATCACTCTGCTGCCTGTCTGAAGCAGTGTAAGGTGTGCAGTGAATGACGACTGTACCTTGGTCTTGCCCAGAACCCAGCTGTCCAGTCTGGCCCTCTGTAGGATAGCCACTGTGTTTTCTTTGCTGCTCTCTGGCATCTGGTGGGCACGGAAAGCCAGATAATAGTACCTGAGGAGGGGAGGAAAGCATGGGAAAACAAAGTGAGAGCATTAGAGGCAGAATTTCTTTAAACACATGGTTACTTTTGAGCGAAGTACACGGGTGGATTTTAAGGGTGAAGTAAATAAAGTTATTAATAGTTCGTTTTAGTTTTATGCTGTCTGTGTTATAAAAGGAACTTTAAGTTTCAAAAGCGATAGAAACACCACTGACGACCAGAACAACAGCATTAATGGTGTAGAAGCAGGAATCACATACAGAAATTTAAAGAGCACTGCAATCAGCTCTGACTTGGTTCTGTAATGAATGAAATGCTCAAAAAACAATAGAAAACTCAAGAGAATAATAAAGTCCAGTTGATATTATTGCATTGCATTATTGTCTCTTGTAACATTATGAAAAGATGGCATAGCCTCCAAAAAAAAGCAGTAAATTGATTAAAATAGCCAAGTCGTTGAAAAATATGCTCTGAGTTCATGAAAAAAGGTAATGTCATCATCAAGTGAAAATAAAATCCTAATAAAAACATCAAAAACGCAAAAATGTGTCAGATAAACTTCATATTGTATTGACTTCACCACACTGGTGTTCCTCCTGTAGCGGAGCAGGGCAAGAAGCAGCAAATAAAAAATACGCTTGAGTTCTTTTCTGGCTGTTGTCCCTGCAGCCGCTGATGCTTGAAATCCTCACTGTTTTCCAACTGTTCTACTCAGTTTCACCATCACTACTGTTTTCAGACTATTCTATGTGATTCTTTGCAATTGCACCATCACAGCTTTTCACTAGTTGCACTAACTTTATCCTTGGATGTCAGTGACCCAATGTTCCCCCACAGCTTGTGCCTATGCTGAGAGTGTTTAGCTTCTGTTTATTTCGCTGGATATAAAATATAGTGCATATGAATATACAATAAGACATTACAACAACATAAAAGACACATAGAACAACACATGAAAATGTTCTGTACTTGCTGTATCATGCAAGCTATTTGAGTTTGAGCTGTGAATTACAAAATGTTTCAGTTGTCAGTAGTCTTAGTAGGTGGCTTTACCCATAAACATCAAAACTTTGAGACATTGGGCCTCTTTGCTGGCTGTGCACAGTGCCCCACACTCATTCTTTTAGAAGAAGCACCACCAGCAGCAGTAGGACCTAAGGGTCTTTGTTCAGAAACATCAAGGCTCATGAAGGGCCCAGTTGATCCTGGGTGTTCACTCGCATTGCGGAGGAAGATAACAACTATTGTGTTTCCTGGAGGAAAAGTCTCTTTGATTCACCACTACCCACTGCCTTTTATATTAATTCATGTTGATACCTGTTATCTCTTTGATGATGAATACAAAGAGGACTCCTTCATGGCTTCATAGACTGAAGGCTCTGATAAGGTCATACAAATTTAAACCAGTTTGTAGCAGTGGGCTTCAGGGCTTTACATCCACAGCCTTGGTTGAGCCATTACTAAACTCACTAAATATGGATACAGTGGTCACAAAGCACTGAGGTCCATGACAGCCAGAGTCAGTCTAGGGGGAAAAAAACTAGATAATCAGGACAGTTCTCTGATCTAAAAGATGACAAGGAAAAGTATCAAGAGCGCCTGGAGTTTGTTGTGTCCCTTTTGGAGGAGAGTGAAACTATGTGAGATGCTTATGTAAAAGAGATGACCTACATGTCAATTTTCTCTTTGGGCTGAGAGTTAAAGGGGGAGAGAGACAGGGAGAGAGAGGGAGAGAGAGAGAGAGGGAGAGAAAGATTGCTCAAATGTATGTACCGTCTAAGCCTCCAAAATGTAATTTTTTTTCCATGAATCCCCTTTCACCAAAAATTGGTCCACCCAATCAAAGTACCCCTGCACTGTTAATTAAACGCACAGAATCTATTTTTGCCATATTTCCATTCTCAGGAGTTTAGCATTCAATTATCAATGACATAATCCACTTTCATTGCTAAAACTTAATTAAATCAAAATAACCTCTCTAGCCTTCACAAAAGACTGAATGGAAAAGACCATTTTTTTCTTTTAGTAGAGAAGAGGTGGTACAGTATTTTTACAGTTAAGAGTCTCTTAGGAGCAGCAGAGCTAACAGGCTGGGGGTCTTCATGCTAGTCACAAGTTCTGGCTAGTTACAATTTGGTTTATATCCCCCCACTCTAGTTTTGTTGCTTTCTAGAAATAAGGTCACATTCATGGCATAATTGATCAAATGTGGATTTCTTGGACTGAGTCTCAGAGCATGTTTGCATTAGTCAACAATGTCACCTCATTTCAGAATAAAAATGTTGTGCCTTCATTCCTGTCCAAACAGAATTTGCACACATTTATAAAGGAAGATGCCATGTAGTGGGGTACAGCTGCATTTGTTCCTGGTCTAGTTCCCTGCCCTCATTCGCTAACTACGTTCCTCTGAATCTTGTCATCCTTCTCTTAGGGAGTAGTGCTTTCCTGTTAATAACTACACATTAGTGAATCTGTCCCACTTATTCTCTCTAATTAACAAGTCGTGTTTTGTGTGATGTGGCTTGTTCAACAAGCCTTCCTGAGTGACAGCTACAGCCGTTTTGTGTGTGTTTCTTCACTTGAGCGTTGCTCTCTTACCTGTTAACAAATTCACTGAAGGTGATACGGTGGGAGTAGCCTTGGCGCCGGATGTTGACTGTCTCTAGGATGCCTGTGTAGCGGAGCTGTACCAGCACACGCTCCTCACAGAAGCGCAAAGCCTGCCGGTCGTCATTGGGCTTAATGCAGCGCACAAAGTGAGGGGTGCCCACCACCATCTTAGACAGCAGATCCATCAGAGAGTACTGCCACACACACAGAGACAAAGCAGACACTTCAGCATGAACTCACGTTACACAGCGAAAGGTTGATTTTTGTAGCATTTTATAGTGTCACTGGTACCTTTATTTTTTAATATTTTGAAATATGGGCATTAAAATTATTTAATATAAAAATTATTTTTAAGAGTGTCTACCAAACTATGAAACTAATAATAAATAATACTAATACCAATAAATTATGTAGTTATGAGAATTAGGAACTGAAATATGGGTAGGCTACAAATATGTGCCCTATGGGCTTTAGGGCTTAAGAAAACTCTGTATAGAAATAAACAGAGAAAGTTGACAAAAACAAAACCACAGTGCAAAGTACAAAGTAGCAATGTTTTGATTTTCCCGACCACCAGGGCGTTACTTACAGGTGAATAATACTCTGTTGTGCCAGCTGCAGACAGAAAATTCTGAACACCAATCAGTCAAACATGACATAGCAAGTGACGTAGCAAGCTCGGCAAGGGTTGGAATTCAGTTGTGCTAAGTAAGTATTATCAAGCGCTCGACACCAGATCTGGATCACCCACCGCTCCCTGACTCAGAAGAGATCCCACTTCAACATCCTCTCTACAGTAGCATCCAAGAGCTCTGCATTGGATGCTACTGTAGGGCACTCAAGCCCCTTGGGTGTCACCTTTCATTTCTCTGAGGTCTAGTGTCAGCGAGCCACGCCTGCAGCTCAGGTACAAAGCACCACTAAGTTGGCCTTGGTAAAACACTCCTTCGACATGTCAGCGTCACTACCAATGAAGTCAAGTGCCTGTTGTTGGACTGACGGCTACGACAGACACTTTCTCTGTGCCTGAGTGCAAGGATTTTGTGGATGAGTTTTCAGCAGCTTTTCCAAAAAAGCTTGCTTAGGCCCTGCTCAGGGCCAGCTGGTCTAGCACTGAAATAAATGTCTAATGCAGAGCGCTATGCCCTGGAACCTATGCCAGCCGTGGATGCCTGCATTGCCTCTAAGGTGGTCTACCCAGATGAAGAACTGCACACTGATCCACACTGCCCCAGTGCTGAGTGCAGACTCACTGGCAAAATCATAGCTCAGAGCTCATAATGCAGTTGCCTGGGCAAGTAGACTTTCTAACTGCCTCTCCCACTTGATTTTAGCATCAAGGGTTTCACAATTTTAGGCCTCAGTTTGCCCCTCATAGCCAGGCCCCTACTGGACACAGGCTGCAACCGGGATCCTAAAATGCCACCACTGCAACCCTCAATACGTCCAACTATGCTGCTAACAAGTCCTGGCTGGGTCTGAGTTTTTGTCAGCCAGTCACCTGTCCTACTGGAAATACTTTGCCACAGACCAGTGGGTTGCCGGTACCACGTCAGAAGGGTATAGGCTACAGTTCCATTTGTGCTTGCCCAAAGGTCACAGCTGTTCAGGAGCCAGTTGGGCTTTAATACTCTCCCAGTTCCCAGTTTCCCAGTTTGGCCTCCAGGGCATGGTTTATCAGTTTAAGGTTCTTCCCTTCAGTTTCTTGCTCAGGCAGCTCTCTTTCCCCTGATGGCTCAGGGGCCAAAGATCTCGCCGTACCTGGGCAATCTGTTTATCTGTGCCCCCTCCAATAAGAATGGGGGTACTATGGCACCACAGAGGGGTACAGGGTGTATGGCCAACAGAGGTGGCCAAGGAGCATATCAACCTCCTTGAGCTGAGGGCAGTGCGGCTGGCACTGAAGCATTTCTTGACTGTTCTGAGGAATCAACACGTGATGAACAGTGTGATCAGACAATCTGTCTACAGGTGCCAGATGAATTCCTTATGACAACACAAAGTCTCGGGAGCTGATGGCACTTTCTTTGGGCCTCTGGGAGTGGCCCTAGCCCAGGTTTCTCCGTCTGAGGGCTGCTCACCTGCCTGGAGTGTCTAACAGGAAACTACCAGAGGCTCTCTCATGGCAGATGTTAGACTCGGGCCCCTGGTGGCCTTATCTCAAAGTGGTCAGAATGGTTTGGGAAACATTTGGGGAAGCACAAATGTACTTGTTCACTTCAGAGGAAAGTATCCATTGCCAGCCACATTTTCCGGAACTGCATCACAACGGTTTGCTGGGCCAGGATGCTCTAGCTCACGACTGGCCCAACAAACTCCTTTATGCCTTTTCAAAACTACCACTTTTTTTCCAGACCTTCTGGACAGAGTCTTAAAGGAGGGACACAGAGTCCTGTTGGTGGCCCCATGGTGGCCATATCGGCCATAGTTTCCGCTCATGATATCCCTACTACAAGGGCCTCCATGGGAACATCCCCTCCAGCAAGACCTGCTGTCCCGGCTACGAGGCCAAGTTTGGCACCCACACCCAGAGTTTCTCCAGCAGTGGGTGTGGCCCTTAGGGTACTGGAGTTAAACTGGTGCACCCCTGAAGATAAGCCCACAGTCTTGAATGTGCAAGCTCCCTCTACCTGAGCTTTGTACGCTGGCAGATCGAGAGCATTTGAAGATTGGTGTGCGTGTAGATGGACTGACCATACATCTTGCACTATAGAGTCAGTTCTCTCCTTTCTTCAGTCCCTATTGGCGGCTGGGAAGTCTCCCTCTATTATTAAGGTTTACATAGCTGTCTCAGATAACTCAAGTTGGCTTCTTTTTTCTTGTCTCTGGCATCCATTTTATGTTGAATAATGATGGAATCCTCGTTTCCTTTACAGTTTTTTCAACATTCAGGGCAGGAGCTACACTAATGCTAGCTTGGATGTATTTATTAGACTTTAGCTTAGTGGCTAGGGTAATAGTCAGGACTGGATGACCAGTGGCTGCATTATGTACTTGTGTAATGGGAATGCATGCTGGGTATTATAGTGAGTGAAAATTTATTAACGAAAACATGACAACATAAAACTTTGAATCAATTCTGTCAAACTGATAAGTTTGAGGGATATAAAACTGTGGTACAGAACACTGCAAAATATGATATAACATTCAGCTCAATTTTAAGTAATTTTAATGCCAGATCCTAGAGACTCACACGGAAGTAGGATGCAACAGTCTGTCTCCTCATGTTGGTGGTCTCCTCTGGGTGTCTCATCATCTCCATGGTATCCACCTAAAACCATCAGAACACATTTTAGCCTTAGTCCACCTGACTAACACACACATCTAGGGCTGGCATCACAGATCGATTTTGTGATAATTCTTGATATAGGTGATTAAATCAATTAGCAGATTTTTTTTTTATTATTCTATTATATGTGAATGAGCATTATGATCTCTAAACCGTGGTCTGAAAATCCTGTCTTAGTTTCACACATGCAGCGATGACCTATTAAGTAAGTCGATATGTGACAGCACAGGGAAAACATCATCAGAAACATTCTGACATCATTCTGAATGTTAGTTTAATGTTTAGTTATGGAGAGTTGATTTTTATAAATGAAAACTGGATGTGATTTTCAGAACACTTTCACTCTGATGAAAGGTGGCACTTTTCTGTGTTTTTTTTTCTTTTTGTAAAACTCAGTGACTCTGTGTAAAAAAAAAAAAACAAAACTTGGGCTTTGTGGTCTTACTCCACCACAAAGGAAACTGCTCTAGAATACTGAAAAATGCTGGAAAATACCCATGGTTTTAAATAATGAAAAAAAGTATATGAAGACTTGACCACCGTACTTTATTCATCCTTTTTCAAATCAGTCGACATTAACATGGAATTGCCCCTCACCTTACCCTCTTGCTAAAAAGTTGGAAAAATGTCTTACCCTTCACTGCAACTAAAGAGCCTGAACAACGACCCCAGACTATCATCCCTCCTCTACCAAACTTTACAATATGCATGACAGGTAGTATTCTGTGAGATAGATTGCCAGACAGTGAAGTGTGAAGTTTGATCACTCCAGAGTCCAATGGTGGCATGCTATACACCACTCCAGCCAACACTTGCAATCACAGCTAGTTATCTTAAGCTTATGTGCAGCTGCTTGGTCATGAAAAGCCATTTCATGAAGCTCCCAACTCATGGCTATTGAACAGTCTCACTTTGGAGCTGTGGAACCTAGACACCTCTCCTTCAAAAAAACTGCACTTACAGTTTAGCAGGGCAGATCAAACAGTGCATAAGTTCAATTAATTGAATTGTGGCAAAGATAGCTATAACAGTGGCACATTTAAAGCAAATAAGCTCTTCTGTACAATCCATTCTACTGCCGCTGTTTTTGCATGGAGTGTACATGACTATGTACTTGAGTTTATACACCTTTTAGCAGTGCGTGTGGCAGGAGGGGTATCCACATACTTTCGACTTTGTAGTGTATTTACTGTTAATTTTGTCCTGACTGATTTTTAGTACTTATAAGACTTTTGGGGCTTATGAAAGTCAGCCCTTCTCATATCCTTCTTCTTAACCTGTGGACATATCACACAGTCTTAATAAATAAAACACACTCTCTCAGAAGATAATATGAATGAGCAAAATGGGAAAATACACGTGTGTGAATATGAACTAAATTTTGTGCATAACTTGGCTTCCTGAAAGATTCAACTTGTTCACAATAAATGAGCCTTCAAGGATCAACTATTACACAGAATGAAACATAAATTGACTGGAGATTCTGTTATTTTCACACATTCAGAACCCACACAACTCCAACATCAAGCGTGATTCTGCGTACTGTGTATGGATGTGTTTAACACATGGGTAAATCTCTTCCCCCAGTGGAATTGTAAATACACTATAACAGAATGGTATTTCCCATTAAAATGGGATTATGATAAAGGCTGATTTCATTGTCTGTGTGCTGCAAGAAAATAAACACTTAAAACCAACATTGTGCAGGATTGGTGCAAATGTTATGAGATGGCATTAATACTTCAGGGTCCTTTCAGTAATGAACATCACAGCAAATGAGCTGCTGCTTTTCAGGACTGTTTTAACAAGGACACAATATGATCCCCTTAACAGCCATCTCCTCTCCTGGACTCATCAAATTTAACGATGTGATAAATATTTTATTGCGAGTCCATACAGCAAAGTGCATATCTTAATACTTCATTTCTACTGAGCATGGGGAGAAAGGTAGGCATAGAATTTATTTCACTGGTCCTACATTCTTTAATTGGAGGCTCTGACAGCTGCCCATATCCAGCGTGTCTAAAAGAAAAGTAGAGGAAACAGTGAAATTCCTGTTTGAACGTTTTAACAAGACCTCACTCACTATCTGTCCCACTTCTGGCCTTGCCCGTAACTTTCTGTGAAGCTTCTCATCTTCCACTGCTGCTGTTTGTAAAGTCACTTCAATATTGATTGGAGCAAAAAAAAATTCTCACAAATGATGGTGGAAGCACAAAATAATCTCTCAGCTATAAAGAAAGAACATTCTGAACTTTTTAATCACTGAAGACATGAGCTCACTTTTAATATAGATAAGGAAAAAACTGTTTCTACAAGAATCTTGTCTGAGGGAGACGAAAGAAATGTCAAGAATCATTAAAAACCATCCACAAGCATAGACTAAATTTATGTGTCCGCTCCACTCTACTCAAACGGATACAAGCTCTGTTAATCACTGGGCATACAATGGCTCAGACAAACTGTAAACCACAGACTAGCAACAACGTAAGCAGGCATGAACAAAACTAGAGAAACTGGTAGAGGTGAGACTCTAAGTGATCGGTAGGATTCAGAAAACTCTGAAAATATGAAATGTTCTTACCTTTAGCAGGTATTTAGGAGACTGAGAGTAGGGAGAGCCATTTGGAAATACAGAGGTAGGGATAACAGGGACAGGTAAGTAGTAAGAAGAGAACTGGCACTCATACATAGAATAGTAAGACTGCAGACGGTAATGTTTAACATTGGGAAGAAGTTAGAAAAGACAGGGATAAGATTTTTTTTTTTGATGGTCCACTGTTTTGATGCTTTGTGGAAGCATTGAAAAAAGTAAGGCATTACATTTAATTGACTGAAATTATTTCCACATCAATAAAATATATTACCTCAAAACATTTACCACCAGAAGTAAGTAAACTGAAAGATAAAGGCATATCGATACAGTGTATTTTAACTGTATAATGGGAATTATCCCTATGTGAATCAAGCAAATTCAGTGCACCCCTTTTCAATGTGCTTACCTTGTCTATGTGCCTATTAAGTTCATTTTTAACTTTCCCTAACCCTTCAACCTAAAATCTAAACCTAAACTTACACCTGATCCTATGCTTCTGATTATAATATGCAAACCAGATTTTCTACCAATTTGAGCATTTGAAGATAAGCTATGCAGGACCATTAAAATACAGTGAGATTGAGTAAAAAAAAAGTAAAGGTGTATGTGTTGACCAAAGGTGTAGCTTTTAAAACTGCATAGCAATGAAGGAAGACATTCAGAAAGATACAAGTGGAAAACATGGATTATCACTACAGAAACAAAAGACCATGCATCTTTGAAAAGATGACCAATAATATAATTTGCAATGTGCAGGATTTATAAGATCCATTGCTGAGCTGGGTATCTACCTTGCTGCGTCCAGCGCTGAGCTGAGGGGGTAGGGATCTGGAAGCTGCAGTGACTCTTGCTCTGGAAGTGGCCAGATTACCTGGTAAACAACATGTACACAGCTTATGCTTTTATTTTTCTTAAGGCAAGACTTCCAAATGTTATTTTAAACAAACACGTATTTAAAACTTATTTTTTGTATTTGCACCATTTGATAATGTCATCTACGCTTTTTTATTGTAAGAACATTTCATGATGGGTGCTCTGAAATTGCATGAAATAAAACCTCTTTTTATTAATGGAGCATTTTTCCTTCTCTTTTAATGTTACCATTTCAAACATATAAGGTTTTGTTATGACAGTGATAACATAGAACACAAAGAGTCCGAAGTCATGTTTTTAATGTCAGCCAGTATGAAGCAGTAGTGTACTACCCCAGAACAAACAAATAAACAGGCCTGCTGTGCTGACATTTCGACCTGCTAAAGCATCTTCCTTCTCCTCTCTCTCTCTCACTCACACACACACACACACACACACACACACACACACACACAGTTATACAGGAGACAGAG
>JBBPCZ010000002.1:15115064-15127701 GCA_037974445.1 Brycinus macrolepidotus | reverse complement strand
ACACACACACACACACACACACACACACACACACACACACACACACACACACACACACACACACACACACCCCTCTGAAACCTCTGACAAACAAAAAGTAGCTCCATTTTGAAGCCCTTTGCATTATGTGAACATTTTCTGATGGATTGACCAACAGAAATGTCTTACAAGTAATCAAAAGAAATGTTGTTACAGCTAAAAAACATTTCTCCCTCCCCTATAAAGTTGCAGAGGAGGAGATATGAGGTTTCATCACTACAGGGATTATATATAAATACGTTAAAGTTATAAATATGGAAATTCTGGATAGTCTGCTTCCTCAAGGACTTCCAAGCCAAGGATGACACTGGAATCTGATCCATGACATAGAGCCTCTTCACTGGATCAATTAAATCAACTCAATCTTCTTTTGATATATACTTGCAAAGAGCACTGTGGTGGTCAGCGTCTTTCTAAAGAGAGGTTAAGAAGAACAGACTCTTGTGTGTGCATGTTTGCCTCCCTTACTGGGTCAGTCTGTCTTTTACGGCACAGGCCTGTGAAAGGAGAAGATGACACCCATCATCTCTGCTTCACGTGTGCTGCTTCTGGCAAAAGCTGCCAACACGCACACATACACAGAATGAGAGCGGCAGAGAGAAGGAGAAAGAAAGAGAGAAAGGGAAAGTAAAAAGCCCTTCCCTGGCATCTGTGCATTCACTTTGAAAATTAAGCCCAGCAAGATTCCTATAGCAAAAAAAAAAAAACTCAAGCTGGCACTTGTATTGGGTTTCTATTGACAAGAATAGTCAATGTGCCCTGGATTAAAAAGCAATCCCTGGTTCAATATGACACCTCTCCACTCTCTTTCATCAGAGGCTGTGCAAGCCTTGTACTTCAGAAGCCCAGGATCGAGCTGTCGACATGGGGGACAATCAAAGTTGTCAGACAGCAGCCTTTACAAGCCGACTTCTGCTGAGGAGAGCTACTAGATATCACTCCTCTCTCTCTCTCTCTCTCTCTCTTTTACTTTCACTCATGGTCTCTATCACTCTCAAGCCCCCCCTCTTCGTTTTTTAAATAAATATGATCTATTCTTGAAACTCAACTCAGCAACCAGGCAAATGAGATTGTTCCACCGCCTCCCCCCCACCCTCTGTCGCCTAGCGTCAGTGCCCCGTGCTCAGACTAGTCCAGAGGCAGTTTGAACATGGTGTTTTTCTGTCAGGGAGGATCCATCAGTGGAGCGCACGCTGTAATGGGCTTTGGGTGCCTGACACTGCCTCGCTTTATCAGGAGATGTTCTGGCAGCCGACGAAAGTGCGACTGCTTCTCCGTATCGCAGCAGAAAAGCAGCAAAAGATTCTGCCGACCTGGTACAACCACAAGATTGAGGTTAAACGTTTACTTAGTGTCATGTAGCAAAGGGCTTTATCTGTATGGTCTAAGCACGGATGGGCACTCGTAATCATCAGGGGCTGAACTCATAATTCATCATTTATCTCAGGCTAAGAATGCTGGCCTAGGCTTGGATTTTTGAGATTCCAAACAAAATCCGGAAGTGAGTGGATTTAGATTTTAACACCTGGTTCATGAATATGGATGTAAACCACCATCTAAAGTGAACATAACAAGAGTGAAGTGAATGATATGAAGCTATATATACAGAATTCACTTTATTTCAGTTTTATAAAAAGTCAAAGAACCATAAAAAAATAAAACCTGCTTCGCTGAACTGGTCACAAACACAGAATTGCTACACTGAGGATATTTAGTATTGAGTTAAGGGGTTTTTTTTTGTTTTGCTTGTTTGTTTGTTTGTTTTTTAACTAAGGTGATTTACTGTGAGCTTTAACCATATATGTTTGTTATGTGCAAGAACTGCTGTAATACTTTTCAGCTCTAAAACACTACACTATTTCCTACAAATACCTGTGGATCTTATTTCTTTTTTCAAAATGACCAGAACAACATATGCTTCCACTCCATTTAATGCAAAGACACACAGAGGCCTTCCTAAAGAACATACATATTGTCTGACCGCAGGCTGGGAGAGTAGGCCCCACAGAGCCTTTCAGAACAGGGCCAACCCAAACACACTGATCCGCCTGATCCACGGATGTGCTCAGGCTTTTAGGGGAATTTGTCCATGCAAATACAACCCATTTCCTCTGACAAAGCTGCAGCACATGGTCAGACCACAGACCCTCAGACCCAGAGATGGGCTCCGAATGGTAGAACAAATCACTCAAAGATGAACTAAGGTTCATTATATATATATATATATATATATATATATACACACTATCAGCATCATTAAAATCCACATCCACTGACCTTCTCAGTGTCAAGCTTACCAACTACATTAGTACCATGTTTAATTAAAATCATCATCATCAGCAGCATCATCATTGCCAGTAGTAGTACAAGTAGAAGCACTACTCAGTAGTATCATTAGTATCAGTATTATATAATGCATGAAATGATGTACTCTTTTTGCACTAAATCAAATGTGTCATTTTATAGACATATCCTCTGTATTTTTTGCTGACATATGCAGGAGAGCACATTTCCCGGCACAAAGCTGTTTGAGTACAATATCTCCTACCTCCACATACTTGACAGCAAGAACCACTGAAATCAAAACATCACAGAAAAGCAATCCTGACACACTGTGAGCAGCCCTTCCTGGTGCAGTGGAATCATCAAGAGTGCCCCCTAGTGGTGCGAAGCACCCTACAGGCGCCTGTGAGCAATGCACATCCAAACACCAACAGGGACAAATAGATTTTTATCAGATGCTGCAGATAGCTGTAATTTCACAGATAACAGGGAAATCTACAAAATGGAGTAAAAATATATGCAAATTAAATTCCCCTCATATTTCAGCCTGAAGATCAAAATTTCCATCTTGCTAGTATTTTGAAACTTAAAAGGAAGATGCTGTTTCCACTGGTTTATCTTAGGCGCAAAAGACAGACAACTGTGATTAGCAGAATTAAGCAGAGGAGTGGACAGCATAAAAGCAGTCCAACCACCCACACCTTAAAGCAGTGTGGAGATGATCAGCGGCTGCAGCTAAAGAGAACACTTAGAGTGCACAGTGCCATTAACAATTACAACAGAAGCTCATTTATTACACAACAACAATCTGCTGTCAGTGTAATCACAAATGAAGGTGGGCTTTTCCGAACAATGTAATAAGGGTTATTTCAAAGCTTTACAGATAAAACACATACAAACATTCTAAATGTATGAATGTATGCACACACAAATGCACACCCACACATACATGTACGTATATGTGTGTGTGTGTGTGTGTGTGTGTGTGTGTGTGTGTGTGTGTGTGATTACACGCTTACACACACGCACACGCACACACACACGCACACACACATACACATAACACACAAATACATATATAGCATGCAGTACATACACATACCCATACACGAGCACCCACATGCAGACTCAGACAAATCCACAGTTACTAACAGTTAGGCCCAGAGAGTTTACTCCCACCCATTGAGAAGAGAAACAACTGCCTTGTTAATAGAGGCCAACTTTGGTCAGTCTTTTTAAAAAGCTTTTCGTCTTTCCTCCTTAACGCTTTCCATTCTTCTCTACAAAAACATACTTATGGGTATCTGAAAGGAGAAGGGAGCAAATAATGGCTTATCTGTGGAGGTGTGTGAAATACGTAGCTCGTAATTAACCACTCTGCCCCCATTTTCCACACTAAGTCTAGTGGACGAGGCCCGCCTGCATACCTAGTGCCTAGTTTCCTTAAGCACCTCGCTGCCAGCACAATGAAGAGCGAAGAGGAGTTGCATGTGCTTTGGAGGAGCTCTAAATAGCAGCGTCTCATCCGCTGGGTATTTGAGAACCTTATCACTGGAATATCCCAAATGCCGCTTCCCAATCGCGAGAGATAGCAGCAAAACAGTGAGAAAGCGAGAGGGACAGCTTAGCGAAAATAAAAACAGATCCTCCTATTCTTCCGTCCATACACTCTACCATCCTTCAATTCCTCCTCCCAAAGATCAGCCACACAGGAGATAAAGGAGGAGAGAGATTTGTAGTGAAATACAATAGAAAGAGGGAGACACATAAAGAGGCAGATATGGAGGGAGAGACAGAAAAGGGAGAGACAGAGAGGGGGAGAGAGAGGGGGGAAGAGAGAGAGCATGAAAGAGAGAGGTGTTCAGACAAGGTACTATACATTTAACAGCCTATACCAAAACATTCACACTTCCACACGTCACGTTAGTGTCAGTTATGTGACCACTCTATAAAAGAGCTGCCCTAACAGTGACCTTTATCACTGCTGCAGCAGCAGAGACTCACCTCAGTGTGTGAGTAATGACACTTTCCAACTTTTCAGTGCCCTGAGGCTAAATATTCAACCTAAATCTATATATTCAGTTAAAGTCTAAACATTCATGCAACCAAAAGACATTTTACAATCTTCTACAAAGTGTGTGACCCCTTCAGAGTCGCTGTTATTATTATGTGCCATCAGCTTCTGGCAACCACCTGGATAGTCTTTCTATAGAATATCCAGTCCTCTGTTTGGATCTTAAGGGATTTTGAAAGCTTGTCCATGATGTCTCTGATTGTCCCCATTCATCTTGCTGCTGGTCGTCCTCTTCCTCTTTCACCGTTAACTCCTCTATTGTCTATTCCAATGAACTGGTGTTTCTTATGAGTTCAGAATAAGGTCGGTTACCTGGACTTTGAGTGAGAGGTCAGGTTTGATTTGGTGAAGTATCTTTTTGTTTTCTTTGTCATCCAACATACTACTGAAAGTCATTGCCAGCACTGAAGTTCAAAGGCATCAATGTTTTTCCTGTCCTGCTTTTTTATTGTCCAGCACATTGATAAAGAAGCAAAGAAAAGACCATACGCTGGACAATTCTGATCTTTGTTTGTAGACACGTCATTGTGTTTAAAGATTTTTTCCAACACGTTCATCCCTGTTCTGACGTGTGCAGATCTGTGTCGTATTTATTGACTGCTGGATCTTTTTACTCTTACCCTTAAGATTTGTTGCCAGCACTAAAGTTCAAAGGCATCAATATTTTTCCTGTTACACTTTTTTACTGTCCAGCTTTCACATCCACAAAGAACAAGAGAGAAGACCACAGTCTGGACAATTCTGATCTTTGTAGAGACACACCATTGCATCTGAAGACCTTTTCAAACTTGACCATCCTTGTTCTGCTGAGTGCCAGTCCGTGTCATGTGTCTTGACTGCTGGATCCTTTGTTGTTAATTGATCCAAATAGGCCGTCTACCACTTCTACATCTTCACCACCACTGGTAAACATAACGGTCATTCCCAATGTCATAATCTTTGATTTCTTCATACTAAGCTGAAGTCGTTTTTTCTTCTATAAGGGCCTCTAGTTCTTTCTGATTTTGCACTATGATTGTTATGTCATTCATGTATCAAAGATCATTCATTTTTCTTCCATTAATCTGAAATGTTCAATTAAAAAAAAAACCTCTCAGTCCAACTTCTCTCCCAATACATTTGGCATTCCATTTGAACAAGTATGGTGATGTACAGGTTTCTGCTGAGCCATAAAAGATCAGCGACACCCATGATTGAGGTGTTGTAATCAGTAACTGTGGTGATCATATAAGCGCACACACAAAAAATGGTGCCTTGAATTAACGAGTCACATGTGAATGTGAATCACAAGTTAAAAATGTTTCAATTCTTGTATAATTCCTGCCAATTTATGTAAACTCAAAGATATCAACTGCGCTGATGCAACATATTTTATTCACGTGAAACCGACTGAGACATTTGAATCATGTATATTCAAAGCACCATTATTCTCACTGTGCTATTCTCTTTGGGTCTTAAAAAACCTTCAGTCACCCAGAAATTTAAAGAGAGATGACGACCTTTTGGAAAAACTGTAATGAACAAGCAATGAAGTTTGGGTACAATGAACCTGAGGACAGCAATGAATCATGAAAATGGTAATGTGAACCCACATAAATTTGCATTTAACGGTGTCTCTGACACTCTGTAGCCCTGGGTCATACCTGTCTTGGTGAGTGGACTGGAGAAGAGCTGCTGCAGGAGTCTGTTTTCTGAAGTTCTCAAAACCACGACAATGTCTGCAGGGAGAGTGTCTCTGTTCTTCTCCAGGAAACTGTTCACATCGTACAACACCTTCAAGGGAAACAGTTCCACGCATTTGAAAAATATACTGAATCTAGAAACACCTAGAATGTTTTCCCTGCTCATGAGTCTGAATCAAAAATGAAAAAAAAAGGCATGCTTGCCACCTTTAAGACCTAAAAAAAACTTAGAAGACCGTCTAAGATGTAAAGACAAACTTATAATGTAGTAAACCAACAGCAAAAAGCAGTGGTAATACTTAAAATCCTTGTGTAACCTTGTTTATTGTTTTAGTTAGTACTAATAAACATTAGCAATCCCTTGAATGAATGGTGGATCTAATATTCACACACAGTGGAGTTATTACCATATTACCAGGTCTCGGCTGGTGGTAATTCAAGTGGTAATTCAGTATTAATAGATCCTTTTTTGTGATGTCTTTTCTTAAAAGGATTATCGTTTTGTTTAATAAATGCTTGATCATTGCCCGTTGTGTGTTAATAGTAATAAAAAAATGTAGTTCTGCCTATTAATGACCCCTATCATACTTCATACTTATAAATAATGGTGTATTGTTTTGTGCTACTTTTTGTAAAGCAGATTTTCAACATGACTTTAACATTAAAAATTCAGGCAGTAAATGATGTTAGTCAAGGCAGCCTTCAAGTGAAGCAGAAAACTGTAAACCAGTCTTAATAAATTTGATATGTAATAAAAGGTAGTTACTTCAGAGAGCCTGGAAGGCTCTCAAATGACATCACTGTCAGGAGGCACGGCCATGTCAAGATATTTAGCATATTGAACATAAAGAACCATTAGCTGGGTGGTTTCATGCATCACATTGTGATAACTGAGATTAATTATTGAGTCTGAAAATGGGATACATGGGATATGAATTTTGAGCAAGGGAGAGAATTGGGTGAAGGCAATGAAAACTGAAGCTCTCCCAGGAGAACTGAGAGATTTGACAAATGTGACAATGGATTAAATGCATGGTAGATTCCTCGAAACAGTGTGTTACCTTTCCAGCATAATGCTGAATTCCAAAGGATAACTCCACACGCTTCGGTCTCCAGAAGTACTTGCACCGTAGGTTGTCCTCAAACTTATCTTGAGAAAGAGGAAAAACAAAACAAGTAACATTAAATGCTCCATTGTTGACACAGACAATAAGGACTGATTCTAACAATCAGTGTGCACTGATAATACATATTTTCCTCTCACCCCGTTGTCTGTTTAGCCTCTATGTATTTAATTGTTGTACTGTATTTATCTCATTGTACAGTTTTATGTATAGTGTTTGCATATTTTGTCATTTTTATTTATTGTAGTTATTGTCTGTTACCTGCTGCTGCTCTGTGTTAAACGTAGCACTGTGTCCTGGAGGAACAATAATTCATTCCTCACTCAAAACATCTATGGTGGGAGAATAAGTCAAAGCTGACTCTGACTGTGACCATTACACATCAGCTAAATAGTTTGAAAGTCACATCATTAAGTAGTAATGCAAATATAAATACAGTCATCGCCCTCTCTACCACTGTGTGACTGGGGGAGTCCAAGCTAGTGGATAGGAACTGACATTTACTAAACTGGACAAAAATTCTAAATCAATCAATTAATCAATCAATCATAATTTAAAAAAAAACAAAACTTGGGTTTCCCTGATTGAATGACATGTTTCTGTTTATTCTCTCAGGGAATTAAATGCTAATTTAATGCAGTGTTTGTATATGCTGCTGTGTGTTACCAACGAGTGTCTGGTCAGTAGCCTGAGGGAAACGGCTCTCCTCGTCCAGCAGGGAGAGCAGCCCCATGGGCTTCTGTAGGAACATGTCCAGGATTGGCCTGTTATCTTCATACTCCACCAAGCTGGCATCTACACCCTCACTCTGATATTCCATCTGAGAAACACAGACACAGACATAGACACAGACAGAGACACAGAGACACACACACACAGACACAGACACACACACAGACACAGACACACGCACAGACACAGACACACAGACGCACAGACACAGACACACAGACACACACACAGACACACACACACAGACAGAGACACACAGACACACACACACACACACACACAGAGACACACAGACACACACACACAGACACACAGACACACAGACACACACAGAAACACACAGACACACACACACACAGACACACACACACACACAGACATACACGCACGCACGCACAGAGACACAGTTGGCTGTCAGGTGTCTGCACCTTAATACTAGGGCCATGTTTGAAAGAAAAACATTCACCTCAAAGACATCATTCACTCAGCTTGACAGTTTCGCAATATAAAAAAGGCACAACACTGAAATAAAATTCCAAGCAGGGTATATCTTTACTCAGTCAAAACTACACTACAATCTTATAGAGCAGAAAACATAAAAAGTGAGCATAAAAGATGTTATTTAAAATCAAACAAAAATCTGATTTTCTAAACAGAGTGGTCGACTCCCAGTGGGACTTGTGTCATCGCACCACAAGAAGATTATGCAAACAAAAACATTTCTTTTAACATAATCTTCTGGAGACAAATCAGGACTGGTGGCTTTAACCCACCCTCGTGTTTTAATCAGCACAGTGGAATAGCAGTGCTGAGTGTTTATCATTAAGGAGGAGCAGTGTGTGTTAAATCTCATTCAGCTCTATAATGAAGCTCACTAATGCTGCTGTTAGTAATGAGGGAAATTATGCACCCGGTCTGCCAGGCCAAATGCTTGCACAAACCCACCCGCCTGCACGTACACACATAGACAGACACACACATACACATCTCCCTAATGGACAAGATGATAAGCAAAAACAAATGGCATTCAATAAATATGGCATCTTTCAAAAACAGCATTTCTATTTATTTGTAAATTAAAGCTTTTTTTTTTAACTGAATTCGTGTTTGATCAGAGAACTGCATATAAGCATACATACATACAAACGTGTATACAAACACACACATACATATATATAATTAAGCAATCAAGCTGTGACTAGTAGTATAATCTTTCAGCTTTTATTTAGGGGGCCTAACTAAGGGATTAAACTTTTTCACAGACTCCCTCCATTTTCAGAGGCCCAAAAGTAATTGGACAAAGTAATATAAACTAAATAAGAGTGTCTACAATTACACACAATTATTGGTACAGTGCCCTATACAACACTAAACAGATTACAGTCACACATACATTTTGGGGCACACACACACACACACACACACAGGGTATTGTCCTCAGCAGAGATACTGGAGTGTCATGGCAGATAATGTTAGGCCATGCTCAGTTTTTCTCTGGAAAAGTAGACTTTTTTTAGGCAAAGGTCCTATGAAAATTGTTTGTAAAATCACCAATAATCGATTGAACACAAATAGATAATTAAACAATACAGTGTAATTTGATTTGTGTGAGAGTATTAGCTTAACCAAATCTCCCCTCGAGGAAGCCTAGCGTTACAGTCACCCTCTAATAGTTCAGCTAATCACTCTTTCATCAAATTCAATTATATTTGCAGCTGAGAGGTCAGGTACCAAAGCCATGTTTCACTAACTGTATTCTTCTAGCCAGGAAAATAACTTCCATACAACTTTTTAAAATATAAAAACTCTTATCCCATTTCACTGAATGCATCTTTATTTGTATTTATGTATTCACCTCTATCAGAATTGAGTTTAGAGCTCAATTTTTCAAAGTTTTCTCAAGAAATTTCTCACCAGTGATACGCTGTAAGTCTTAGGCAACCAGTTAAATTGTTTAAAACTATTTATCTTGGCAGTAAGTGTTCTTATGTCTGTAAATGTGTGTCTCACCTGTTCAAGGGCAAAAATGTGTTGGTTGAAATAGAACTGGATCTGTTCATTGGCAATGTTAATACACAGCTGCTCAAAAGAGTTCTTCTTAAAGTTCTCAAAGCCAAAGATGTCCAGAATGCCCACATTCATCCCATTCTCTGATGCACTTAAAAAAGAGAGAACAGACACAATATCCCAACATTAAGTCAATGTTGTATTACAGTCCTCGCAACTCTATTAATAATCACAACAACTGGTAATAGTGACAGCCTCTCCTCAAAATCAAAAACACAGAATAAACAAGGCACAACATAAAGGAATGTAATTTGAGCTGACTAGGAGCTCAGACTGAACTGAGCACACAGACACTCTGACAGCAAACTATTCAGACAGCTTTCAAAGGTCACCTTCTCCCAGGGTTAACAGGTTATTAGTGGCAATAACGGTGAAAACAGGGATGATTGGAGTGGAAACGGGTGTATTTGGATTTTGTGCAGCAGACTGGAAGGCATCAGAGTCTCTGACAAGTCCAAATGCTGATATCTGAAGGGATTCTCTTGGATCAATGAACTGCCTTTTACTTTCTCTCTCTCTCTGTGAAGTCTTTTTAATCATCTGAATATTATTTTCTCAATGCAACTCCATATCAAAAATTTATAGAAACCTCTTTTTTCACTGCACTTTTCTTGTCTTGCTCTTGCAATTAATATTCTGTGGTCTGTGCTGGCCGAGTTGGAGGTCACCTTCAAGATGGAGAGACTGTGCATACAAACTCAACAGTGGGAAAGATCTGAAGAGCCAGGAAGCAATATGAAAACAGGCAAACACAAAAATAGCTGTCATTCAGCACCGCTGCACATTTATGAATAAATGTGTTTTCAGTTTCTCCCTACATGTATGCATCAACTTTGCATGTGATTGAAGACAACGGCTGATACAGTAATATCTAATGGCATTAAAGGGTTGTGTGATGCATAAAACACACATCTGTAATTTCATGTAGAAGTACAAATTCCTCATAGTATCAGTTCTATTATAAATGCTGTTCTTTACTTCAGAACAGAGGATATTTTAATTACAATGCTTCCCATCAATAATTGTGGGGCAGCATATGCCACTTGGGCTCTTCTTCAAAACAATCTGACAGCACCCAGCAAATGACATACATCACAGCATTCAGGACCTGGACATTTCAGATACAAAAGTGAACAAAATAAATGTAAAATTTTAAAAATAAAACAGCTTGGTTACAGCTTATGGGCACATCATAATTCATCAATATTGTTAAAATACAGACAAAACTGAAAAGCAATACCATGTTGTTTCAGAATTTTGTAGGTTTACACAACATGTCATCCAGAACTAGATTAGATAAATGTCAGGTTGAAATGACAGGTCTTCATATAAAAGAAGACTGAAGACTATACGGACGTTGCTTTTGCAGTTGTAAAGTAATTCCTCTGCAGAATCCGAGGCTGCACAAAGTTCAGTTGTAAGGTCTCATGAGTTAATTTCAGAGGGTTACCATTAGACATTTATATATGCTATTTACCAATAAGATTTAATCATTCTTAAAGTCTTCCCTGATGATATGGCAGCCTCTCTGACTGAGCATGAAGTGCTTCAGGCTTCTGTGTAGCTGCAATGTTGGCTGATGAGTTCATGTTAATCCACAAGAAGGTTTGTGAAGAAAAAGAAAATCCTATCTCAAGAGTAGAGAAGTCCTCTTAGGATTTGAGTAAAGCATAGATAAGGCTTGCATTTCTAATCTAGCAAGGAAGGTAGATAGCAAATGTGATCTGAAACAAAATATAACCCATTTTGTTTTTATGGGAAAGTACATCTAATGCTTTTTGCATGTAAAAGAGGTTGGTGTATATATATATATATATATATATATATATATATATATATACACACACACACACACAAATAAATGTGTGTATGCATATTACACATTTATATCATATATACATACATATTACACATAACACACGCACACACACATACATACATACATACACATATATATAGATATAAACACAGCTTAAACCAACTTGAACACCCTAAGAAAAAGTTCAATCTTGTATCACCAGCATGATGTAAATGTGAGGTTTTGGAGGTGATGGGATGGATCCTGGAGGAACAGAGTGCCACCTGAATAAATGACCACTTCCCACGTGTGTGTGAGAGTGAGCTGATCTAATTAATACTATTTTGTCATGACTGTTTTCTGATGTTCCAGATAGAACTAATTTGATGAGCCATTTTTCTAAACCAGATGGTGCAACACACTTAGAGTAATTACAGAAAGGCTCAGACAAGAAGATTCCCATTCTATTTAACACTAGGGAGGAATGCACTGATTAGTAGAATCTGCCAGGTATGTCAGTACTGAGAGGTTACTGGCAGGTTTCGCTTACAGATGGAGCTAAGAAGATCTCCTTTGTTACCCTTGAAAGGCTTTTGGCATACTCAGTGATGGCCTTTGGCATGAAAATGCTGTTTCTACAACACAAAGTCTTGTTAATTCTCGATTGGAATCTGTTTTGTGTAATTACTTGACCTAAGGTAACCTTATTGTCAACTTGGCGGAATGTGAGTTTAAAGTGTATATGACCTATCTGGGTAAGGTAGTAGAATAGGGTCAAGTGAAAACAGTACATGTGTGTGTATGTACTGTCCTCCCTTCAACATGAAAGGAACAGTAT
>JBBPCZ010000002.1:15092567-15110819 GCA_037974445.1 Brycinus macrolepidotus | reverse complement strand
GAGAGAGAGAGAGAGAGAGAGAGAGAGAGAGAGAGAGAGAGAGAGAGAGAGAGAGAGAGAGAGAGAGAGAGAGAGCGTACATGCAACGGATTGTAGCCTGTGGCCAACAGTGACCAACACCATATCAGAAGTATCAGTTTATGTCTAAGAGGAAAAGGCCCATTAAGGTTCAATTTGATAAACATAATTGCTTTAAGGTGAACAGTGGAATGGGATGCTCTGGTGCAGCCACACATATGAACCTAATGCCAAGCATCAGTTAGAACTGTATAACACCCCAGCAGATGCGTGTTCTCTGCAGAGATGGAGGTCCATTCAGTACCTTTGGGATGAGCTGGAGTGCCGACTGTGAACTAATCATCCAATATCAGTACCTGACCTCACTCATTCTCCTGTGACTGTGTGCAATGAAACCCTCATAGCAGATTCCAACATCTTCTGTTCCCAGAAGAACAGAAGAATAGTACTGTTACCGCAGTGAGGTGTGAGTGTATGTGTGTGGGGGTAATCATTTGGATCAATCAACTGGATAAGAGTCATGTGACTTTAGACAGCCCTGACCTATTTAAAAACATTAACATGAGTCTTCACTATCAAAGTCTTCATAGTCAAAGGAGATTTCTGAAGACCTCCAAAAAAGAAACGTCAATGCTCATCAGGCTAGAAGGAGCTACAAGGAGTTTAGATTTTACCAATCAACTGTCATGTAGACAGTGTGCATATGTTATCCTTCTCAGGACTGGTCATCCAACTAAAATCCCTCCAAGAATAAGGCATGTAATATTCCAGGCGCTCACAAAGAACCACAAGATAAAGTCTAAAGATCTTCAGGGCCCTTGTGCACTGGCTAATGTCGGAGTAGTAAGTCACTACTTTTCAAGGAGAACACCGTTGCTCGTTAAAAGATCACCTGAAATGACTTCTGGAAGGATGTTAAGAGGACAGATAAGTCAAAAACAGAACTTTTTTTGCATAAATACAAACATCATTCCAACTGCAAAATACATTAGTGGCAGTATCACAGACTGGGTTGTTTTGTCATTTGACAGTATTCTCTAAATTCTGCACTATATCAGCAATTTCTACAGAAGACTGTCAAGGCATCTAGCCATGAACTGAAGGTCAGCAGAAGGTGGGACTCGCAGCAAGACAACAGCCTTCAGCACCAGTCAGCCTACTAAAGAACCAACAAAGCAGCAGCATTCTGGAAAGGCGGAATCAAAGTACAGATGCAATAGAAATGTGGCAGGACCTCGAGTGTTGAGTTCAAGCAAAAAAAAAAACAAAAACAAAACACCATCATCGCTTAATTGAAACAGGAATGTAAAGAAAAACAGGCCAACATTCACCCAAACCAACGTCTGGAACTGAACAGCAGCTACAAGACACAAGTAGATGACAACATTACTGTTCAAGGAAATTGCACCAATTACCAAAAGCATACTTTCACATTCATTTTCCAACAAAGGCATTTAATATTGGATCACTTTGTTCAATAAATGAATAAAATTGTATAACATTGCAGTTATTTGTTTTATCAGTTGTATTTATGTACAATTTGATAAGCAATTTGTAATGTGGATTCTGATACGGTATGACATACTGTCATTCATAAAAATTCAGACTTCAAGTTGAATATTCCTAGCTATGCAAAACACTTTTGTTCATGGATAACACTTCTATCGACCTTAGCCTCAAAGCTCAATTACATCATAAAAGAAGGAAACTTCAGACACCACACAAATATTTTCTGATCAACTGTATTTGGAGTATGAGATAAATTGCGTAAATCTGCTTTTTTATTGTAAATTTAAATGCAACCAAATGAGCAAATACCATAATCAGTATCTTTTCAACTTTTTGTCTTTCTTAACTCTTAACTTTCTTAACTTTCTCAACCTAACTAGTTTCAGCAAGTCCTAAAGCTAAAAAACAGTAAGAGTAAGCCTTCCGTCCACTATATCTAGCGTCCCCATCTATCCCAATCTTACTGTTCCGAACTCACTCACCATTTCTTTTTCCAGTTATGTCCTCTCTTCAGCAAAGAATACACTCTGAGTCTACATCTTCGTCTACTCCGCATCACACCGGTGGCCCTTAACCACATAGCAGCATCTGAGTGTGCATGTGTGTGTGTGTGCGTTCCTCAGACCTCTTTCATTCCCTCATTTCCTAATCTGATCTTTGCCATCAGTAACTAAACTGGGAGAGCAGAGACTTTTCATTTGCAAGCCTATAATCCCATTACATTCTTTCTGTGACCGCCATTCTCTTTCTCTCTCTCTCTCTCTCTCTCTCTCTCTTTCTCTCTTTCTCTCTCTCTAAAGTATGAATAAAGTATCTCCACTGTTTCCACACTCCAAAAATGGTTCTTCGGAGCAATGACATAGCAAAAATGTTTTGCTTCGATTTAGAATCTCACTCCAAAGAATGCTTTTTAGCACCGCTGTGTTTAAAAGGTTGACTCCAAGACAGCAGTTTTAAATTGAAACAATACCTCTCTTGCAGTGACATAAGATGGTATGTCACACTTATACATTAGAAGAGTGCTTGTACTTTTGTAACTGACCATTATAGGGTAAATGCATTAGAGACTGAGCGTGGACAGCATGCTGACAAAATTAGTACAGCTTGTGTGGCATGTGGGGTCAGCGTCTCAGCTTTGTTCACTCAACCCAAACTAAACCCTCAGTATCCTGAAATAAACACATCTTCCAGGCTACATAACTAGCCTCAATCACTAACAACTCAGTACAACACTAACAACTAAGTACCATGTGTCTAAAATACATTTCACAGAAAAAGTGCACATCCATACCAGTACTGTATCACACAATGATTTTGACTTTAGGTATTAAATATGGACAAATAACCAAACCTATTCTTTGAAGCAATGAACTGATCCAACAGTCCAGTCAAAACGAGTCATATCAGGTTAAGCTGTATTCTCCTAGAACAGATTAGAGTATTCAGCAAGCATGACTTCGTTTACTTTATTAAAACAAACTTAAATGTCATCTGATTCTGTGAATCAGAAAATATTGTGATCTTGAATTGCTTTAATACCACTCTGTACTAACAGAAGTATTTAAATACTCGTTAAAGAGTACTTGTAACAGTCTTTGCTATTCAGTGGAGTATGAGTTGTTCCATATTATGGCAAATAAACTCCAGACTTACAGAAGTTTTTTTTTTCCTGACAGAATAAGAGTGTTTGATGCTTACAGCACATTTAACCAGACATGATTTAAGACCCATTTATGTCTTTCTAATGTAATTCAGTGTCCAAAATCTCTCACATCACATTAAAGTCACTATAATGCTACCCTACATTATACCCACACATTCACTAAACCTGGCCACAAACACACTACATTGGTTTAGTCTTGGCAACCAGTGCAGCTCAAAGAGAGATCATTCTGCCCCCTACTGGTCCTGAGAAATACCAGCTCCTCATTATACAGCAGTCTTAAAAGATGCAGAGGAGTTTTTGCATAGCAATGTTAAATACATTAACTACAGTAGTATGCATATGATTATAATGTAATAATGGTGCAGGCTAGAGCCTTTGACCTGACACTGACACTAACTGCTGTGTTCCAAACCCTCAACATGCACATTCAGACGGGCTGTTGATAACACTTTGCTGTTCTGTGCTTTTATTAATATCAAGGACATAAGTACCAAACAAAGATAATATTTCTTAACAAAAGCATTCTTATATGCCATTAGTCTGTCCTGAATGACTAATATTTTAGGGCTTAATGTTTTGGCTCCAGAGCGACTGCTGAAGTAAAAAAAGTACATACTTGGTCCTGGTCTTGCAGCCGACATCCTGCTGGTCCCGTATGAGATCTGCGAGGTGTTTCCTGAGCGCAGCATCTTTGCCATGAGCCTGCTTAATGAACGGGTGTTCCAACAGATGGGTCACCGACGGACGTGCCTCAAAATCTTTTATCAAACACCTGTGCAACAAGAGCGACAGCAAAAGTAGAGATATCAAATGAATGAGCATAGAAGAAAGCGCAAAGACTTGAGCTTAAAAAAAAGGTCCACAGTATGAAGAAGCCTGAATTAGATAAGAGTGTTATGTAGGGCCATGGAAAGTTACCTGAACATCTTCCTGTGGCCTCCTCAAAGTCTTAGATCTAAACTGTAGCAGGTTAGCTATTCACAGGACAAACCGAGACACACTCTCTCTCTCCAATAGAGAGACACACATTCTCTCTCCTTATCTGCTCTCCACAGTCCTGTTTTTGTTACAAAGCAGACAGCACTGTGTGCTGTTGACTTATGGGCCATCCAAATGTCAGAAGGGATAACTTATCTGTCTGCATGCATCACACTAGATAACCCCACACTCTCTTTACGATATAGCATTATTACCTGCACAAATGACACTTCACATACAATTTATAAGATGCATGTTACAGTATGATCAAATGGTGTATCAAGTTTATGTCTATGTACAGTATTACTGTGTGTTCGCTACTATTCATGCCCATGTACAGTATTATTAGGTATCTAGTACTCAAGAATATTCATGTAAGTGTTATACAGTAATACAAGTATTCACTCCCATTCATGAGTATGTACAATAACCACGGAATATGCAGCATTCACTACCTTTCATGTCTATGTACAGTGACAGTGGATTTGCAGAATTCACTACTATTCACTTCTATGTACAGTATTAACGGATATGCAGTATCCATTACCATGCACATCTTTGTAAAAAACTGCTGAGTATACGGTATTCACAACCACGCATGTCTATGAACAGTGCTATTGGATATGCAGTATTCCTTGCCGTGCATGTCTATGAATAGTACTACAGTGTATGCAGCATTCACTACTGGTCATATCCATATCCAGTATTATTGAGAACCAATGTCTATGTACAGTATTACAGGATATGCAATATTCATTATTCTTCATGTCTCTGTACAGTACTGCTTGACATGCAGTACACTGTCATGTGCTGGTGGTCACAAGTTAATTTTATCTCACATAGACCACAAAAATGCATGTTTTTTTTTTTAAAAGGACCTCAATAGCAAGACAGGGTTAAATCATTTCTATTATTAATACAAATCTCCCATTGAGAAGTCAACGTGTTCAGGATGTTCATTCATTTACACTGATAAAGTCCAATGACAGTATAATAGAGACATGTTTCGATCTCAAAAAAGAGGCAACCATACGACAGCAGTGCAAGCAGGACAGGTCTGAGAAAAACAACAGGCACCTAAATGACAATATCCTAATCTACACTAAAATTTACTCCGCTCACCTATCACCTCCATCGTTCTGTAGACAGGCATTCTAGGAGCCATTAGAATCAGAACATTACACCAAAGGTTTCGCCATTAGTTCCGTGCATGGCTAGGCTTCTAACAGCAGGGCCATACTGATACGAAAGACGAAGCAATTTCACTGCACAAATACAGACACTGCTGAGGCATTTATTAGTGAGGGAACAGCAACACGCTCTCATTCAATTAGGAGAGGGAGGCGTCCAGTAAACAGCCTGCACCATCTGATAACATTGTCTCTTCTCCTCTGACTAAAGTGAATATGAGTGTGCACAAACGTGCAAACACACAAAGAGATCTACTGAAATCAATATAAATTAATTAATTCTGATCTGCTTGAACAGTAGTCCCCCTTTTTCAGTCATGTGTGTGTTTAGATATGAAGTGGTCATTTGTAAAAAGTCTCTCAACAAGGTAAAATTGCATCTAATGTAACAAACCAAGCCAAATGAAGATGCTGTTGAGCAGTTTGAATGCTGAAGGACAGGAAAATTCCAGCCACCGAAGAAGTATTTGCCCTTTTCTGTTTTTTTTTTTTTTTTTTGGTGTATAGGATATGCTGGGAGTTCTTAATGAATATGTAGATTCACTAAAAACATGAATCTTGCTTATTTTGTCTTCATTTTATCTTTGTACAGTACTGTGCAAAAGTCTTGAGTGACCCCTCATTTTTTTCATATTTTGCATTGAATTTATATTTTACTTGAACTAGAACTTGAACTTGAATTATCTTGTTGCTGCAAAAGTATTCTTTTATATCTGTCAAACTGTCTTATCTTTGGCATACTGAGCGAATTAAGTTAAAGAAATGGGATCAAATGTTTCACTGCAACAGGCTGCAAAGTACCTAAAGATACAAAGTGTCTAGACAAAGCTGTTCCACTCACCATTCAGCACCACCAGTATACTAATCACCGACCTGATCATCTGGAATCATCTGTACCTGTTTCTAAACTGGTTCGGGCCTTAAGCTATGTGGCTTTGTTATGCTTGAATGATTCATACAAAAGTCATTGTGTGGCTTAAACTAAAACATTCCTCTGAAACCGGTCAGATACATGGACTGGACTGAAAATGAGAGCCTTTGAAAGTCCCTCAGGAAGCCTGGAGAACTGTTCCTCAAGACTACATTAAAAAAATAAAAGAATGTCTGGCCCTCTGGAAGCAAAATATGAAAAAATGAAGGGTGGCCAAAGACTTTTGCACAGTACTGTACATTTTGTTCTTAGTGCATCCTTTCACGAGGGGAATATTTCTTACTGACGTCTCCTTCCATTATTAATACCACCATATGCTGATAAAGCTGTGTTATAATGTAAGCCTTCTTATGGTTGAAATGATCTACAAATGATTTACTGTTTTTCATTCTGTATAGTGACAAGCAGAATTATGGCTACTACTGTATGTGCAAAACACACAATGACAGTGACCTCACCAAATTTATGGTCTAATTCCAGTCAGTGTTTGCCAATGGGGAGAAATGGCAAATAAAAAGGAAAAATTCAATAACTGTGAGCTTGTGTAGGGGGAGCTGTGTGTGTGTGTGTGTGTGTCTGAGAGGGAGAGGGAGAGTGAGGGAGAGAGAGAGAGAGACAGAGAGACAGAAAGAGAGAGAGAGAGAGACAGAAAGAGAGAGAGAGAGACAGAAAGAAAGAGAGAGAGAGAGAGACTCCAACTATTATATCATTGTTGGAACTGAAAATCTTGAGCTTGTGTGCACAGCAGGGGACCAAAATTGGTTCATTTATCTGTGTAAGTTGTGAATTTTTCAGCAAGGCAGGTCTATCAGCCAGCTCTGATGAATTAAAAGCAGAGACGGAGTCATTTTAATATTGCATATTATAGTGAATTGGGCTTTTCATTGCTGCCTTACCAGGTCTATGACCCTTTATAACCAAGAAAATCTACACACACTGTCTTTACAATATTGATCTGGTTCCAGATGTTCAAGATATCTCGACATTCCAAAATATCTTTTTTTCCTCATTTTTATTCCACATTTTAAAGGGAAGGATGAAAACAGAATTTTTCTATTTTCTTTAAAAAAAAAAAAAAAAAAAAAAAAGGGTTTGATGGAGTTTAAATACCGTTATAACTACAAATATATGTGGAACCTAAGCTGCGAAAACAGTCCATTCTGAATTCTTTGTTTCTGTGTAGTTTTAACTCCACCCATTCATTAAATTCATACAGTTATATGGTTATATATGTTTCAGTCTGGACTGCTTTTTGACTGAGGCACAATACAGGAAAGCCACTCAGAGGACAGATCAGACTTAAACGAACATTACCAAATAGGTATTAAGAGAGGTTAGAAAATTATCATGTAAAAATGAAGTATGACTGTTTTAGGTACATAAATCCACACACACGTAAAAAGTGCCCAGGGAGACGAATAATATGCAATAAAATGTAAGACATGGGCCATTTAAAGACAAACAACAAAATATTCATAGATGCAAATTGCGTGTACAACACAAAACTACTCTAGGTGGGTTATTTATTTGATAAGCAGCATGCTCCATTTAAATGGTAACTATAGGCATTGCATTAGGATACTGGATAAATCTTAATGACCTGTATCACAATGGATACACTGTAATGAATTTAAAAAACGGCCTTGGATTGGTCTTATGTAAGAGGGGGCAGCATTCACAGGGAAAAAGAGAGTACCAAGGGAAACTGCTCTAAGAGAGGATGCAAGAAACAAAGTGTAACAGCTTCAGAGAAAAGATGTAGACCACAGTACTCACTGAGCAATGAAGTGGCTGAAACTTCTGCACCACTGATCTGGATGGCGAAGAGTAGGAGATGGGTTTCTACAGACAAAATATACACACACACACACACACACGCACACACAAACACACAAACACACACACACACAAACACAAAACAAACACATATAAATAAATATCAGTGCATCTGAATCCCAAATGTTCTGAAACTTTATAAGAAATGACAAAAATATGGTCAAAATTGATTTAACATAAAGAGCGCAACAAGGCTACAGTCTAGGGGAAATATAGCCTCAAGCTGAGATACTGATTAAGACTTTCAAAATGAAATCGCATTTCATTTGTGCCACAGTGACACACTCTACTTGACTGTTAACTGGCTTCTCAGCAGGAATCACAGACAGCCCTATAACAGAGCTAAAATGAGGGCTAGGCCCGCAGTCCAGCAGCGCAGACAGGATAGACAAGATGGTAATATTACTTTTAAAGCAGTAACATGTCAGCATATGTTTGATAAACATCTTATGAATAACTCCCTCTCATTGTACAGCAATTTGCTCTTTGAAAGTGGACAGCAGGAAGCTAACATGTCCTGCTCCTCTTTCCCCGTACTGTATAGACCAGAATGAAACTGACACATAAATTATAGACTGAGAAAGTAGATTATAATAAGCTAGTATTTGTCTTTACACATACGCATATACTATATGGACAAAAGTATTGGGACGCCTGACCATTACACCAACAAGGAGTTCAATGACATTGCATTCAAATCCATAGACTTTAATATGGAGTTGGTCCCCCTTTGCTGCTGTAGCAGCTTCCACTCTTCTTGGAAGGCTTCCCACAAGATTTTGGAGTTTCTGTGAGAATTTGTGCGCAGTCATTCTGTAGAGCATTTATGAGGTCAGGCACTGATGTTGGACGAGAAGGCCTGGTTCACAATCTCCGTTCCAGTTCATCTCAAAGGTGTTGGATGGGGTTGAGGTCAGGGCTCTGTGCGGGCCAGTCAAGTTCTTCCACACCAAACTCATCCAGCCATGTCTTTATGGACATTGCTTTGTGCACTGGGGCACAGTCATGCTGGAATAGAAAAGGACCTTCCCCAAACTGTGTCCACAAAGTAGGAAGCATGGCGTTGTCCCAAATGTGCTGGTATGGTGAAGCATTAAGATTGCCCTTCACTGGAAGTAAGGGGTCACCTGAATTCAGCAATTAAGAGGTGTGTCCCAATACTTGTGTCCATATAGAGTAGAACAAGTACTGCACATTTGTGGTTAAACAGCAACTAAATACTAGAGAGCAAAAAAATGCTTACACATTACTACATATTTTAATAGAAGTGAAAATGGGGCTGGTAACTAGCCTTTTCAATAAGACAACGGCAGGGAACAGCAGCAGGAAAAAAAATAGATAAGCTCACCTAAAGAGAATATCATAATAACAAGTTAGCAAGCAAACTTTTAAAATAGGCTAGGGCAAAATAAGCTGAACGCAGTTTGACAGAAAGTGGTTTCTTAATACACAACCACCTAAACCATCCAGTGGGTAAAAATACGCAGGTAGCAGTAATTATTACATGACAGCTCAGATTTGTGCTGTAATGTTACACTTTATCCAGGCTTTCTTGCTTGCATCCATATATTAGGCAAGCTCAGGCCCTGAGGCCCACATTTAGTATATTTTATTTTCCCCCAGGTTTCCAATCCTAACTCACGTATGTTAACAGTGACTCAAGCACTGTGCATTGTTTTCGATGTAGGCATGGAATTATTAACGTTAGGATGTGGACATTCAAAGGAGCTTAAAGGGTTAAGTATATTTTGCATCCTTTGACATCCATAAACACATACCAAAACTACATTGCTCATTACATGAGAGTTCACTCTCAGCAAGCTGATTAAAAAGATTTTAGAAGTAGATGAGTGAGGGTTGAAGTAGTGGAGGCTGAATTTGGGTGTGGGCCAGGGCTGAGCCAGTCTGCTGGAAGATGACAAACGAGCTAAGGCTCAGAGTGTCTGTCAGGCAGCATCTGCCACAGTGCGGTCGAGTTATGAGAGCAAGTAATTCTCCTGTCAACAGTCCTGGCTTTGGCCCATCCATTAGGAGACAAACACCCACCCACCAGCAGGGCAAGCAAGGTAGCGACCCTGCATGACACTGCTATTCCTTTCAGATACCTCTAGAATTTCTCTTGACCGGATATGGAGTCATTCAACACCACGCCAACACTAACACAGAACTGTGCATGAGCCTCAGAACAAGCACTTCTGATTCTCTCAGTACAGGTGAAGACAAGTTAGAGCCAGGGCTAAAATCCTGGAAAAAGTTCAAGCTCCCCCAAAAAACCCTTAATGTGGGACAGGCCTTTCATGACATATTACCAGATTCTATTTCATCATTTAATTGCTTAATTGCCAGACAGAAATCAAATCCTTCATTTTCCACCCTCCCTTTTCCCCTAGATATTCCTTTCATTCAGTAACTCTTAATCGCTGTACTTTAGGGCTGATTGAAGTCTCAACCACGAGACAGAGACCAAGGTGCAGTACAGGTTTAAGGACAGAGACACTACTTAAAGACACATTCCCTCTTTCTCTTTCATCATAAACTATCAGTGAGAACAAAGCAGCCAGGCGCATAAACCAAACCCCTGTTAAGCACAGTTTTCTTTTTTTTTTTTTTTTTGCCCTTCTTTTTTTTTTTCTCGCCGGTAATCTGTCATTCTCGGCTGCTCTAAGTCACTCCGTTCTTTGATAGAAATTCAGACAGACAGTCCTCTCTGAAGAGCAGATCAAAGGAAAATAACTGACTCCTTCAGTGCAAACTATAATGCGGGCCCGCAGCTACGCTCTCGCCTTGATGTTGTGGCGAGCTGCTTCTACATAACAAAGTGAAGGCAGCATGGCTGATGGCGCTGCAGAGCTCATTGTGCTGGTTACCGTCTCTCCCCCTCTCCTTGTGTTTGTGAGGGCACAGAGACAGCATGTAAACAGCAGAGGTTTATTCTAATGGAGGTGCGGAGCAGCTAAATGCATGTCAGAGAGCACAGTGCCAAACGCACACTCTGTCAGTAACAGGCTCAGAACATTGCTTAGTTACGCTAAGGATGACAAGCTGGAGACACACACACCCACACGTGCATGCACACACTGTCTCTCTCTCTCTCTCTCTCACACACACACACACACACACTCACACGCACACGCGCTCACACACACGCTCACACACACACACGCTCACACATACACACGCTCACACACACACACGCTCACACACACAAATAAGTTTTCCTATTTTTGTAGGTTATGCTCCTGATTCCTGTATTTCTGAATTATCTAATACACTGACATTCAGTCCCACTAAGAGGGTTGTACGTTTTCTGGAAAAAAAAAAAAACTTAGACAGGAGTGCCCTTCCTATTATAATGCATGGATAACACAATACAACCATGTTCTTGTTTGTACATTGACAAAATAATGTATGACACAGGTGGAGTATACCTTCAGTATATCTGAAGGTAAAGTGGACTCCACTGTAAACTGTCTGACTGATAAAAGTTAATGTTTTTAAAATTCAGCATATTTCACAGAAAGACTGCCATCCTGGTCACCAAAACCACATCATGCCATGTGCTCAAACCATGAAAAATGGAAAGCAAAAGTTAATTCATTTCTGCTAAATAGATACAATTTATAAATATTTCATTTTAATTTTTGCCCAGTTTGATTCTCTTTCAGCACAGCTGATTTACAGTTAACCATCTCCTACCAGTTTACTCGTTATGCAGCCACGTATTCTATAGTGAAATTTCAAAAGCAGCTTTGGCGTGTGCTTGCACTGCTAGCATAAGCAGTGTCTCACTGTACATGATGATGGTTGCATTATAAATGCCCCGCTGGCCTCAGAAAGGCAAAAGACACACAGAAATAAAGACTTCCCCTGCTCATCGCCCACTGGAAATTCACCTCATCCATCACAAAAGCCCTGCCCACACACACCCCAGTCCCTCAGACACACATACAGTCTCTCTCTATCAGTTTGCAAACTCAAGGCTGGTGCATGCATAAAATGTTTATGTATTGACAATTATATAACAATCCATTAAACAGCTATGAAAAGTGCCTTTCAACTTCCAGAAGAACTGCAAATGCACAAAAGACAGCCATGTTTCTATATGCTTATCTTTCTCAAAGAAATAAAAAGTCCCTTTTACAAGTAAAAATTTCATCAAACATAATGTATAAGGTCATCAAGCTTAATATAAAAGGAATACAATGGGGGGAAAAGTACTGCTAGAGTGAGCTAGGGATAAAAATAGCTAGATAGACATACAAACATGACTCAAACAGAAAATCCAACGGCGTCCTGTGCTGTGTATGATAGATGGGCCGGCAGACATTTTGTCAATAGTAATCTGCCACATACAAAAGGCACTGCAATTTTTCTGAACCACCAAGCAACCATAGCAGCTCCTCAGCGATTATTTCTGAGAAAAGCAGTCAAAGTCACGGTTCAAACCTTGAGCAGCCCACAAACTAAAAATAGATTTAGGGCTGTTGCTCAGCGGGACAGCAGAAGCAAGTAGACTGTGTTCACATCTGTGCAACTATTAGTGCTTGTATAAATCCAGCTAATGACCAACTAGTCACCTAGTAATGATTAATCATTACAATTTTCGCTTCTTTTTCAGAATAGCAATTGTAATTATTGCTACTACTAAATTAGCATATTTCAAGTAATTGTACAACTTCTGTTATTCCAGATATACCAAAATACCAATGTGCCAAAATATGCCAAAATACCTGTTTATTTGACACGTTTCCCAGTAATGGCCCTGGCTTTACAATGTTAATACAGGATTCTTCCTGCACTGACCTCATGAGAGGCTTGGTAATTAGGTGAGAAGTTTATCCAGGTGTTGTTGCAGGTTCGCACTCCTATGCAGTACAAGGTTATACTAGGACTAGGAATGGGAACACTGGTCTAGTATACATCAGTTCCTTCATCTGAACGAGTCTGGGTGTCAATATTACATTTTTATGATCAGGTTACAGCATGGAGAAAGCAATTAACATTTAAAACCTAAATATCACAGTATTGTCTATAGTTGGCAGTAATTAAATTTGCCGTTAGCCGTTTTTACAGCTTCTTTTATTCGCCCCATTACTCTCACCTCCGATAAGTTCGACTCTTGCATTGCATGATATATCAAGTGGGAAATGATACATTTATGTCTACCCACAACACAGAAGGGAGGGGAAGAGGCACGTCCTCCAAAGCTGCATATTTCTGCCAGACGTGAAGAGGCTACGCTTAGTGAGGAAGAAATGAAAATATGAATGCAAATAGGGCAAGAAAACCCACCATGCTAGAACATGAGCTGCAAGGTCTACTGGGTAAGCAACTGATAAACATGTGGATTAGTTCCAGAATCCTTTACATCATAAACAACTCTGGCTTTGAAGGTTTAACGGCAAATACGCATTGCTCTTGCAAGTCGTGAATGTACAGCGTAAGCAAGTTCTAGCAGATTTCCTTCGCCACATCTGTTGAGAAGCCATCTCTCAAACCTGGAGGCCAAAAAAATCAACAGAATCACTATAAGAAACCAAGCAACTAGTAAACTACTTGCGTTGTAATATAGTAATTGTTCGAATTTACATTCACACAATTTACCAGATTCTTATAGGAATTCTGCAGAAACTTCTTAAGTATTACAACATATCTTTTTCATAAAGTAACGTCCAGAGATGAGGAGCAACTAGATACATTTACCTAGCTATTCGAACTTTAGTAAATCAGTTTGATTGAACTGTACTGCTCTGGGTTCTGTTCGTTCTAATCCACTAACGACCCCACCTGGACTGCTTTATTTATGCAGACACCTTATATTTTGGAGTTTTTGCATTTTATCCACACCAAAAGGATTCCAGGACAATTGTTTATAGGTCAGAGGTCTTCAAATCTTGACCCTGAATCCAGTTTTCCAGTATTAGATTTTGTAATCACTGTTAGGCGTGATAATAAGTAGCCTATCTGTTACATCGGCAATTCAGTTAATTACTAGTGATTCCAAAAAAGAAGACCAGAAACTAGGTTTACAGTTTGGACCTGAGGACTTCTATCGTATGTTGACCAATGATGGACCATAAAGTGAACTTACTAGTACACTTGAATACAAAAAGTTCAACTGTTGTCACTGGGAAGGTACTCTCAAGGCTACTTCTTCAGGTCACTTACTACAGGAACATAACTATTATAGTCCATTACAGTTATATATTTTTTCATTGCAATGACTCCAAAATGTGAAAAGTTATGTAACAAATATACTCCTTCCCCTAGGAACGTGAAAGTAGTTTTTAAGGTACATAGTTGTACCTTAAAATGCCCTACTATTACTGCTAATCTTCCCACTTCTGCCAATGTCTAACAAGGCCAGTGGGGCGCGCAGATATAACCCCTGCAAAAGCAGCCTGATCTGTGATAAACTGGCTATCTTGAGAGCCAAAACAACAGTTATCTTGTATATCTTGTATAAATAGTGTGTCACTAACAAAGGCATTGGTTACCTACATGCATGACTTTTTAGAGACTGTACTGAGCTAAACTGTAACCTTGTTTTGTATGGCTGTTCCACAGTCACAGATGTCTGCCATTATGAGCTGAACGTCTCCCACTGACACACTGAAGCCTCCACACGCCCCCTCATAATCTCAGCGTCGGAGGGCAGTCTGACGAGGGAGTGTGTGCAGCCGCCGACAGATGACATGTTAACAGAATCATTTCACGCTTCAGCGCACGCACACACACACTGATTTATTCACACCCCGCCTTGCTAAAGGTCCTTATTCTACTGATTTATGTGTCCCAGACCATATATCTATTTTAATTTCAAGAATGAAGAAGAAAGAGAGTGAATAAGAGAGACAGAGAGAGAGAGAGAGAGAGAGAGAAAAAGAGAGAGAGAAAGAGAGAGAGATATCTGAAAATGGTATGATGTCTATTCAACATTATGAAATCAAAGCATTAAAATTCTTAAAAACAGAATGAACGATCAGCCACAAACTGTAATTACATCCTCTTCCTTTGAAAATTTGATTACCTGAAAGTACACACCTACAGGATGGACTGACACAGACTTCAACCTATTAAACTCTAGGGCTTTATTTTTAGTTATTAACATAAAGACTAAACAAGTCAGTGACGATTATGATTTTTTAAATAACCACTCAGTAACTACAATGACTTACTCAGTAACTATGAATTATGAAGAAACCACTATGAAATATTTAGAAAAAAAATCTTCTTTTTTTTTAATACATACAATGTATTGTAGTAACCCTACAAATTGTTCTGTAGTTAGCTACTATTAAACCGTGAATTAATTAGTAAAGAAAGGTAACGACGATGAATTACTCAGTAAGCATTCTGAATTACTATGATGCATTCATTAGCTATGACGTATCCAGTAGCCACTGTGATGCATTTAGTAGCTACTATGACGTATTCAGTAGCTACTATAACTTATTCAATGACTGTTATTACTTATAAAGTATTTAGTAACTACTATGATGTACTTAGTAAATACAATGAAGTTAACCTTGTAAACCTTTAGTTTGTATAGGAAAATTCTGATCACACACACACACACACACGCTGATCAGCTCATAAGAGTTGAGCAATTTGAGACTTGTGCTATTCAGGCTAACCAAGGCCTCCAGAACATCTGCTGCAACATCAGCGATTTCACGAAGCTCTCTTTTTAGAACTGCCGTGGTATCCTTATTGCTAAGCAGGGCAGATGTTTTTGCTGCTTTTCGAACCTAAGGCCTGTGTAACAGCCTGCCTCTCCTGTGGGCTTGGTGAGGGACAGATAACATTGTGCTGGGAGCTAGAGTGTCAGCCTCATCTCAATGAGAAAGGAGAAGGCTAATCACACATGCAAATTGCAATCAGGGGGCACAGGCACACTGCATTGTGGGAGATAATGGTGTGATTGTACTGATGACAGAAGGTCAAACGCTTCCACCATCAAAGCGCTCAAATAATCGTTAATCAGAATACTGTGTCGGGACAGATTACCTGATTATGTAGGAAAAAAAGCGTAAAATGTCAAGCTGAATGTACTTCATTGAGATTTAATCACAGGATGCAAAAGTGGAATTTTGAGAAGGAAAACCTCCAGTACGCCAAAAGCGACAGCTGAGAAAAACCCCAACGCAGGAAAATCTCCTTTGGAGCTGAGCGAGACATTTGAATAGCTTTCTTCAAAACACATTGTTCCTTGAACAAGAACAGCTATTACGATATCAATGGAGCATTTTAGTGATGGACAGCAGTGTTTCCCTCTCTGCACAGTGGAATCCTCTGCTCTCCTCAGGGTGCATTATTCTTCTCAAGACAGAGAGGGCAAGCTTGAAGAGATGAGGCCTGTCATTCTTCCTTTTCTCCTTCTCTCTCTCTCTCGCTGCTAGTATCTACACACCTTCAATCTACCACGCACTCACTCTCCTTTTCTCTTGCAGTCTTCAGTTGCCCTCTCTGCATGTCCCTCTCTCTTTTTTAGGTGTGTGCATGGTGCCCTCTGGTGTCTCACCGTGGTATTTTGAACAGAGCTTTTACAGGATGCATCTCGGCCAGAGGCGGGTCTCCATCAGCCAGCTCGATAGCAGTGATACCCAGGGACCACACATCACAGCGAGCATCATACGAGTAGTCAAACTGCTGCTCGCAAGCTATCACCTGCAGACAAGCACAGAGACAGATCAGTTCCATAAACACACTGTCAGTTTACTCACTCTCAGTGTGCATGTATAGCATAACATATTAACTGCACTGGTTCTTCTCATGCAAGGGCGTAAGCCATTCTCCAGCATGACCAATCATCAAACAGAAGAGGAGCTCCTCCGGCCTGAATTCTAATTGGCCTGGAGGGTGAACCCCCTCTTGCCCAATCATCTTGCTTCAATTCAGAATAACACAAGACGGGGGGGAAACAGACTCTCAGCTATTAACCTTCACATGACCCCCAACGCACTCACACATGGGAGACACACTTGAGAGCACACACAGACACAGGCATACAAACAAGCTATACTTCAGACTAGGAGTGATACCACAATATCACAATACCTGAAGACAATTTCAGGATACATAACATGCATAAAGACAAAAGAACATGTAGAACCACATTAAAATATAATGTTCAAAAAACGATTCAGTGATTTACATGCTGCACTGCACTAAACCAAATTAACCAGGCCAAATTATAGGCTTTGGTCATTACTCTAGAAGCATTCGCAATATCCATGATATGCTCAGAAAAGCGTACTGTGACATAATGGGACATAATTTAGTGTAATAAGGACAAGTATAATACTGCCCACCCTTATTTCAGAACATATTGCATTAAGCTATAGGGTAACCTGATGGACATTGTAGAGAGAAGAAACAAGTGCTTGAGGAATTAGAATTGACAAACCATAACACCAGTGCAGCAAAATGTGTGTATATGTGCACAGAAGACATAGAGAGAGAGAGAGAGAGAGAGAGAGAGAGAGAGAGAGAGAGAGAGAGAGAGAGAGAGAGAGAGAGAGAGAGAGAGAGTGTACATGCATCGGACTGACCTCAGGAGCCATCCAGAAAGGCGTTCCCACTGAAGTGTTTCTGCGCAAGCGTGCACTTGTCAACTGAGCAGACACACCTGGAACAGACACAGACCAGAACCAGGCTCATATTATGAAAATGAGATCCACAGAATAGATGTGTTATAAATTTAAATGATCACTTCTTTTTACCTCCACCTCTCGTTATCATTTACATAAAACAACAACAAGCAGTAAAAGACAAATAATGAACTGAATAGTGTCTTCAGTTGACACAGCTATTAATAACTTTTATGGAGCCATTAAGAACACACAAAGCTACACAGACATCTTCAAAGAGGTGGTATATAATTTGACATGGCACCAGGCCATGGCCCACTGAAGCAGCAATCATTATCATGATCATCTTCATCATCATCATCATCATCACCGTTTGTAATAAAATGGAGCAGCTTTGTCTCCCTGCAGGGTTCCACTTCCCTCTTCACACAAAGAGTCAAACATGCCTCAGGCAAGCCAAAGTCATTTACCCCACATTCATCTCTCTCTCTGTTTCTCACACTCACACACACACACACACACACACACACA
>JBBPCZ010000002.1:15026162-15075024 GCA_037974445.1 Brycinus macrolepidotus | reverse complement strand
ACACACACACACACACACACACACACACACACACACACACACACACACACACACACACACACACACACACAGCCCAGCACTGTTCTGCTACAGTGGTAAACAGTGGCCATGTTGCCATGGGCTCTGCGCCAAGGGGGAGTATCTATGGAGAATGAAGAACAGGTGGAAGAGGACCCAAGTGGAAACAGCACAGCAAAGTGGTACATCACCTCCCTACACTCCTCCCAAAACAGCATTCATTCACTCTTCCATACTCCATCTACTGAGCATTACATTCCCCCTCTCACTGAAGGGTTACTGTGTGAGAAGCAAGATGATACGAGAGAGAAAGAAAGAGGGATAGAGAGATCTGAGCTTACATTACTGTGTCAGTCCTACACTGCAGTGCTGCTGATGACAACAGAGTGAGAATACATGAATAAAACAGGTGGGAACGCTTCCCTCAGAGACAGACTGGACTGTAAGGCTGTCTGGCCTGACCACAACTGACCAGTCAAAGTTTGCTGTTCTATATACATCTAACATAAAAAAGAAATCTATACAGATTTTTACTCTTGTCGCCAAAAAATGTAACTTTGGATAAGATAAGATAAACCTTTATTAGTCCCACAAGTGGGAAATTTGCATTGTTACGGCAGCACAAGAGAAGAAAGTAGATGCAGCAAATTGAAATAACCAATAGAATAAACAGCTACACACCACAACAGTATAATATAAAAAGCACACTGTACAATTATTACAAAAATATAAATATAGAAGTTTGTTTGTATGTATATGAAATATATATATATATATATATATATATATATGTATATGTATGTGTGTGTGTGTGTGTATGTAAATGAATATTAATATATATGTACACAGTGGATATATGTATGTATCTACTTACACAGTGGATATAAATATATGTATTTGTAGAAGCACTAAAACATTCTTTAATTTAAATTAATGAAACAACAAAAAAAAGTAAAGATAGACTGATCCTGATGTCACAACAAAATGCTTCATAGCATAAACGGTTTACAGTAAGTCCTGCATTCAGATTACCTGACTAACAAATTGCACTGAGAAGAGGTCGTCTAAGGAGTGTGATTACAGAATGACCATACACACGCACACACGCACTCACGCACGCACACTCAGTTTCAGCATGGCCTGCTTACACCAGAGCAAAAATACTCAGTTCTCTCTTGTGTAATCCTGTTAGGGGGATGTGAGGGGAATTCGGGACTTTGTTACGTCCCTCCTGCTGTGGTACTGTAATCAGATCTGTGCCCTCTCTGTCTCTCTTTACTGCCAGGTGAAGGAAGACACTCATGCACACAGCTAATCATTAGCTCATCTTCAAACATAGTCTCATAACACACAAAGAGGAGTTTCCTTCAAAATATGTGAAAATTAAATCATTAAGACACTCAGAGTGGTTTGATATGAAATGTGCTGTTCGAAATGACATTGATAGGAACCAGACATGTTTAATGTCACTGAAAGCTACCTCAAAAAACATTTATTTTATTTATTTTGCAACTGCCTAACGCTGCGATGTTAATTTATAACAGGGCTTTTACCTCGAATGTTATTTTTACTAATGCATCAAAGGTGGAGGGTTTCATAAATGGCCAAATAAGGAAAACAGTGCTTGAGAAAAAAAAACATTTATGTACTTACTTTTTTAAATCGCTAACATCTTTTTTTCTAACATCAGCATTACATTTGAAAACTATATAGGTCCACTGGTTGTTTTGGAAGGCAAATAAAACTGCTATATGACTTAAACAGTTTAAACCCAGAGCACAGCGCAGAGTCAAACACTGCTTATCAGCAAAAAACAAAGATGACACACAGAAAGTGATCAAATGTTTGTTTTACAAGTGGTTTCTGGCACTTGCCAGGTTGTCACTGTAAATAAATTGTTTCAGGCCTTACCTGTTAAAATAAAAGTTATGAATGAATTAAATATATTCCGTTTGAGTGCACATAGACACTGTGACCCTTGGTTACTATCACCACTATTGTTAAAAAAAAAAAAAAAAAAAAAAATTGAACTTGTATGTTTCTCTAAAGTGCATCATTTCACATCAAACCACTGTGTACGATGTGTAAATGATTTTAGGACAGGTGGAAAAGATGCATCAGTGCATTGTGATGCATCAGTCTGAAGGTGATTTTGGAACATCAAATGGAAAAATAATAATTAAAAAATACCTAGTGTATTACTTTTATTATCTACATTACACTGCTGTGCCAGTATAGCCAATAAAACTCCAGCATTTATGTATGAATGTAAATGCATTTGTTGCCCTTATGATAGGAAAGCTAACTGATACACTGTATATTCCTCAGCTGTGTGTGACACACTTGTTTCCATGGTGAAGAATATCAGCCTCTGCTCTCACCAGATCCTGCCGTGAAGATGGTAAAACTCTTTGCCCTCTGTTCCCTCAGAGTTAGCCAGCCCCCTGAGTGAGGACGGAAACACAACACACACACCATGGACACATGTATACACACAGGTACACACACAGGAGTCCCTAAGTAGTGGTATTTAGCCATAACCCTCTGCACCCTCTGATAAAGATCCTACACACAGTATTGCCCAGATGCTTGTGCACCTGATCCTGAGAAACGTAAAACACACCCTCACACACCTCATATCCAGTCCCCCTAGAATCTGACACTTCGCTATTGGAGCACCACTCAATCAAACTACACTCGTACACTCCAAACCAAAATACAGACACTCCACTACATACAGTGGCACTAGTCACACTAATTCTTCTCATAAGACAACAGAAATGTTTCTATGAAGGAAACTCATTGGTTTGGATAGTACTGATATCCTAAAATATTTGGCTAGTAAAAAAAACACACACAGCAAAGAACTTGATTTAAAAAAGTGATCATCTAAATATTATCTACTTGAAATCAAAAGACCAGGGATCTAATAATGGATATCATTTATGCACAATTGCTTCTCAGCACACTGAAGAAATCAAAACAATTCCTCCTTCTCAAATCTAGCAGTGTTTTCTGTAACACGGTGTAATTGATTCCTTACCCATTCTTCACTGCATCAGCTTTTCCATTTACACTTCCTGTAAAGAAAGACAGAGGCTTTTTTTAAACACACACACATAAAAGATCTGAACTCCACTGCAGTTACATACGATTAGCTATGGAGCTCATTTGAGAGGCAAATCCCCAGCCTTACAATTGCTGTAAGTGCACAATTCTCTGAGGCTGTTATGCCTGATAAGCTGGAACATCTCAGAGGATGGTGAAGCATCCACTTTTTCTACTGCTCTACACCTCTAGTTTGATTAGGAGTGATGTTTATCAGAACAGCATCTTCTCTGCAGAAGAGACTTACCTGCCATAGCCGCTTCCTACCATAGCCGAAGTGATTTCGAAGGCTTCCTAGGCTCGGCCTTAATAATTAACTGGAATTTGATAAGTGGCTGCAGGTTCCCTTTTAAGAGGAAGTGCAACTCCCACTCGACTTAAACCCAGAGCACAGTGCAAAACCAAACACTGCTTATCAGCACGAAAACAATGATGACACACAGACAATGATCTTCAAACATACAGAGCACCCCAATGAAAAAACAATAATAACAAAAACAGCTGTCTTAGACCAATAATTAATAATAAGCAGCACAGGGCAACACTGCTTTATAGCACAAAAAAATTACAATTATCTGATATATAAAACACCTAACTCCAGGAATAAAAATAACAATTAAAATAATAATAATAATAATAATAATAATAATAAAAGTTGAATATTCATGTTTTTTCCTGCTGTTCATTAGTGACAAAGTGCGAAGAAAAGTGGGTCAGGAAAAAGAAAAGAAAAACAGCATTTCATAATCACATTTTTTTTCAGAATGTAGTCTGAATTTAGATGAACAGATTGATGCTAAATATTAAGACTTACTGTAGCTTGTTGAGCAGGCCTGCTTGCGTTAACCCAGCACAGAAATTCAGTCCCAGAGTGTAGATCCCAGCAGAAGAACCAGAAAACCCACAGCCTGTTCAGATCTCTCGGTTAGCTGAACTAATAAGATGTGTCATGTGAACTGAGGGCCCAATACCGGCCTTTGTGTGCTCCTTTTTAGGGAGGGTTGCTTTCTAGGCTTCTGCAAACTGCAGCAAATGGAAGCCAAACAGAATGCTGGACTCTCTTCTTTACTATAATGGTGGAGAAAGAAGAGTGTTCTCAAAAGAAAACGGCAACATTCAGATTTTCTAGGGTAAATGGACGAATGTCAATATTAACTGAACAAATGAATAGTTATCAACTGAGAGTTTGAATATATTGCTGCCATTTACTGTACTACCACAGTCCTATTAGAGTGTATCACATGGGGCTAATGCATTTAAACAGTTTTAACATAAAGTTCATCCCAAGATGGAAGGAAAGAAAAAAATGAAATGGACAGTAAAGTACCAGCAACTACATGAAGAGCCCTCAGTGAGTTTGACTGACAGCTTCCACTGAGCCAGCAATATCAACAGACCATTAATCATTTAATCTCATTTTTAAAAAATCTTAAACCACTTTTAGTCATTTAAGAAGAATGAGCTGGGAATGAAATGAGATGCATCAAGTCAACATTATTACAGACTGCACTAGTCATGGAGTTACAGTCACAGTTGATAATCATGAACGACATGCTTTTCTTAGCCAGCTTGGTATCTCCATCAAGTTAGCACATACTAAATGTTTATTCTTGTTTTTAACTAATAAGGATTTAGTAATGAAGATATCCAGCATCCATTCCTAGTTCACTCATATGATTTCTTTTGAAAATGCATTATTAATAAACTGTGTGGAGTGGGCAACTCAGATTACAAGAAATGAACACGCCATGTCAGAGCATCTTTATATTTTATTCACATATGTTACATTTTGCATTAAATGTCTGTCACCCTTCCTGATTTGCGATCAGAAAGTTTGAATCAGCACCTACAGTAATGTACTGTATTTCTGCCTCTCTGTCAGTCACTCATCTCACACCACACTAGGGACATGTTGTAGCTTTAAATTCCAATATACATCCACACCCATTACTTTCCACAAATCAGTCTATACAACGTTTGGGCTGAGAAAGGAAAACAAAAAAAAAAAAAAAAAAAGAGAGAGAAACTGAAAAGGAGAAAAAAAAAAGCAGCATGCAAGAAGTCAAGACAAACAGGAAAGACAGAAAAGAAGAGCAGAGAAATTAAGTGCCTGAAGAATTTTCCTCCAGCACCGGGTAAAAGCAGCATTGATAACACAAGTCAACAAAATGAACCTAGGTCTTGTAAAAACCAGTGTGATGTCTTTCAGCTACACACATCTCAGAAATATCCATTTAGTCCCATCACATATGAGGTGTTCTCACAAATCAATGAAATGAACAAGCCCAGACGTCACCCTACTTTGGGACAAAATTTTTGACAAAGGTAAAAATGCACTGTATTGTGCTTATTTTCTGGCGAATAACATGTTTTGAACAGGTTTTCTGTTTTCTCTTAATATACCAACAGTTCAGTGCATCACACTAAGACTGCATGGATAAAAAAGGTTATATTCTAAAATGTTCATTTCTGCTGCGATAACTTTAGTATAAAAAAGTTCTTGAAACCATTCAAAAAATCTACTGTTGTGAGAAAACCGCATGTGATAGAAAAACGGACATCATGTTTTGTGCTCAGCCTGACTGAAATATTTACAGGTTTGCAGACCTCAGAAATCATGCAGACCTGTGTGATCAACACCTAACAAAGTGATCAATACAAAACCAAAACATGCTTTTCTGGTGTGAGCTGGTGGCTCCGGATCGAGAGGACTCTGGACCAAAGAGCTAGAAAGGACAGGACTGACATGAAACACTGAAAAGTCCGCATTTCAAGGTCTGGACCTGCCACGGTTCTGAACGCTCTATGGCAGAGTGAAAACAATTAGGATGACTTTCAGTGTCTAGTAAAATGACAAAAGTGTGATAGGAAAGATGGGAACACCAACAGATTAACATCGTAAACAAACGCATCAGAAGTTACAACCAAGTGCTCTTTAAGGTATCAAAGAAAAAAAAAATAGCAATGCAAGCATTTCCACGTGTAATAAACAAGGTCTTGTTTTGAAAAGGGGCAACTGAATGGCTGTAAAATACAAGGTAGAACATCTATTCAAACATTTCAAGCAAATTCTGAAAACATTCTGAAAGCAATTATGTGGAGACCCAATTTAAATCCTTGCAGAAGTGGCCACTGACAATAAATTCAACATCCAATTGTGCATTCCAAGTGCCCCATTTCATTTTTCAGCAAATCTAAATGCCAAAAGAATGCACCAAAGTACACGTCTAACTTTACTGAGGCATTTACTATTTGGTCAGAAGCACCACAAACCTTATAGTGAGAGATCATTTCTCAGGTCACTTAACTTGACCCAAAGGAAACATGGTTTTCAGTTCAAAATTGAGCAGAACAATCAATACAAAGGGGACATCGCTACGGACTAAAACTCATACATTTTTGACATGTGAGGGACTTATGATTTGGGCAAGGTCAAAGCAATAGGAAAGACAAAAGGTGATTTCATCTTCTAACCATCACTTTAAAGCAGTGATATTACATTCCTGTAGGCCCCACAGCACTACAAGGACCTTCTAGTACTTTTAAGGACTATATGAAAAGCCTTCATATGAAGTTTTAAAAATGTAAACTTCTAAATGCCAAAAACTTACAGAAGCATTATGCTGAAATACCAGTTCTACCAATTGTATTACGGCGGGTATTATGGAGGTCACCATAACCTGAAGCTGAGGTGTTTAGAACTTGACCCTGTCCGCTGACGTAGGAGCAATCTTCTCTCAAACTGAAAGCTTATGGTTTGATTAGGAAACAAAAGCCCTGTAACATCAATTTGAGACAACTCCCAAAATACATTACTCATGTTAGCATGGCAGGATGACATTTTGCTGGCAGAATTTATTCTTCATTGCTCATTTTTGAATAGTTTCTTTTATATTGCTGAATTAACATGGAAAATTTTCCACCTGAAGCACTGCAATATAACCTCTGAGCTCAAAAAAGATTTGTGACTGGCAGAATTTCTGGGAAATACGTGTCTCTTGCAACTTTACACTGAGAATAGAACAAACCCTGCCAACTGCCATGAATACAGAGCTTTTTGCTCTTTGAAAAAGAGAAATCATAAAAATCATCTTTACAATGATATAATTAACAACGAATAGCAGCATTTATTTAAATATTAAAAAGTTTCTCTTCAACTACAGCAAAAAAAAGAGAAAAAAAGATTCCTGAGGATGGTTGCAACTAGACCTTGAACCAGAGATAAGTCTCACCTTACTTAATCTGTTGATAAATTCTGGTATTGTCTAACGTCTAAAACACGTGTCATTTCATTCAGGTCAATGCAAATTCATTGCCCGATTTCCCAAAGCTTCCAAAAGATTTTAGATTTTTTTTCTTACCATAAGTAGTAAATGCTGTTCTACCATTCAGAACTGATCTTTCTTCCCACTCTGTTCAGCTTAACTGATACTATTCTATACCAGCACTCGAAGATCTCTGAGTTGAGAATGAAATGAGATATGCATCAAATCACCTAGGATGACAAACATTATTACACACTGTTCTAGTCATGGGCATATGAGCACGGCTGATAATCATGGATATTATGCTTTTCAGAGCCATCCAGTTAGCACTGATACTAAATGTTTCTGTTTGTTTTGGATAATGACTCATATCTGTTCAGTAGAGATTATATTCAACAGGCCTGATTTTGGTCAAGATTTCCTGTACTGAGCACAAACAACAAACCAGAGCATTTTTGAGAGGTGCAACCTCAACTTAAACAGATCTCACTTGAATGCACTCAGCAATGGGCCATTCTGTGATTTCACTTGTCCCAAAACAAAAACAAAAACAAAATTCCTCATCTTCTCCACTTTCAATTCCACACAGAAAAACACTTTAAAACCACACACGCACGCGCACACGCACACACACTGTTAGTCATTAGGCATGATTGTACACTAAACTTCACATAACCAAGGCTGTAGCAGCAATCCACTCACGGCTTATATTACATAATAGCATTTATCAAAAGGAGATACAGAGTGTGGCACTCATGCCCAGTGTGATGTGGCTGCTCCAGTTTTTAACGTATTTTATTGAATTTTTCTGTTTTTTTGGTGGAGGGGCATGTTAAAGTCCATTGTAGTGGGGACCCCAGCGTTTGTTGATGTGGTCGAAGGTATGGGACACCCATTGCTGCTCCAGCACACGGTACCTCTCCTCACACAGGAACAGAGGCTTGCCCCGACTGCAGATAAACAAAATCGACATCAACTTAGAAACACTGTGCCAACAACTTCAATGTGAACAGGTTCAGGGAACCACTTGTGATTGATCTGGATATGATGGGAGACCAGGAGTGTGTGGGTGAAGAGCAGTGAAGGTGAGTGTGTGTACCGTAGATCTCTGTCTTCCTCTCCATGAGCATCCAGGTAAACAGACCCCCACAGACAGAAACGATGTCCCCGGATGATGATGATGACGGAGGCATTTATTAGGAGGAAGATTCCTGTGGCAGCTCCACAGTGCTGAGAATGCTATAGAAAAGGGGGACCAGCATTATTGACGGACTGGCCAAGTACAGATATAAACTTTCAAAGGTCTTTACTCAGCTAGCATGCCATGGTCATTCTGTAGCTTCAACTTTATCAAGACTAATTTAATTTAAACTTCTTCCAAGACCAGTGGTGCTCAGATTGCTCAGTTTTGTTAAAGCACAGTTCAGTGGTTTGGTGGTCACAGTAAGTAAGGTAATCTCAACAGATAACCATTTTTTGAGGTTTAACCACTAAAAAACCTGCTGATGCAAGCCAACTAATTGGAGTAAGCCAAGGGAGTAGCACCACTCACCAGTACACATTCACAGATGCCCTGCTGTTTGCAGCAGAGGCCCTTGAGGCAGACGAATGCCCCACATACTAGGCACAGTGCTGGGTCCTTGGGCGTTTTACTGCAGACAGTACAAGACTTCCTGTGGTAGTACTGGAAGATGGTGTTGTAGTTGTCAGGGAGCTGCAGCAGGCGAGGAGTAGACCACTGAGGGTCCTGCACCAACAGAGACTGCAAAAAAAAAAAAAGAAGAAAAAATCTTATCAAAATCACTTCTATTACATTATGCATCTACACACAATGAAAGACAAGAGACGGAATAAAGCTCAGGTATGTGTGGTTTGCTGGGCAATACTGCTGACCATAGCCTGCTGAGAGGAAGTGCCAGTCAGACTGATGAGCTCAGAGCACCACTGGGAGAGCAGCTCAAACGCACTGACGTTCCACTCCAGGCAAGTTGCACTGCTCATAGAGCTGCTGGACTGGGTCAAACTCAAACCCAAACAGCCTACCAGCAATGAGAACTCCTCTTCTAACTGCAAACAAAACACAAGGACAGAAAATACACCAGAGACCCACTGTATTCAGAACCAGCACAAAAGATCTGAAACGAGAACTAAGCATTTAAGATTATGTTTCTGTCATTCTGCTACAATACACATATTAATATTCTTTTTTTATAGGGACAGTGAGACAATATAAATGATTTACACTGCTCTACTATGAGAAAATCCTTGATATTCCTAACAGATGCATGTAATGCTTTTTACACTTGTCTGGATGTGTAAAGAAATAAATGCAAAATAAAGGTCCTGATTTCCCCCATTTGTATTAAATGTTTTGTTAAATAAAAACCACAATAAATATCAAATTGAGAAAAAGTATGTACTCAATATATGCTATATATGCAAGTGGACGTGGATGCATGTCGGTGTGTGCATGCATCAACAGTGTCTAAACCAGATGTCTTCAAATCCAGATTTCAAATCCCTGAATTCAATTTCTGGTCATGGATTTTGTAATTACTGGTAAATAACTGCTACTGTAACTGATTGGCCACACCTGCCAACGACCTACCAACGATTACAAAATCCAGCACGAAAAATGGCCTCATGGTTCAGATTTAAAGACCTCTGGTGTATGTGGATTTCAAGGGTGTGTGTGTGTGTGTGTGTGTGTGTGTGTGTGTGTGTGTGTGTGTGTAAATGGGAAGTACCGGGCAGCCAGGAAGGTTGTCCCCATAGAGATGGTGCTGAAGCAGGCAGGAGAGACGTAAGAAGGGCAGGCAGAATTGCTGCAAGGTAAATTCTATAGACTGAGGAGACCATACACTCGAACTCAACTAGACAGAGAGAGAGCAGGAGACAGAGGGAAGGAACAAAGTCACACACCATCAATAATCATTAATGACCTGTTGATAAAGTGCTGATCGATGTGGTAGTTGGAGGAGAGCTGCATCTCAAAGGCCTTGCTCTAGCAGCCATGGTGTTATTCATCAGAGAGAGGGGTGAATGACAGAATGAGGCGTTCAGTTAAAATAGCCTTAAAACCCAACTGACACACTCGCCCTTGCAAAAATAAAGCCATGGCTGTGCATGTGCCTCCTGTTTCTGAGACCCTCTTCAAAGCAGTATTATACCTGATTTAGCATACATCTGTTTGATGTATATATATGTATATGCATGCATGCACTAACATTTTATGGGCTGAAAGATATTGGTATAAAAAAACTACTATGTCCACAAGGTCATTCATCCAACACTTATGGAAAGGTTTTAAAAAATAGTCTCCCTCCCAGTCACAGCAGCAACTCTCCAAAGAAGGCTTTACTCTAGATTTTGGAACACTGCTGTGAGGATTTGATTGCATTTAGCCACAAGAGCATTAGTGAGGTCAGGTACCGATGATGGTAATTCCAGATCTCAAATGACACTCCAACACATTCAAAATATATTGGATGGTGACCCATCACTCCAGAAAACTTCTGAGTTAGGTGTTTTTTACCTCTTGCTAGTGCTTGGCATTGGGCATGGTGACCCCAAGCTCATGTGTGGCTGCTTCAGTGTCCACTTTCCATTACCACTGGTTTTCCATGGAGATTATATGAGCTTTGCATGGGCAACTGAACACCTGTGTTGGCAATGGGTGCCTTGTATACATGCATAATGACAGGAAAATGCCTGTTTTGTGCTGATAATCCCTTCACAGTAGGAGACATGTTTTGGCAAGTTTTGGTCAAATGTTGTTAGGATATTCAATGTCCCACCAGTTCATAAAGTTGCAGCTCTCCATTTTTTCTTAATCAACACATGGATTTCTTGATTATCTTCTTAATAAGTGGGATATAGTATTGTATGGAAATATACATCCTTCTTTATGAGTGTGCAGGGTTATAATCTAGCAAGTTGAATTCTGTGAGACATCAGTTGTGCTCTTACCATGGTCTCTTCAGGCCTGCTTTCATACACACCCTTGGCCTTAGTCAGCTCACCAATTACATGGCTGAGGAGTGTCTCCCATGACTTTTCAGAGTTTGGCATGTTCTGTGCATAAAAGACCAAAAGGTTAAGGTGGCACACACACTCATTCAGTCAATCAACTGGCATATTAAAGGACGTAAATCCACCGCTACGTAAACTAAATGAAATATTGAATGTCTGAAAAAAAAAGAAAAAAAAAAAAAAAAGATAAATGTGTACAGCCTAATGCCTTCATGAACCGTTAAACTGAAAATCAATAGAATGAAAGCCTGTGGTACTGCAAGATTTTTTAAAAAAGTTTTGGTAGTCAGTAATGCGTTGAATCTTAACAGTGAGAAGCACTAAAGCCCTCTCTTTAATTGTCTTTTGGGCTGATAAAAACAATTACATTATAGAATAGGCGTAGATAAAGTTCTCTGGCTTTTTGGAATATTTTACAATATGTGAGACTTCTTGCATTTATCACAAGGATTAAAAATAGGACAGACTATCACGCAAACTGCTGTCAGATTTATTAGGCATGAGGTTTATGCCTTTGTCTCTGTGTTACAAAAACTCAAGTCTATTCACTCTGTTAACTGTAGCCACAGAACACTACAGCACCAAATAAAAGCTGAATGTTATTACAAAAAGAAGGGGAAATTCTGTAACTAGCTTAATTTTCAATGTGGCGTGAGAGAGGCATGAGAGAGACTCTGGGGAGAGAAAAGACAGCTTCTTCCCCCGTGACAAAATAGGAGGCAGAGCTAAGGCGTATCTGAATAATGGGAAATTAAACGAGCCTGATGGACAATCAGAAACTCCGCACATTTGTGTTTGTCCATTTATATTCCATGCCCTCTTTCTTCAATTGAGATTTAATAGACTGGAGAACTAACATCCCAATCCCCACAGATAATGATGCACTTCCATGATGATGATGGACGCGCTGCATTTAGAGCTTAAACTGCTTAAAAACAAATGCTGTGAGGATCTCATTCACTCACTCTGCTACACATACACTATACATTAGAAAATATTTTTAAATACTGGAGTATTTGCTGATATGAAAATGTATTTAAAAAAAATAAAATGACCTTGTATGTTTCTGTAATAGCAATTCCTGAGCCTTAAGGTTAGCACACTCTGCCTTATTCAGTCCATGTCTTAATAGCTTTGTCTCCATTGACTTTGATTACAAATTGCAAACGATGAAATGAAAATGTGTAAAATCATTTCGTTTCTATCAAGCAGTGATAAAAATTAGTTTCTTTGCAAAAAAGAAACTTTGGGTGGAAATGTAGTTACTGTCCTGTGTCCAGATTAAATAATTAGCATACACTTCCAACTAAACATATAACGCCTAGGACTAGCGTTCACTTTTGGTAACTTAATAAGACTTATCCAGTAACAGTAACCAAAAACTGCTGGCTTTTGTCAGTTGATTAACTTGCAGAAATTCTACTCACTGCAACCCCACTTTGTACAAGCTGCTGATTGGTTGTGGAGTGTGTATTCTGACTGTACCTTCTTGGCTGACCCAGTGTTGCTCCAGGCTAGTCTCTCCTCAGGGCTGAACTTGATGGACAGGGCTGCCAAGGCCTGAGAGTACTGCAGAGTGTAAAGCACCTTCACTATACACGTAAAATGTTCTGCAAAAAACAAAACACACACACCAAAGTGAAAAAGGGGCAGTGAATGGCCAATATATAAATGCGGATTTAAGGTTATGATTCATGTGGCAGAGGTTACACCTGACATATAACATGACATTGCACATTCAGGAAATTATCAAAAGCATAAAATGCCTCTTAGACCTGGCTGAATCTATAAAAAAAAAAAAAAAGGAACTTTGGGTAAATATTAATGTATTCATAAATTAGCTCATTGCATGGGCATAAAACAAGCAGATACTTTGAGTGTTAATAGGCATATAAAAAGGTTAAAGTTTTAAATTAGTGTTAAAAAAGCTGTTCTATGGGGGGAAACACATGTAAACAAAGTTTAACCATAAGGCTTTACCACCTTGTTTCAAACTAACTTTTGCTTTTAAGCTTCATAAACACAATTTTTGGGTGTAGTAACTGTGATGGTGGTTGTGAAATGAACCAGTGCTTCTGTCCATACAGTCCCATACACCCTTTTCCTGCAAAAATTGCCAGATCTACTGTTGCTTGTCCCAAAAATATACTACCGCTCTCCACAAGCAATTTTGAGATGAATTTGCAGTTGAAAGTCCCTGTATGTGTGTGGGCCAGTTAGGTTGTATTAAGATATGTATGTACAGTGCTGTGAAAACTGACTTTGCCTTTGTCATTCTAAAACATTCTTTTTTTTTTCTTTACAGCCATTTTGATGTGGATCTGCTTTTCTGATCATTGTCTTGCTGCATTATCTGATAAACTTGAGTTCATTTACAAAGAGACAGAAATCACAGTTTCAAGGTTCAAAGGCTACAAAACATAACAGTGATTTACATGCTGGATAACACTGTCACTTAAACAAAGAAAATAACACATTTAAATGTGCTTTGTTGTCCATCTAAATGCATCTAAATACATGTGACAAACATGCATTAATAGAGAAAATCAGAAAAGCACCATGTTTGGAACATGTTAAGTTGTGTGGCTGTTGCTTGTGGAAATCTCAAGGAGTCAGACAGGAGCACAATGAAACTCCATTACTTTGCCATTTTCCTGAGGGTCATGCTGACAGCTCACATACAGACAATTGTGCGTGTGGGTGTGTGTGTGTGGGTGTCTTGTCAGTCAATGTATACACAATCGTGTCTTGACCTACTTGTTCACCCTTATAGCAATACTAAAAGACTTCATTCACACCCATCTCTCATTGTGAAGTGTTAAAATCAATTCTCCATCACCCAATGAGTGTGGTAATGATGTTTATTCTGGTGTTGATCAATGCTGGCTTGACACGTATCTGGAGTGACTTTGAACACATCAACCACTGCTCCCCTGAGAATGGCCTGAAGGGCAGAGACAGCAGAGGGAGGAGTAACTCGCTTCACACAGGAGCTTTTAAAAAGCTGTTCAGTTGCCTTTTGCTGTAGCACAGGCCAGCGCACTCATTTCCCCCCATAAACATCTCTGCTGTTTTCCGCATTGGTCATTTTCATTTGGGGGGTAATTGGAGCTCCTTGGCAGGAAAGGCAGGTGTGACAGAAAATGAATGCAACTCCACACTTAGATGAACAAAAAAGCACGTAGAAGAAAATATGACAGGTTTTCTCAAAATCTGTAAACACTGAACCTGCTCATATACAGATAAAAATCAAAGCATGCTTCAAAACAAAAAGCAAAAATATGCGTTATACAACACAGCCCCATTCGGTTCCAAGAGTCCTTTCCTCATTTCAAGGTCACGTTATATCCTGTTCACATACATGTTCATTCTGAAGATTTTCACTCCACGTTTACTGTACACGTTATATGGCACGTTTGTCCAACCTCTGTTGCAAAGGGCTGGTGTGGCTACAGTTTTTAATTCTGACCAAGTATGTATAATTCTACACGTTTCACAGTCTTCAAACAATCATCCAGCGTGATGCCAGTCAGAGCTGCCAGCAGATGTAATGGAATTGTCTGTTATCATTGTTCTCCAAGCGCGTACAGCTGTCCAAAGAAAAGCTGCAGTGGCTGGAGACATGTGCTAGCCTTCAAACTCCCAGCACTGGTGGAAACATTTGATTGGTGGATGTAAATATTACATAGTACCAGTTTATACTTTACAAATCTGATGAGCAGGGAGATCCCAAACCAACTCCAAAGCTTCACAAGTGTAGAAAAGAGAAGAGTAAAACGGGAAAGAAAATGCCATGTGACGTTCCCTTTTTCCTGTGCACTTCTAAATCTGAGCTCTACACCGCCTCCATAATTATCAGCATTGTATGACATCCCCTCAATCCCTGCACCCCTCCCCCACCTGATTGCTGGGAGAGAGCGAGAGAGAGAGAGAGAGAGTGCGAGACTGACCTCAGGAGCCATCCACAAAGACATTTTCATGATACATAACATGCATAAATATTTTGCTTTGCGGAAGTTTGATAAATTGGAATACAGACAATGAATTCGTAGTACCACATTAAAAACGTACTGCTCAAAAACTGCACTGCACTAAACCAAACAGGGCAAATTATACGCTTTGTAATAAAACATGCAGTTGGACATTATTTTTGAAGCATTTGCAAGATAAATGATATGCTCAGAAAAGCGTACTGTGACATAATGGGACATGATAAAGACAAGTATAATACTGGCCACCCTTGTTTCAGAACATACTGCATTATGCTATGGGATAACCTAATGGATAATGTAGAGAGAAGAAACAAGTGCTTGAAGAAATAAAATTGCCAAACCATAATACCAGTGCAGCAAAATGTGTATATATAACCACAGAAGACTTATAGTGAGTGAGTGAGTGAGTGAGTTAGAGAGTGAGAGAGTGAGAGAGTAACAGAAAAACAAAAAAAGAGAGAGAGAGAGAGAGAAAGAGACCATTTTGTGAGATCTGCGTGCGCACGCACACACACAGATAAAGGGACCAGAGGGTAGAAGATAAGAGAACAGGGCTGGATGCTGTACCACAGCCCTTTGGGCCAGGGTTACAGCTGATACAGAACCATCACACACAAGCCACACAGCATGAACCAGTGTGCCTGAGAAAACTAAATCCAAAGACTATTTCAAAAGAAGTGTCAGTCTAAAGACATCACCTCTAGGGAGGTGTTGCAGAATAATGTTCACCAATTCTGTCAGAGATTCTGTCTAGTGGTGTTATCCACTATGCTATCTCAACAGCAAGAATGAGGGAGTTATAATTTATTTTACAACCAAGTACATAATAGCTTGCATAAATCTTTGGGCTCCCCTAAATTATTTGAAAACCTGAGCCTTTGTTCCTCTATTTAGTATTCAAAAGGTTTTGCCATTTTTAAAACACAAATTTTCCAGACTAAAGTACAATATATTGCATCAGCAAAGTCATTAGATACAAGTTATATCCTAAACCTATGCAAGAGCATAAGAGCATCATATTCCTAAACACCTCCTAGACTGAGTATAAGTTGCCTCATTATTAGAGGACAGGTCCTTGAATAAATTATCCATTACTGCTTCTGTTATTTCAACCCACCGTTTGCTGTAATGGTCATACACAGATTGTCATTAAAATGCTAATTCCAACAAGGTCTGAGCATGGTGATGTTTCCAAATGGTACAGTCTCAAGCAAGTTCTGGGCTCATTTGTGGGATAAAGAAGGTTATCAGTCAACCAATATATTGATCGGACCCTTATTACAGAGTGGAGAAACAGGTGAAGTGAGCTGGTACCTTTGCGGAGAGGTTGAGGCATAGTGAGCACAAAGATGATAAGTAAGGAGGGGACATCTCTGAACAGCATCGGCACTTCGGGACGCTCCTCATCCTCGTACCTAAACAGAATTCATACGCACACGCACATGCAGACACAGACACAGACACAGAGAGAGAGCGCAAAGGTCTGCTGAGTCACTCACACACTCACAAGCCAGCAGATCTAAAATAAAGAACCTGAAACATGGGTGCTTTAACAGTGCTGCCATCTTTTACATTCTGCAAACTCATAGCTGTGTATGCCAAATTTGTAAACATATGTCCCATGTCTGTATGTCAGTATTGAGTGACTACAGACTTCTACAGTCAATATAGGATCCTTTCTCTGAGCCAAATAGTGAGTCTGTCTAAAAAGTCCCTCTCTCTCTTTTGTAACACATCTACACTCCCACAGCTACAGAAAGACAGACAAATAATTTCCACTATAACATTCTTTTAGTTTTATACTTCAATATTGCTCAGCCTGACTCTCTGTATACTTAAAAATAATTTCCCTATCCAGGTTATCTACATTTTCAAACTACAGCTTTACTTCATACCCCCAAACAGAATGCCCCAGATAACCCAAGCATACCACTGAAAAGCAATACCAAATTACTACGGTTTTCCATTTAACAGCATATTCTGTCCGAGGAAAGGAGTGTGCAGTCTGTAAGAAGTGCGAAAGGAAAGCACACATTTTCAGTGGCTTTTTAAATAGTACACTGAGAAGTGGGATGGCCTGGGGGAGCAAATGACAGTGCTCTCCTTTAAAAACTCTAACAAGGTATTTTTAACACTAAATGACTCCCCTCTGAATATTGCCTCGCTAAGAGACCTCTCACAGGTGCAAAAGCTGTCTTACTGTGCTAATCAGAGACAGGGAGAGAGGGGGAGAGAGAAAGAAAGATAAGAGAAGAGAGGGACACAGACTGACAAGCTGAGCATCAGCGAAAGTGAGAGAAGGATAGGCGCATATGGACGCATTTAACCAATCCGAGACTGTTAAGTGTCTTTTAAGTGGGACCAAGGCACTCTGTGCAGTCAATACAGAACAAATTCTCCCTCAAATGGTTTGGGTCACTTTATATGAACCTATTAACTCCTGCGGCATAAAAAGCAGCTCAAGGTGTAGGCAACACGCAGAAAGCATGGCTTAGGCATGCAATTCAGCGTTTGTGGACACAGAAAACCAAGAAACTAAAGCACACATGCAAACTGAGCCCTTCTATTCAGTGACTAAAGGAAAAGGTCTCCTGAGCAGCACAGCACTCCGTAATTTGCCAGATGCAGCAATTATTGGTATCTATGGCAACCCCGTATGGGCCTTTCATTTCTCCCGCTCCGTTTCTGGAAGAGAGATTGCTGGAGCCCAGAGGAGATGGCACCATTTAGGGCAGGGTGAAAGAGGTAGCTTGGGTGTGTGTGTGTGTGTGTGTGTGTGTGTGTGTGTGTGTGTGTGTGTGTGTGTGTGTGTGCGTACTCACTCTGATTCTCTGTTCGGTGTGATCTGTGAGAGTCGAGTCCAGGGGTTATAAGCGGAATCGATGCTGTACAAACGCATGTGCATGGCCAACACATGAAACAACTGATCTGAAACAAAAAAGGACACATATCAATGACCTGAACACAGACCAATAACACTTGACACAGACATCCACCTACCCACCTTCTAATCTTATAAGAACATATCCGGTGGGTTCTATGCCCTGCTAGTGTATTTTTTTGCACTTGTGTACCGAAAGAGAATATAAAGGTAGAAACTGGTAGAACTCAACATGCCTTGCAAACAATGCCTTATGAGCGGTCTACCTGAAACTAATTCTAAACCCCATTCTGAACTTTACAGTCAGAAGTAGTCTACATTCAGAGTATTAACTGGTCTTGCTCTAGAGAAGACTACATTTCTATACTTTTATACTGGTATACTGTCACAATACTCATTTTTTTATTTTAGTAGAGTTGACAGATAATATAAAACAGCATTAACTAATATGCATCATTTGCTGAGTGCTTCAAGCTAAGTCAGGTTTGAAAGGCATCGTTTACCAAAACTCATGAGAGATGGGGTCATTTACATTATTAAAGCAATTATCACTCATACAAAGATCATATGATCCCTTTATAATATGTTATTTGAGAAATAATATGATTTAGAATATTAATCAATATTGCTAAAACTGCACCACCAACCCTGGATTCAGAGAGCCAGATCTCTAGAATTTTAAACAAGTCAGACCATTTACACCAAACAATTCCAGAGAGAGAAGAGCACTATATCTATCTACACATCACAGTAGAACGTATAATATCTGGAAAGGAGACTAGGTCTTGGGCTACCAAAACATGAAGCATAAATGGTGGTCTGTTGACAATGCCAAGGCCATACTCTGACTCCCCAAGTGCAACACACAGCCTCAGGCAAGACACTTACGGCAGCACATCAGTCATTTGGAAAAAGTCAGATTCATTGGTCATACAGATTCATAAAAAAAAAAACAGAAACGGTTCATTGAACATGTCCGGTGAGAGATTTAAGCAGACAAAAGCTCAATCTATGTCAGCACCTCTGGGGAACAAATGGTCTAAACCAAGAAACAAACACTGGACATGATAAATAGCTATATAAACTAAAAAAAGAAATAATTTATTTCTCTTAGCAGTGATATCCATTAATGCCATTACTAAAATGTTTTATAACAAAAAGAAATTTGATGTTCACTTAATAACACCAATTTTCAATTTGTTTTTAGCTTTCATTCTCTTTTGAACCCATGAAAATGCCCTGGGTAACTGAGATATCCTCTTGGTTTTGTTATATGCCCGTTTCTCAGGTCATGACTGTAAATAGTGTACTACCAAACCAAAACAACCAGCAGACAACTAACAACCTGTTCTCTTTGGCCAAAAGGACTTGGATGGAGCAACACTGCCATCTACAGGCACTAAAGCAGTCAAAGAACAGACTGAATAAACGGCATTTTCTCAGCCTCACTGATTTATTTATTTTCATTTAGTGAGATGAGAAAGGAAAATGGTTTAACAAACAAATAACTGATTTTGTGATTAGGTACACAGTGATCTTTACAACCAACAGCCCAACAGGGCACACACTACAGAGAAGATTATTCTCGGTGAGATGGACCACTGACGTACAGTTCTCAGCTCTTAAAGTACTGAAATATGCATCAAGCATCTCCTGATCACAGCCTCTATATCACTGCCTGATACACACTCGTTCATCTTTCTGATCCCCATTTGTTAAAATCACTCCATCATCCGGTGGCTGGTGGTTTGTGGAGCGCACAGACAGCTAGAATAGAGATCTCTCCATTCCTCTCTCTGATATTGATCTGATTCATCCTCCCACCTGTGCTTATAGAGTTTACTTCCAGCCTCTCCTCACTTCAACACCTCCTGCTCATGCCATTCATCAAATACAGATATGTATGTGCGCATGTGCGTACGTGTGTGAGCATGTGGTAGTGAGAGAAAAAGAGAGGGCAAGAAAGTGAGGGAGCTAGAGAGCGACAGCAAGAGAGAGATTAATTTAAAAGATACAACTGACAATTTCGTTCTCTTGGAAAGTGATCATTTTGGAGATGAGGTTTTGTTGCCTGATACGCTAAGAATGCAAGGTATTTACGGTAGAGTGAATGAAGGGTCCAAGACTGTGTGTTAGGCGCCTTGAACTGAAAATAATTCTTAATGCAAACTGACTGTTGCCCATCACTAACACTCCTTCTCTCTTTCCTTTCTCTTGTCTAGCTGTTTTCTTCTAGTGGCCCCCACTCTCCGTCTGTCGCTCCTTCTCCTTCCCTCAGCGCACTGATCTCTAATGTACTGCGACTGAGTAAATTTGGCCAGTGCTGTGCCTACGTACTTAATGTAGCTCAGAAAATGGCTGTGGTGGTGGAGTGTGAAATCTCTTCAGCTCTATTCAAGAGTGGTGGAAGTTTTCATGAGAACCAGAAGACCAACCCTCACACACAAACACACACACACAAGCCAATTTTCTAAAAAGCTGGAAAAAAAAACCTTAATATAAGGAAAACATGTTACAAATGAGAAAACCTTAATATAATTAGACTTGGGCCAATCTGACTGCACTGGTGTCAGTGAGTAAAATTTGGAATGGAACCTCCCAACTACTTTCCCCAGTTCATTCCATAGCTAATCAATATACTGCTTGAACAGTGTTGCAGTTACATGGCCTATAACTGCACACACACAACTGGCTGAAAGTGAACAGAAGGGAAAATTCGCACTGACCTTCAACAAACATTTAGTTTAGCTATGTAATGGGAACTTACTGACCTCCAGTGTAAGTTGGTAATGCACTTGTAAAAGGACAAAACATGCTTCAAGTGGTGAGTGTTGTGTCTTGAGAGAGGGATGTACGTGTATGTGGATTCAAGACTTACTGAGGCAGGAGCGTTTGGCTGCAGCACTTGCCCCGCCACTGCACAGATTTCCACCACGGTGAACCAACTCCAATTCTAGATTTGTCCTGAGAAAGAGCAGCAGAGAGACAGACAAGAGACCAAAAGAGCAAGAGAGAGCGTTTAAACAGCAGCTCAAAACACTACATTTAATTAAATTCAATTAATATAAAATCAATATACTAACTATATATAAATCCATATCTATTTTCAGAGAATTATACATAGTTTGATATAATTCATGATATCACATATGGGTTTGACCATACACAGTCACTCGATAATCAGAACCCAAATTATCTGTGTTATAAGGTTCAGAGAATATCCTATTCTAAGGAACATATTGTGCTTTTTCGCTGGCTGATATAATTAGTCTATGTAAGAGACCACATGCATCAACATTAGCAGGTCAGCCTCAACAGGCTAGCAAGGCAGGGACAAATCCCCAGCATTCTTGGATGAGAAGAGGCAGAGAAGGGGGGGAAGAAAAAAGAAAGAAGAAGCAATTTCCCATAGATAATGCAGGCGGGCAGCTCCATCTGGCTGCCACTGATAAGGGAGCAAGCATTTGACGGAGGAATTTTCCACTGCTCTGTTCAGCCAACGAGAAAAAGACGACGCAAACTGGAGAGCGGAACAGAGAGAGCAGAGGGAGGAGGGGAGAGGCTTGAGCGCACTAGGTAATAGCCTCTGTATTACTGGCAGAGAAAAAGGGATGGGCTTTAGTAACAATTCTGCTTACGATGGGTCAGATTCTAGAGTGAAGATGCTTACGAACAGGCAGAACAGACAGCTTCTGCAGTCACTTCAGGATCAAGATGAATTTAAAGCAATACATATCTAAATTAATTAATTAATAAAGACACAAAGAAAGCAGCAGAAATAAAGCCCCGAGACTAGAGAGAGACACACTGGGCACAAAAGTTCAAGATGTCAGATAAGAAAAAATAGAGATAAAAAAATAAAAATATAATAAAACAGGTAAAGTGCAAACTGACTGTATATTAGCTTTTGTCAGCCACAGAACAGATGGTCAAAATTATAATGTCCTTCTAGCATTACCCAATTCAGAACAAAGAAAGTTAATTTTACCTAAACTGCTCTATAAAACAACAGACCAGGGCTATTCAGATATGTTTGACAAGGAGTCAAACTAAAGTTATACAAGAAGTGGTAGACAAATCAATTAACTAAAAATGGACAGAAAGCTTCAAGATGCAGAGGCTGAGCAAAAGCTTTAAGGGTAAATAGTCTCTGAGAACAGCAATTTAATCTGGATTACAAAAGAAGTAAGGGGAGGCATAAAAATTCTACAGGCAGGTCAGAGCATTCAAGCAGAAAATCATCTACAATTTATTGTATGACAACTGAAAACTCATCAAAATCCATGCTAAAAGAAGAATTTACCTGGCCACTGAGTACATGAAGAGGAAATCATTATCAGGTGAGCCAGGGTTCTTGCCATAATCTGTGTACTTCTTCTGTGTGGCGTTCTTTATGTCCTTAATCACAGACTCCATCTCTTTAGTAAGGTTGGACTCCGTCTGGAAAGCAGACAACACCAAATCAATACTTAACAAATATCCAAATAGCCAATAGCAATAAGGGAGTTAGAGAAGTATATAAGCCATTACATGATTATTTTCAGATAAATCAATTAAATCTTTCGCAGTAAGTCTTTTTCTTCCAACACGTGAACATATGTTAAATGTTAGATGTCACAGAAAACAAGATGGAAGGATTACATGACTTGACAGTGTCCAGACACTCACAAATACATTTTTTTCCATCTCCACAAGCAGAGCAGTGAGGATGGAACCTGGAGCTCACACTCAACAATGGAGGAATGAGGCAGAAAGACACAGCCTAATCAACACTAGTGGGAGAGGTATCTGCCTTACATAAGTGCTTACTGGGAAAATGCCCAGCTCTTCTTGCAGGTCCTCCACTTCCTTGACCAGTGTGGCCAGACTCTTGTTGCTGGGGGTGTGCCAGACCCCCGCCTCTGTGCCCCGCCCAGGCTTGCAGGGTAGAACGCTGTTAGCAAACTGGCGACACAGAGGGCAGGTGAACTCACCCTTATCCACCGAGAAACCCTGCAACACCTGGTCATTCTGACCCAAAGAGAAACACAATGTAAGAAAACAAGCAGAAGAATATCACGCAGACATTCTGAAGACATCAGCCTCAGTTATACTGGCTGACTCCACTCACTGGTATTCCCACCTGTCTGTATATCCAAGATGACTCTGGGGGGAGGGATACATAAATAAATACCCGTATTGTAACTCATAGATGATCTTTACCCTAAAGAATTTCTTAACTTGGCCCTTTGGAAAAAATCGCTTCATCTATTGCAACTCAACTATTCTCGCGGAACTGGATTCTGGTCATTCAGGGACCCGTAGAGTGCCTTTATCAATCACTTTCTCTTTTCTGCTGTCAGTCTCCACTCTGTCTGCTCACATTAAACATTATTAAGTCAGAGAGCGATGTCGTATTGTCCCCATTATCATAAGCGTCACCCAAGTGAGTGATGGAGTGAGCACCTCTGAAATATCAATTTGAGACACGTCACGTTGATGGATGAACTACTAATGATGTGTCAGATCTTTGAGAAAGGCTGGCATCTTCATACGCTCTCATTCTTTCTCTCAAACTACAAGAGTTAAAGGCTGAGTAAGCAACTGGATAAATACTGTTGTTTTGGATCTATAATCTAGCATGCTGGATTTTGTACACTGTCTACTTGAGTCCAAGGGTATTTGTACCTAAATTCATTCAGATTTTCTAAGACTCACAATACCAGGCTGTACTGACACTTAGGTCCCAGACGGGATAGTTTTGACATGGGGAGGTGGGGTAATGTTAATAGGACATTTGCATAAATGAAAAATGTCCAAAAATTTAATATGAGCATATTTTCCTTTTCCCTCAACCCTGCCTTTGGCGAACACAATCTGTCATTAGCATTTTCATTAGCTTGGAAATTTGGAAATCAACATTGAGAATAAGTGTTGAACAGAATCATTTTTTTCTCTGGCATTCTTCATAATTTAACATCCAAGGTCAAAGACTTTAGTTGGGACAATACATTTTGGGACGATTGAAGCCAAATAGAGAACAAGCAAATCCTTATTTAACTGCCTCCATAATTAAGAAAAAAATATGATGGAAAAACTATCACCACCTAGGGTGCAACATCCTATTCCAATGCCAAATATCCTCAGAGTAGTCTTAGAAATTGATGAATTGAAGTCTGAAGTGTTACTGACAGGGATAGTGTGCAGCGGTGAATACTAAGTAGTCACTGGATGCCATGCTAAGCTCCACTGCTGAAGGCCTTAGCACATCAGACACTACAGCCTTGGAAAAGTATGCCAATGACACTCCAGTTAGTCAGTTACACTCTGTTTAGTCAATTAAATGATGGTAAGTCATGTTCTTACAGGCTAGATGAGTAAAATGACTCCAGTTCTATTCTATACTGTATTATAGATCATTGTTTCCCCAAAGAAAGGCTGTCATAATGATACTAAGCAGACAGATAATACTGCTTTAATTCACTTACCCGTAGAGACTCCATGTAGGACTTGTGACAGTCTATATGCAGAGTGTGACCACATGTTTGCACATACACACCACCATCCCAACCAATGGAGACAGACTGCAGACAGGAACTCTGGGAGGGGGGGAAAAAAAGCAAAGAATAACCCTATTACAGTATTCAAACTCATATGTGCTACAAACTGAATTCTACATAACGTTACTTTAGAGATCCAGCATGCACACACACTGACTTTAACAACTTTGAAGTAAAACAGAAACCAGTCAGCTTGTTGATTTTATACATTTTTAAATAGGTTTTGATAACAAATAAATGTTATATTTGCAATAAAAAGTCATTTATGATGTGATTGGTTAGGAATAAATTTTGTTTGCAAAAAGAAATTGACTTTTTACAGCCAAATTTGAGAAAATGAAGCTCAAAGGCAGAATGTACAGGGCACAACTCGCTTGTAGAATGAACATATATATGCGACAAAAATGAAACAGCTGACCCAAGATGCCTGAGAATGAGGAACAGAAAAGAGCGAGAAAAGACATTTATTCTGTTCCATTTCTCTGCAGGAGCTGGAGGCTGCCAAACTGAACCATGCTTAGAGGATTCGGCTCAGCAGGCCAGAGGAGTATAAAATTTAGAGCAGAGCACAGGCGACAGGAGACCAGCATCTCATACACGGCGTTTATTGCAAAAGACAGCATGTGGTTGAGTGAGAGAGAGAGAGAGAGAGAGAGAGAGAGAGAGAGAGAGAGAGAGCAAAAAGAGCAAAAAAAGGAAACAAATCTTAAAGTCTTAATAAAATCAGAACAAAGTGATTGTATGGGTGAGAGGGTCACAAAAACAGATAAACAGAAGACCAAAATCTGACAGTATTAATTAAAATTTAAGAATGCAGCACTAAATTGTAATATGGAAAACCTGCTTATGGCACATGGTTTATATTGAAAAATTTGAGAGTTATAATTTCACTTCACCAATAGAAAACGATGTGAATGTAGACGGGAAACATGCCTACATCTCACTACGAAAGTAAGTATATGTCTCTTATTATCTCACAGCACCCTAAGGGCAGAATCAGGCACATCTGACTAAGATACGTACATCTTTAAAGTGGCGCTGCATGAGCGTGAGTCTAACGTCGTTAGTCGCTCCACACGTGTCCTCAGGGAAGATTTGCTCCTCGTCGCTCGTAGGGAGTCGCTTCGCCTCATCGCTACGGCAACGGTGTCCCAACACTGAAACACAGACATGGACACATGCTTCATGAATGACAATGGTATGCTAATTAACTTCCATCATTCTATTTATGGGACACTGCATATTATTTGCATACTGTAATGAAGTACCATGTCAATGTCAAAACCATAACACCCATTAAGCGGTGTGAGCAGCACAGATGTTTTCCCAGATGTTTGTCCTTCTAGATCACAATGCAAACTGATTGATAAATTAACGGGTTGGGAGGGGTGTAAACTGGCTGATGATGACATTTATTATCAGAATGGGCATTCTTATCATGAAATCGTGACATTTATACATGTTTTTTCTGATCTGATGGTCCATCAGATTTGGCAAAGTGGAGATCAGAACACTCTCATCTGACCTTGAAGCTGTGTTACCTGAGGCTATAATACGTCACCCGACGGGGTAATTACTAATAAAACAAGCTATTTGTTTTCATGACACTGAATAAGACTCATGTGTCCATACCATCATGGGAGAAATTACTCTACCAAAGCAGAAGTCTGTTCAAGGATCAACATGTATGATAAATGAAGCAATTAAAACAGCAGCTAAGCGGCATAAAAAAGTGGCGCAATGCAGCCGGGCTCAGGTGCTGCAAATAAATAGGGCCATTTAATAGACGATATAATAGTACTGTCCTGTGCAGCAAAGGGATGTGCCATGCAGCAATAAAGGATTATAGGCTGGCAATAAAACGCTCCACCTGTTGATAGAAACCAGTAATGCCATAGCAGTGAGCTACTGGTTCACTATAAAACGGAAAAATATGGGAAACACCAAAAGGGAGTTAGGCCTATATCAGACATCAGAATATAGAACAAATAAATAAATTTTTAAACATTTTAGACTTTCATTACCAAGAAAATGACAAAAGACAACAAGGACGTTTTGTGCGAGACTATTCACCTGAGGATGCCTGTAGTAGAACCACCAATCCTATGGGCCTGTCTTCAGTTGAGGGGCCGCTCTGGCCGCATATGACACAATCATAGAGAACTTCAGAGTCCAGAGGCTCAGCAGAGCCCACATCCATCGCTGCCTCTCCCTCAGGTGACTCTGCAAGCACACAGGCAAGTACAAGTGGAAGATGAGAATCCAAATGCAAAAAATACAAATAAAATAAGAAAGAAACAAACACACTAGTTTTCAAATGAACTAAACTGACGTTGGCCACTGAAAGGTCAACAACGCCTTTTGTAGGTTTTGAGAAGAACAAAAACTTCCCTCATGTTTTAAAGTAAAGGCAAAGCTACACAGGTTTGTTTCAGATTCTAAAATGCCAAAGTGATAAACATGAGTGTGAGAAGCAAGGTTGCCCTGCTGAAATGGTAAAATAGAGAACAGCCACTAGCATCCATAAAGGATCGGAGAGTAGCTATTGAAAATACAAGCTCCTGCTCATTCAGATCAATTTTGATTCGCCAAGAGTGAACAAGCAGCAAGAAAGACGAACGTGACAGCAAGCCAAAGACTGGACGGAGGGCAAAAATCGAATAATTGAACATAAGTTATGAGAGAGGTATACTGGCAAAACTTAATTAGCTATATAATGCAGATTTAAATTGCTTTTCTGCCCTCTCTTGGTTAAATTAACAGATTGTGGAGGTTTAGGCAGCCATGTGCAAAAAAACAAAAACATTAGAGGTAATGTACTGTGAAAGGCTTCAATATTTGGACAGTCTGTGAGGCTGCATACAGTAATACTATTTGAGAAGGTCAGTCACAGATATGAGCAGACATTAACACATTAACAAATTAACACTTTCTCATCTCTTCTTGTGAACAGTTCAGTGCATTACAAACTGCAAGTGATTATAAATGGATTGTAATTCTGAAATACACTTCAGAAAAGTTCCAAAACAACAGACCAGGGTTTAGAATGTTCAGGGCTGTGGACAAGAACTGGAAAACACTCTGTTAGAGTGAAATGATATCACAATTATGGAAAAGCTGATCATGCTAAATAATAAACACACTGTTGAAGGCTACAATGACACACACTTTCTGATAATAGTGACATAGATGAAATGAGACACACCATCTAATGTGTATCCACGCTTTGAGTTCAAATACTTTCGAAAACTTTACTTACAGAGTAAGTAATTTACCCGCTCACAGCTGAACAGCCATTTAGAGCTGCAGAAATGTCTTCCGTTTATTGATGCAGCACTCTAGTCAGTTGAAAATAAACAGTCCAACTCAAACTATTGTCTTTAATTACTATTCTGTAAAAATACTTGTAGTACACTCCAAGAGAAAATGAGTGAAGCCATAAGACAGCAGTCACTATATTATAAAGGAGGTTTTGGGTTTTTTTTTGTTTTTTTTTAAGGATTCATTTAAAATATTTACATTTTGTTGCTTTGGAGCTGTGTTTATTCAGTGCAACTCACTCCTCCACCTAGTTTAGAGGGCAGGACTGATCCAGGGAGGGTCATATTAGTACCAAACACTTTCTACTTCTTCATTACAGACTTTACTGTGCTCCCAAGGATAGAAAAAGACTTTTGCACAGTACTTAGTACAGATTTTTTTTGTATCCGTCCACAATTTTATCCCTGAGATCTTTTGACAATGCCTTGCCACCCAAAACTGATTGCTTGCTTTCAGTCACACTAAACACTGGAATGCTCCAGGAATAGCTGTTTTTATGCTGAACTAATCAAAGCAATATTTTGGAAGCAAAATATGAAGAAATAAGGGGTGGATCAAGACTTTTGCACAGTACTGTGTGTGTGTGTATTTTAATTCAGGTCTCTTGCAGAAAATTTTATCTCCTTTACTCGAAGGTGATGGCTAACTGTCATGCAAACAATTTCTATTAACAATTTAATTTTTGAAAAGACAAACTGCATTGAAGTACAAGTTTAAGTAGTCAAACTAGCTCATTTTGCTTAATACCTCTTCACAACTGATGACAGACACAACAAACATATTTCTCACGGCTGCCCTCTAAAAGGTATTATAGCACCAGTCAGAAATTGAAATTCATTTTGGTAAACCTCACGAAATCCATTATTTGCTTGCCTTTTATTTCTATACATTTGTCCCAATCCAACTAATAAACATACCTAATTAAATGATGTTTGTTCCAACACAAACAGATAATTGTAAAAAAGAACTGCTGAAAATAGTTAAGGTGAACTTAAACAACTGTGATCAGATCAAACAATTTTGATCAGGTGATTTGTATGCAAAAATACAATTTTATTTTTTGCAACTTCCACAGCAACATGCATTTACACTTGTTATCAAAATGCTTCTGCTAGTCAGCTTGAAATCTGATAACTATGTACTGAGAATTATGCAAATCAGGTCAAATTCGACAACCAGTTTGTGTTGCTCCTCTTTTGTCTGTTCATTTCAGAAGAAAAGCACAATTTCAGGTGACACTGTTCATTCCCTTACAACTGCAGTCTGTGGTTACAAGAATATGGCTTCTAATTGTGTCATCGCCATCAAGAACCATGTGCGTTAAAACTTAATGTATTGTAACCAGACTGAAAAATGATGAGGCGAGGTAAAGGTTAGCCCAATTGACACTTTATTTAAGCTAACTAGCTCGACCAAAGTAGGCTTACCCAATTAACCTCAGATCAGGAGAGTCCACTCACATGGGAATTAAACCCCTAGTGTTTAATTTCCATAAACGCTATACAGTGCATACAGTCTATGCATACATAACCAGCCCTCTACAATATTTCAATGACTGACACATCTCAGAAGATTAATTACTTCTGCAAAATTAGTTCTAAATGTTAAAGTGTTTTCAATTTCAAGTAAATACAGGTCAGCAAATGTCAGTGTGCTTGAACTGATTTATTGCTTGAGGGACAGGAAGGGGAAAAATGGTTTGTTTGGAAGTCAGTGTGGCAGTGTTGGCCTGAAGCAAACTCCCACAGCTCACTCGCACAGCCTGCACCCCCCAAATGGTGTGCACGTTGGGTAGATTGGGAAAAATGTCAAATGTGCACTAGGATCACAGACGACATTTGATACCATTCTAATTCAAAAGAAAAGATCAAGCACTGCAGAACTACCACAATGGCGATATAAAAACCTCCTCAATAGTACACTGGGATGAAAAGAGTGGGGGGAGAAGAAAGAAAAAAAAAAAAAAAGACATTTTACTGTACTTTACAGCATAGACGAAAAAAAAGCTTTCAACCAACTGTGAATGTGTTGCAATATACACTGATCAGCTATAATATTAAAACCACTGACGGGTGAAGGGAACAAACTTTATTATCTTGTTACAATGGCACCTGTCAAGGGACCTGTTAGGCATCAAGTGAACAGTCAGTTCTTGAAGGTGATGGGTTGGAAGCAGGAAAAAGGGGCAAGCATAAAGATCTGACAAGGGCCTAACTGGGATGATTACATAACCGGGTCAGAGCATCTCCAAAACGGCAGGTATTGTGGGGCGCTCTTGGTATGCAGTGGTTCGTACCAACCAAAACCAGTCCAAAGAAGGACAACCAGTGAACTAGTGATATGAACACCCAAGACTCACTCATGCAAATGGGGAACAAAGACCGTCCCATCTGGCCCAATACTAGAGAAGATGTACTGCAGCACAAATTACTGAAAAAGGTAGCACTGGCTATGACAGAAAAATGTGGCCTGCTCTGATAAATCGTGTTTTCTTTTACATCATGTGGACAGCCAGGGGTGTGTGCATCGCTTACATGTGGAAGAGATGGCACAAGAAAGCACTTTGGGAATCAAAAAAAGTCAGCAGGTTGGGCCCTGGGCAATGTTCTGCTGGGAAACCTTGGGTACTGGCATTCATGTGAATGATAGTGTGACAACCTACCTAAACATTACTGCAGAATATGTACATTCCTTCATCGTGACTATATTCCCTAATGGCAGTGGCCTCTTTCAGTGGGATAACGTTCCCTGCCACACTGCAAATACTGTTCAGGATTGGTTTGAGGAACGTGACGAGGACTTCAGGGAGTTAACCTGACCTCCAAATTCCACAGATCTCAGTCTGATCAAGGATCTGTGGGGTGTGCTGGACTAACTGTCTGATCCATGGTGGCCCCACCTTGTAACTTACAGGACTTAAAGGATCTGCTGCTAACATCTTGGTTCCAGATACCACAGCACACCTTCAGAAATCTTGTGGACTCCATGCCTTGACAGGTCAGAGATGTTTCGGCAACACGAGGGGGACCTACACAATATTAGGCAGGTGGTTTTAATGTTATGGCTGATCTGCGTCTATAAAATGCTATATACATTATTATCACGATAGCACATAATTCTATTGCAATTTAAAAAGATCTGTGACATCAATATACTGTAATTAGCTATTTCTGACTACAAGTTATGTAGTATGTAGTATTTAACAGATTTTTAAAATCATGTTTACTCTTTGCTCATCTCACTTCAATGTGACCTCTGTGTATTAGTAATCCACTACACTATAGTGTATTTTTTTTTAATCTCACCTCTAATTTTTGGAGAATTCACTTTTGAAAAAAATAATTTAAAAAAGCTTAAACATTTTAAAAGCTTACTTGTCTGTCTTAAATAACATATGAAGTAATATATAAAAAACACAAATAAAAAGCCAAGGTTTCAGACATCAGCGCATAAAGGCATCAGAGGCATTAACAAAAAAAAAATATATATCCCCTTACTATAGTCAACAACATCACAATTGTACAGACAATAGTTAAAGATCATTTCCACAGACAGATTTGACTAATTTGCCTTGTTAAAATTCCAGTACAAATATTGACACTCTCAGTGACCTTTGATTTCAATCTGGGGGAGAAAAGGCAGCTCTAGAATAAAACAGCTGATAATTTTTATTCCAGTAAGCCCCCCCCCAACCCACACATACATACATACATACATACACACACACCCCCGGGTCAATGTCAGTAGGGACATCAGTGATGGGACGCTGAAGGCAATATTTCAAACCAAATCTCAGCGTCAGCTGAACATTTGCCACTTTCCCTACTGATGAGAAGAGAATAAGGTAGAGCTATATAAAGGGAATGCAAAACTATCTCTCCACAAACTGAAATACATACAAAGGCTATGAGAAAATATTTTCTCTTTTATCTCCTTTTTTTTGCCTTAAGTCAATGTTCAAACACTGCACACAAGATTAGACCTGATCAAAACACTACACATTTTAAAGGCATGGTAATGTGCCTTTAGATCAAAACAGAGTGGAGGACAACAAGGCACAGAACACTGTGGGAAAAGATTTCAGCTGTTTTTTACAAAGCTAATAACAGACAGACACTACAAGATGTTGAGTCGTAAATACCAAAAATGTTACACATTTACAACTCTAAAACTAGTGCAGCCATAACTGGATTGTGAGTAGATCACAGAAGTTAAGCTATCCGGATGGAACTATTGGGAAAGACAAATCACCTTTTTAATCACTGGGTGCGTTCAGGCATTAGAGAAGGGGAAAATGGGCAGTACTTGTCCGCAGTAATGGCACTGACCATTGGACTAGAACATCATGGACCATCCATGAATCCAGGAATTCAATGCACTCAGATGAAATCAATTATATTCACATGAAACTCAAGCCATGGAAATAAGTTTGAGCAATCAGAAGATGTTAATGCCAATTTACAAATTATAATGTAATGGGTAGGTACCTAGGGCTGCGACAATGAATTCATGAAATCAATAGAATTTGAAATTGAATATCATTATGGATTCATTGGGTTTGTGTTGTTGCCTGCTGTAATGGAGCTGGTTATATCCCCTCAAAAAAACAAAATTTGAAAAACGGCAGAGAAATCAGTTCAATCAAAATAATCTATATTACAGGAGCACTTCGAATTAAAGTAAAAAGTGTGTTAGCTGCAAACAGTGCATGCGGCGTGAAGGAGTATGTGTGTAGAGAGTGATAGATATGAGGACAAGCCTTTGAGAGCACACGCAGAGTGACAGAGGGAAGCACCAGTGTGTGAGAAGCAGAGAAACACACACTTTTTACTGCTAGCACCAATCAAAACTAATTTTATTGTGTGTTAGATGCAAACTGTAAAACTGATCTTGCATGGCATGGGAACATGAGAGAACACCTAGAACGAAAACACGGAGCAAACGGGACTCAACAGCAGGGTAAGTTAAGACAAAATCTAAATTAATCAAATAAGTTTAGACCAGTGTGTGAGAGAGAGACACACACTGTCTGTGTGTAAGAAAGCGATTCTGCAAAAACAACCTACCTACATAGTCTGTGGACTGTTGTTAAAGCCATTAACAGCAAAGCCTGTTAAAACTTAATTTGTGGTTTATGTTGTTCTTTTTATTATTTAGAATTTTACCCGCTCAGGTCAGTTCGACACATAAAAAATACACTTTATTTACAAAAAAAAAAAGAAGAAAAAAGAACACTGCTCTTTTGTTATTTGTGTTAATATTGTCAATTTGAAATTACACTTTGTTCTTGCGTTTTATCCGAACAATAGATTAACAGAAGACATCACTGATGATCAAAATAGTTGCTAGTCGCTGTTAGCCCTGTGTGGCATGACCCAACCTCTGTTCCCCTGGGTGTTCTTTATACAGTAACAGAGTCACTTCCAAGTGCTGAAAGCTAACATTATTCATTTCTTAACAACTGTGTACAGGCAGGGTCCCTCTGTGTCCACAGTGCTGTTAGCACTCTGATCTGCCGTGCCCTCAACCAATGCGCTGTCTCCCCTGAGAAAAACACACACACTCACTCTCTCTAACAAGGCCTGGGGAGGCAAGTGGGTGTCACCTTCCTACAGAGAATGGGTCTCCCCCTCCTCCCCAGAAGTTCTATCCTTCAAGGACTTCCCACAAGTTTAATGAAGTGTCCTTGAAAAATTGAGAGTGTATATGGGCATGTGTAGAATGAGTTACATGCCCACAAGCCAAAGACAGGAGCCGTGTTCAGTAAAGCAGAGAGCAAATCGTTTTTCCCCCTTTCTACAACAAATAAATCCATTAAAACAGGTTCTTACTTTAGAGCACACCTTGGAATACCACCACTAAATCCAGTGGCAAGCAATTAAAATCAGATACTCCATGTCACACTACCAGTCAGACAGCAGTACAATTAAAAGCTCATTTTAAGTCAGTGAAATTAAGTAAATTAGTCATTTGAAACCAGGCTCAATTGAAATTACTCATGTAAAAGTGTAATAAACCCACTCCACAAAAACGTGCAGCAAATGCCTTAACTGCAAGTGAACATTTTTACTTGGAGGGACTTCCAAATGTAGTATGTAATTCCAGTAGCAACACTAGAATAATTATTATGCTTACCAACATCCATGGCTGTCTCCATGAAGCTTTTCTGCCTGGAGGCAAATTCAGCCAGTAGCTTCTGCTGTCTCTCCCTGGCTCTCTGACGCCTGAGACAGTAAAGAAGAGGGAGATGATGAGAGGAGTCAAGAATCAGTCAGTCAATCCAGGACCCCCAAAAAACATCACATTACACCACATTTCTAGGATGGCAATGACAGATAGCAATTATATCTATTCTGGCAGATACAGAATGTCTTGAGGTTAACTACTTCTACCTTACCCTCCTGAGAATCGCAAATAGAGCTTTATGAGGCACTTAATCAAATCTACTTTACAATCAGCTTCACTGAAGATAGATGCTTATAGCCTTCATGCATCAACATCCGCTAATTCTGGTCTTAGACTAGAATGGGAGAGGATCCAGTTCCTATAATGTCTGGTTCTGGCTGTGTCCCTCTGCAGTGTAATACAGGCAGGCAGTAAAATAGAGAGGCTTAATAAGAGGACATAAACTAATGCAGACAGGAAGGACATGCTTCAGTGACAGACAGCATCAGGGACAAACACACCACTGAGACACGACACTGAAAAACATCCAGCACCCTTAACACCGTGTCCAAGTGTTGTTGCTATGGTAACTGCCAGCTGCATTATGCGCGTATGAATTTTGCCTTGACTTGCAGGTGGTGTCTGCCCCAAAATAACAGGTCCTAATGGAAGGCCTGTAGCCTGTTCTATCATGTTTAGAAAGGGAGGCCAAGAGGAAGAGCCCATCTAATTAGAGTTGTTGAAGGTACAATGAAAATCAGTCTGCCCACACGATAGCTGGGAATGGATTTCCTCATAAAACATGAGTTTATGCGATTTTGACAATTTTCTTGAAGTTGTTAAATACAAAGCTTGTATAGAAGAAATCATTTATATAACCTAATCTAAGACAAATAACAGGCTATAGTAACAGTAGCCTATAGGCTAATTTAAAATGGAAAGCTTCAGGCCTTGTACACAGTAATAGAGAAAAATTTTAAAATGCCTACGCTTTTAGCCTTCCATTCACATTAAAGGGGAATTAAATCTTTCAGAAACTGCTCTACAAAGACGAATAGATCTGTACGGAAGATGAGTTTATTTAAAAGTTGCTGTCAGTGCTCTGTTTTGGCTACCTCTTTTTTGGCTACTCTTTAAAAACAGTCATGCATCATATGCACACAGCATTCCAGTGTATTGGACAAAGCACTGTGAATTCGCTCTTGTACAACACATCCCTACATGCACAACGCTGACTTTTAAGCAGGCTTCTCTGTGGAATTATCACTTTCCCCACTGTGCTGAGAATTTGCTTTGACGGTGTAATGAGCACACAAAGACAATTTCTCACTGACGATAGCTAAAGGCATGATTGGACAACATATATTTCATGCCCAGTACACATACAGACATACCTCTCTTCCTTATCCATGCTTTTCTTGTCTCCTGGACTGTTCTTTTTGGGAGGCACAGGTGGACACACTCTTCCACAAATCTCCTGCAGACACCTTTTGCTGTGTCTGCTTCGAGATGCTGCTTTAGCCAGGATTCTCTCAATGGCTGTAATCCCATCTCCATGCGTGTGGCGTGCCGGGTCAGCGTCCTCCAGCCAGCCCGGTGAAAGGGAGTTCTGCTTAGCAGACAGTTTCTGATGGAGTTTGACCAACAGGGACAACATGCTCTCCCTGATCTCCAGGATCTCTGTGACCAGCTGTGGAGGAGATCCAGGAGGGTGCCAGCGGGAAGAGGTCTTGGGCCTGACAGCCTGGCTGGCCTCGTGGTTACTGCGGTTTATAATCTCCTGGAACTTTCTCCTTCGCTCTGCCACCAGACTGAACAGCTGTGCTTCCCGCAAGTTCTGAGGGAGAGTGATTGAGCAAGAGATTAAATGAAGCTGTCTGAGGCTTTAGATGTAAAATAGGGGAAAGAGGTTAAGTTTATAGGGTTAATATAAAATGGAGGAGAAGAGGAAAAGGAGTACAACGGGTATGGAGAGAAAACTAGAGCTATAAAGAGTAAATATAACTCCTTTTTCCTGAAATAATGCGGCTGCGTGGCAACTTTACTCCTAAAACAGTAAATTCAATAACGAGGAACAGCACTTCATTGAGACAACTAATTCTTTGTCATTTCTTTTTATAAGGCCTATGTACAGCTGGCAGTAAAATGTATTTGGATGTTGCCCATATCAGCATTGTAACTGCATTCATGATCAGGACAGGTAGCACATGCTACGATCGGACACTTGTGTGTTTAGGTTTACAAGCATTCAAGATACTGCTGCCTGTGTAGGAGAGTACACAGTTCTCTCACTACTTCTGGATGGACTTAATCTATACCTTTCTTCATACTGTGCTTCAGTTGTGGCTGCATAGTAATCTTTTTTTTCCCCTCTGTAACTTAATGTTACAAACATTACCATGTACCATGATGAAATAATTTCTATATCAAAACTGTAATTTGAGAGAGTGTAAGTAGGAAGACCTGTGATAACTGCATATACTACATAAAGTATAAAATAATTACAGCTTATATTATAAATAAAAAAAACAGCAAGAAATAACATGGGTAATATGAACTGTGCAGGGACACAAGATCCAATCAATATCTGGATGCAGAAGCTACATTTGAGAAAGGTGAGCATAAACATGCTGTGTTCCGATTGGATGAAGATCCAGTCACCAGGACTGAAGTCCGGTGATCACATGTTAAGGCCAAGCGTAAACAGGACAATGAGCATTCCTTATCCTCTTTGGTTTAGTCTTTACCAGGGAAAGACAGACCTATTATGAATCCTTAGTGATATACATTTAGTTTATATCACATGCAAAGTTTTCACCAAATCACCCTAAAGTCTAGCAATACTTCATTAAAAACCATCAGAAAATATAACTATCCTACAGAATCAACTGGTTGACTACTGGTCAAAGCTACTACCTCAGAAAACAAAGTCAACTACCTCAGAAACACAACCATTAATCTCACATGCAGTTAAAAAAACGGTTTACCCAACATCAAAACACTTAATTAGTCTGTCACACTGCAAAGGCATCAGCCATAAAGGCCTCTGAACACAGTAAAGGAATCGCAGGCACCGACAACCTTTCAGACTCACATAAATACACAACACACAGACACACTTCAAAAACACATTTTACACGTCAAGCACTTCAACTCTTCAAAACCTTTGAAAACAATGTAATAAACAACATGCATGTTTATTACACTATTTAGTTCATTTAAACATATTCAGCACTTGTCCTGTGTAAAATGAGAAAGGAGCATCTGTACAACACATCACTAATGCTCAATCTCTGCATCCAGGGTGATCAAGTTAAGACTGCACTCATCTCAACAAACACTGGTTCAGATTCAGTGATTCTACAACACTTCCACACAAATCACTCTCAAACCCAAGGCCAGTCATTTCCAAGCCCATCTACCTCTCTCCAATTCCCTGTCAGTCTCCTGGAGCTCTGCGAAGTGAAAGTGGGCAACACCACAAACATATTTAAAACAGGGTACAGAGACCCATTTAATATTTACATAGCCAATACAAACACGGAAACCTTTCAAATTCTTGTTTCTACATGGCATCATATTTATATTCACAGCAGAAATTTAAAGAAATTTAAGCTGAAATTTATATATGTATAAGTCATATATATGCATATGTATTATATAAAAAAAAAAAAAAAAAATCAGCCAGAACATTAAAACCACTGACAGGAGAAGTGAATCTTTTTACAATGCCACCTGTAAAAGGGTGGGATATATTGGTATATTGGGCCGCAGTCAGTTAAAGCTGATGTGTTGGAAGCAGAAAAAATGCATAATGGTCTGAGCGACGTTGACAAGGGCCAAACTGAGATGCCTAGCCGACTGGGTCAGAGCAGTCACAAAACAACAGGTCTTGTGGGGTGTTCCCGTAATGCCTACCAAAGATAGGCAAAGGAAAAGCCATGTGAGTATAAAAACTGGACCATGGACAAATGGAAGATGGTGATAATTTACATCATGTGGATGGCTGGACGCGTGTGTATCGCTTATTTGGGGAAGAGGTGGACGCACTATGGGAAGAAGTGTGATGCCCTGGGCAACATTCTGCTGGGAAATCTTGGGAAATTCTGGCATTCACAGTTGTAACTGTGATATGTACCACCTGCCTAAACACTGCCGAGACCATTACACAGACCAAGTACACCCTTCCTGGCGACACTATACCCTAATGGCAATGGCCTCGTTCAGCACGACAATGCACCCTGCCAGGGTTCAGGAATGGTTTGAGGAACATGACAGAGTTCAAGGTGTTGACTTGGCCTCCAAATTCCACTGATCTCAATCCGATCAAGCATCTGTGGGATGTGCTCGACAAACTGGTCTGATCCATGAAGGCCCCACCTCGCAACTTAGAGGATGTAAAGGATCTGCTGCTAACATTTTAGTGTCAGATACAGCATGCCTTCAGGGGTCAGAGCCAGTTTGGGGGCACCAGGGGGACCTACACAATATTAAGCAGGTGGTTTTAATGTGATGGCTGATCAATACTTACAATGATGCACAAAGATAAAAAAATAAATAAAATATAGAACTATAAAAATAACAAATCAAGGTTCCATATGGACCTTTTAAAAGACAAACAACCTGAGACACCAGCATTTGAAATGCTTTCCTTCCTATATTGTACAAATGGTAACTGTGAGATGATCTACATTTTTTAACAGTATCTAGTTTTTTTTTTAATTCATTCAAAATCAAATTGGTAAAATCCATATCATAGAAGATTATGATACTACTATTCACTTCTATACGGTATACCTCTTGCCCATACTAAGTACAATGAGTCAAAATTATTGCCTGCTCTAATCAAACACATGGTACAGATGAAATGAGGTGAAGGCGCTGGAGAATTCCTTCAAGCAAAACTGCTACTAAAACAGGGCTAACATTGCATAACTGACCTGTCCAAAGCTGGATGACTCTGCGCTGGTGCCTGGAGGGGTCTCTCTCTCCCTCTCTCGTTCCCTTTTCCTCTCCACCTCTGGTGCCGTCTCAGGCACTCGTACCCGCACAAAGTTAATGACGTGGTGCAGGTTAGAGAGCAGGCTGGTGCCAGGGAACCAGCTGTCATGGCAATGTTCCTCAATACATGGCTCCTACAGTACCAGACAAGAAGTATTGAGAACAGAAATACCCTTCCTGAAGTATGTCTCTGAAATTCACACACTCCCTTTCGTTCTCCCCGCAGACAGTTTTAAGCCTGATTTAAGGCTAAATCATGCCATGAATGGGGAAACTAAACTATACTAAGGAAGCACACGTCCAGATAGCATGACATCCAGAAGGCCCATGATTGATCTTAAAGACTGTGAACATATATAATGCTGGGAATGTGATGAATTTGGGGATTTGTGGGCCATAGTTTCAGCCTCAGACATCAATATTTTTTGGTAAAACAAGTTTTTAAATCATAGACTACATGGCAAAAATAGCTCTTTAACAGACATCCTGAACTCTGAACTGAAATCTGGAGAAGGTCAGGGAAGACAATGCTCTTACAAAACTCAAATTACAGCACAAGATTCTCTTACCTCATCCTCCTTGTCATCCTGCGTGTGGTTGTCCAAGCCAAGCTCAACCAAATATAGCACCATGCACAGCACATGTTCCGACATGTTCTGATGGTCCATCCATATCTAAACAACCAGACAAACAAAGTGGGAAAAACACATTTTTTAGGGGAAAAGTAAGATTTAATTAAGTGAAATGGTAATTTTTTTAATTATAAAAGACGACCACAACTATTAAAACTCAGTTAACACACGTTTAAACTGTACTTGGATATACAGTCACTACGGGTACAAAACCTTATCACCAAAAAAGTAACTTTACAAAAGAAGGGGGAAAAAATACTCTTACCTTTTAATGAAAGTAATAAGATTAATTTATTTATTTTAAGTCACTCAGAAGGAAAGAGGGGAGCATAATGTTGAGTACCTTGTACAGCAGGGTAAAGATGACGATGTGCAGTGTTTTGCAGTGCAGCAGTCGCACCAGCCCTCTGTAGCATGGATGCAGGGGAGTCCTCTCTTTATAAGGAGGCCAGGGGTTACCAGTGTGAATACCTGACTGTTTCAAACTACATACAAACAAGAAACAACATATAGTCACTGAATAAAACTTATACAAGGAAAATCGAAAATGTGCATTTAACAAGGTATTAAAAAACAGTAAAAGTAGGATAAGAAATATATACAACATATCAAGAAGGTGAACTGTTGCTCTAAAAAGAAAACCCCACTTCTTAATAATTCAGTTGTTAAAATGTAAACAAAGTCAAAGTGGTTTGATGTGAAATGAGCCATTTTTTGTTCAAGTTTATAACGTTTAATCGCTAGCAGCTGCCTCACAGAAGCTTAATGAATATTACATGTATAAAAACTCAGAATATGTGTAGGTTCACCGGTTGTTTTGAGTGCAAAATGGCTGTTTGTGTTGTAGACACTGAAACTCCTGGTTCCCATCACCACCTCTATAAAGGCTAAGTTTAAGTCATCATGTTTCTCTACAATGCATCTTTTCACATTCAACTCCTTTGATTAAGTTATTCAAAAAAAATAAAATCACTGGAATACCCATTTAAGAAAAACATCTTCAGTATTGTTATATTAATTGTAAACATTAGCCTTTCTTTTCATAATAAGTCAAGTCAAGTTTATTTATAAAGCACACTTAAAACTCCATGAGTTACATCAAGGTCCTATACAACAAATTTTCATAATGATTGTAAAAATATATACAGTGGTACCTTGCTTAGCGAACGCCTCACAGAATGAACGTTCCACATAACGAACGCCGCCGCGACCGCGTGCGTGACTCGCAGAACAAACGTGTTTCACACAACGAACCGCACGACGCATGTGAAAATCAAGTTTTACATAAAAAAAAAATGGCTGAATCTGGACAGATGTGTCGCAGATGAAGACAAAGCATCATGTTGGGTTCCTGTTTTGATGTGTTTTTGGTGTCTGTGTGTTTACTGGTGGTTAAAATTGAAGGTCTTCTCGTTGCACGACAACTTATTTGCGAGTGAAACTGCAAATTTTTTCCTTGTTTCTGTGAAGTGTGAACCCCAAGAAAAAAACTAACATCATTCCCTGCGTCTGCTGAGTGTTTTACTAGTTTTTCCCCTCATTAACAGTGCTGTGTCTTCATTTTCTAGTAATTTTCTCGATTTTTCGCGGCAACCTGGAACTGATTACACGATTTCCCATAGAAGTCTATAGGAAATTGTGTTTCGCACAACGAACCTCCTGCATAACGGAACGGATTGCGTTCGTTATGCGGGGTACCACTGTAGCAGTATAAAATAAAACAAAGCATAATAATATCAAATCAAACATCCCAAACATTATTCAAATGCAAGTGAATAAAAACAGATTTTTAAATGAGATTTAAAAATTGAAATATTGTCAGAGGCCCTAATAGAAAAGGCTTGATCACCTTTGCATTTTAAATTAAACCAAGGGATGAACAGAAGCAACTGAAGATCTAAGCAGAAGATCTAAGTGAGCAGTTTGTCAAGTAGGGGTGAAGAAGATCAGATAAATATTGTGGGGCTTGTTCTAGTAGTGCCTTCAAAACAAGCAGTAAATCTTTTCTGTATTTGACTGGCAACCAATGCAGGTTAGCCAGCACAGAAGAAATGCTGTTCTTTTTTTTCATATGGCTAAGAAAGTAACTCTATGCAATAACAAAATTCATAATATCTTAACAGAGCTGTAACAAGGTTTAAAGGAGCTATGTATCCCATTTCTGTGGAAAAGGGGTGTGCGATATGAAATATTTTGTTCTCTTGACAGGCGATGAATCATTCTACAGTACAAAGAAGGAGCCTCAGTCCATCATTACAAACAGACAAAAGAAATAATACAGCATGTTTCACAAAGCAGCATCAGTGCTGTTCCTTATGTTTTCTTCTATTCACGTCAATCTTTCCATTTTCTGTTGCTGATGAATATTTTTATAAAAAAAAAAAAAATGCATGCAGAGAGCTTGCAAATATGGGAAGAAAAAAAAACATCTACAATAGCCGGCGTGAAAAGAAGGTTTAATATGTTGTTAATCATTTTTGTGCAAAATGCAAGCGAAGCAATTTGATTGCCTTCTAACACAGCTTTTTTACCACTGCAAGCAGATGTTTCCTTTACTTTCTAAACTGCATCGAGAGGAAATTCTGACAGTGGCTGCAAGTAGCAGGCTGAGAGTTCCCGTCTGGCTGAAACCTACAGGAAATTAACCTCACCCTATCTGTTCAACCTAGACCTTCACATTTGTCTTCAGGAGGGACCATACTGAGTTCAATAAAATAGGGTTTTCCCCCAAGTCTATTAGACTTTAGACTATTTGGACTTGAAATATTGATTGTCCCTGCCATGGCTCTAATTGGTGGTCCTGTATCAGTCGGCAACCCTTGTGTGCACACCTTTTCAAGGGCAGAGAAGCGAAGTGACCCTGAACTTCTAAAAGCCAGAAATACATCCCCCTTACTAAAGCCTTACATGAAACACAGAGACCTTCAGGCTCAGGGTGAATGCGAAGCAAGACGCAACAGGGTGCATTAAGGAAACTGTTTTTTTTCTCACCACAAAAGCCATCTCCATTTTAAAACGTTCAGGGGCTTTAAACCTAACTGTTTTTGCTTTAAACCAGACTGCTTTGTTTCAAAGCAACAGCTACACGTGATCCTCTTACACAGACACTCAGCCACCTACCTCAGTCAAATTATTAACACTAACATAAAATATGGAAAAAAAAGCCAAAAAGAAACCCTTCACAGCACACAGAGTCTTACAAAAGTCAGATGCGATCATCAGGTAATGGCTAATAATGTCAAGAAATCAGTGAATAAGTCAATGTATAAAAATTGTTTGGGGATGACCAGAAGAGGGGACTCACAATGCAGAGTATCTATCCATCGCTGACTGAACATCTCGCCTGTAGACTGTGCGCAAGATCACCATTATGGGATCAAACTCCTTTTCCCACACCTCCGCTGCAGAAACACATCACATAATGAATCCCATGAAACTCAGGGAGCAGAATAATTTAACACTCATTATAGACAAACGAGTATTTATAATGGTAGTCTGCCATCAAGTGGATAGATATAAAGCCACAAGCAATCTGACTAGTCATGAAAAGCAAATTGTGTGCCATACCAAAATAAACATGGAATGGACAACAAAACTTCAAATTTCACATGCTAAGCTTTAAAAAGACCACCACACATTCAAATAATCAGAATCATTCTGTAACTATCTGTGACTAGCTAGAAATGCTAAAACGTAAAGACAGAAACACACGAACAGGAAGAGCACGAGTGCACACAGAGCATTTATATAGGTCTGCCATTATAATTCAACTACACCAGTTTCAGCTATGGCACAATACTGCCATCATGGGGTGAAGAACAGTAAAACACAGACTTGAAATAATGACTAGGCAAAATTTATGAGAATGTTGTTTGTGCTGCTGTTCTTAAAACCCTAGAAACTAGAAGTATTTTATTTAGGATCCTTTAATATATGTAAAAAAAATAATTCGGTTAAACCACTGCAATATCTGAACAGAGAATTTAAATGCTGACAAGAGTTCATGGGTTGAGACTTTTCGAAGAATTTGCAATGATTACCATGAACAAGGGCAAAGGTATTGCCAACTGGTCTGCTGCTAGACCCACCATAACGGAAAAACGTCATGACAAAAATACAGTTACACCCATAGACAGCAACAGCAAAAGCAACTCACCTTTAGGTGTGTACATGCCCTGCTGCATCGAGCCCCCAGGCTCAAACACAGGAGCTTTAAAATCAGCCACAGCCGACAGCATCTCCTCAAAGCTACAGCTGCCAGGAACAATTCCACTCTTAGGATTTGGGTTCTCTGGAATCTGGAACATTTGTTAAGGAGCAGCATTTTAAAGACAGGATTATTAATATTCATATTTTACTTACTGTTTCAATCATAACATTTATATCCTGATTTGTAGGAGTGGACAAAGCGAACTGGCTGTATGACAAAAGCATTATGTTGTAATTATATAATTATATTATGAGCTCAGTTTGGAAACAATGTGGTAAGATCACGCTCATTTATGGTGGCTAATAATCAAGTGATCTCAAAAAGTGTGACTGCTAATATTGGTCTAGAGAAGATCAGCAAAAGGATACAAGATCAAGAAGTGAGCTGTGTGTGCGGTCATTCATACACAGCTGGGAGACCATCTCAGCCCTCAGAATCTCATCATCAGTCATGCCTGAGAGAGAAAAGGATAGACAGATTAACAACACACGGAGAGAAGGAAGAATAATTAATCATCATTTCAGAACATATTTCTCAACAGAAAAGCATTGATAAAAAGCATGTGGAAAGTCATATTCTATTCTTAAGTGGTACCAACCCATATGTATGCGAAGGCTGCACAATATGACAAGGAAGGTCAGAGCCCCCTCTAGCATGGGCCTCTCCTGCTCTGCATCCAGCACTGTGTTCTGGTGCTGCGATGCCATCGTCAACAAGTCCACTACTTTAAACCTGATACATGTGCAGAAAAAGGGCTGTAAGATTTTAAAGGATGTTTATAGACGCTAAGTAATATAGAAAGTGCAAGGCTAATGCACTCATATGGACTTATCAACAGATTACGATAACAGGTGGTAACTACAGAGTGACAGAAGCATAAGTCATACCTCTCAAACACTGAAGAAATAAAGTAGTCTGGATCTAGACGTGAAGCACACACCTGAAAAACATGAACTCCATTTCTGTAAAATTGGTATAGACTTGTCATATCTGAACACTGCTAGTGAGCTGGGCCTTAAGTGCAAACATGAACAGTATCCAAATGGAAATGAACATTTGATAGAGGTGTAATACACCACTCAAACAAAGAAGCAGGTTGTGAATGTGTAGTTGACTTTCAGCATATCGGGATGCAGAACATATATTAGGATAGCATGAACATCACTGAGTATAAAACAGAGCAATACCTGTAGAAGGAAAATGTCTGGGTCGATCATAGAGTTGCAGAAATGAGACTGGACGTATGTCATAGCCTGGCCTTTAATCTGCAGCCCATTTCTCACCCACATATTACTGTGGATCTCAGACAGACAAGCCTACACACACACACACACACACAATTAATGGACATTACCTTAAATAGTACTGTTTGTATGTTGCAGTTCACACAGACAGCTGCCTACATAAACCACTATCCATAACAGTCACCTGCTACAGAGCATTGATATTTACTGATACATTGATAATGTGCAACTTATGTAATAGCCTTAATTCAATACTTGTTACAATCCAATTTAATTTAAATATACTGTAGATCTAAAATAAAATTGTAATTATTCAGTAACCTGACACAAGTTTTTACATGTAATTACATGTTTTTTGTGTTCCAACATGTGATTCAACTTGTCAGCTATTCATGACCAGAGCAGGAACAACACAGTGTGAAATACAAAACCACTAAGATGTCACTTCAAATGAACCCAAGAGACCTTTTCAACTCATGACATTTGCATAAACCATATCTGTTGATACACTGAGCACCAAGGGATTGATAATATCAATGCAATGCCAGTACCAAGCTCTCCCGGTAAGACATAAGAGAGAGGCAGAGATAAAGAGAGAAAAACAGATGCTCTGCTGTGTGTATTCTCATGAGGGGGGATCCAGATGAAGTGAAAGGTACCTGTATCTGGAGAGGATGGACCATAATCTTCATTAGCATTTCCTGGTCAGGGAGCAGACTGTCCAAGTCCAGCCCCTGACACTTCACCGCCTGGACCAATTCAGAAATACAGAGCACATGAGGTTTACAAGAGCACAAAAGCTTCTCTACATAAACAGCTTTTCCAGGAGACATTGCAATTTCTCCTTAAGAGTGCATGGACATTACAGCCAAATTTAATGTGTTTACTCCCTTATCATTACTGAACCACTTTAAAAACTGTTTTCAACCCACCAAGTTAAGAGTGCTATCCTGTGCCATTCTTATAACTGGTTGTATGAAATGCTTACTGAGTTACCTTGCTAAGGAACATGGCGTAGTAGCGGTGCAAAGGCAAATGAAATGTTACTTGATTAGGAGCAGGCTGTTGAAGGAAAGATCAAATAAAAGATCAACACAACTGAACTCTGCAAAAAAAAAAAAAAAGTCAAAAAGTCAAGTGTGATTAATGTACATTGCAAGGTGAGTTTAAAAGAGCAATAAATTACTTTACCTCATCAACAAAACCAATGGCATCAAACCAGATCTGTAAAGTCTCCAGGCAATACCGCACCACTGTCTTGGTATATTCCTGCATTTCCTGTCAGTATAAAACCCATTCTTTCATTAATCACACCAGCACCGTTAACACTGAAACTCACTGCTCTTTGTTTCACTATTTGAACAGTGAACTCTCCAACTGCAGCACACATGCCACTCAAGTTCTCAACAGGTAATTTAGCACTCACTGTCTTTTATTTAGGGTGAAGGACCAAAATAAGATGCGTAAGGATGAGTGACGTGCCAACAGTAAAGAAGGAGCTTACTTTGACTTTGCAGTGTGTGAGTAGACCCCACATAGGCTGAGCACATGCCTCCAGTTCAGCAGCAAAAGCTGCGTAGTATGTTTGAGATTCAAACTCCACATGCTCATTCAGCTCCCTCTTGTTCAGGTTCATCCCTGAAAAACCGACAGAAAAGATGATGGTCTACACTCTTACAACACATGAAAATATATTCTTGTATTACAAGTGAACCTGACACTTTGATGGCACTCATATCACTATTAAACTGACCTTGAAAGAAGGAAACAAAGCTCATCCAGAGCATGAGCAGGGAGTGATCCTCTAGGAAGCGCTTAGCTACGCTTTGGTGAGAGAGAATATTAATAAAGTCGCTAACTAAAGGCCAGTAGGTGTTGTTCTTCAGCAGGGCTTCCCCACAGTTCACCACCACATGTCGATTGTTCTCTTCATCTAAAATGACAAACACAGAATTATACATAACACCAAAACAAATCCTATCGACTCCCTAGTTGCTTGTCTGCACTAGATTATATCTTAAGAAATTGTTCATTTTGTATGGCTTAAGATATGAAAATTTTTCACCGATGTCATGACAAAACCCCTTGTGGGTGTCTAAAATAAACCAGTAATAATTTATTAATTAAAAAAAAAAATAAACGTTTCTCAGTAGTAATCACTGTCCTTTGCATATGTGAAGTGTTGTGGATTGGGAAACCTACATGTTTGTACTACCAACATAAACAAATACTCAAATATATATATATATATTTTTAACACAGCTGTTACTAGTCATTTCAGTCCATAAAATTCTAAATATCTTTTTAATCACTGCCACAATTTTTCAAGCACTGTATAACTCTACAAGGTTTCCTGTCTCTGTTTGCTACACCATGTTCTTGTACTGGTGATTTAAACCCAGCAGCACTGCAGTCTGTTCACCTTGCAGCTCACTCTTAATAAGGCAGCTTTCCATCATGTATAGCAGAACAGTGACCATGATGTCCAGCAGCTGGCACTCTTCAGTGACATGGCGTGCTAACTCTTCATTACTGAACAGTTGCACGCTGATGTGCACAATTCGGTTGGACATCGTGTCTGATTCATGGCTCTTCATCAGAGTCTTCATGATGAAGGCATAATGCTGGACAAATGTTTTCGTGAAGGTAATCTAAAAGGACAGGAAGGCAAAAAAGACAACCTAACAACATACTCAAGAGCATAACTAATATATGAGAAACAAATTATCCTGTGTACAGGCAACATATTACAATCAAAATACACAGATAACTGTATATATAAATACAACATCAAACCGTTAAACTGAAGAGATCAACCGCAATTTTCAAAAGACTCTCAGAGTACATTAAAATTGAAAGGCATACCTTATAGTCTTGATCTGGTAACATGTTGAGTAAAAAAGTGACCATCTTCTGTGGAAACTCATATTTAATAGTCCAAAACAATAACTCCTCTAAAAAACATTTATGTTTCAGAGTATCCATTATGGATGGATCTAAAAGGACCCAGACAGAAAGAATATCAGAGCCCCTCCAATTTGTATTAGACAAAATCAATCAATAAATAAAGATTTTCAAAAATGCAAGAGTTAAAAGTTCTTTACCTTTGGTACTGCTGCTGAGCTTGACCCGCTTTCTCTGGCCTACAAACTGCCCTCCATCCTGATCATCCTGTTTAAGAAAGAATAAGAGATATGTCATTTCCTTATGTTTAATATTAGACTTATGAATAATCATAAGATCTTAAAAGGGACCATATTACAGAAAACAAAACATTCTTATTCCTTTATGAAGGGTTGCTACTGTTTCAAATTCTAGAAATTATACACTGATCAGTCATACTAGTACAACCACCTGCATAATGTGGTCAGGAAGTCGTGGGTTCGATTCCCAAGACCGCTAGGCACCTCTGAGGTGCCCTTGAGCAAGGTACCGTCCCCACACACTGCTCCCC
>JBBPCZ010000002.1:15002430-15015957 GCA_037974445.1 Brycinus macrolepidotus | reverse complement strand
CAGAGGAAGAATTTCGTGCTGTTCACACTGTGTGCTGTGGTGTGTTCACGTATGACCGAATTATCACTATCACTATGGAGAGTAAGGAAGGGACGAAGTCGGTTAATGTTACACAAGTGAAAGTATGCAGACCGGGTGATGTAATTAATATGAGACTGAAATGAAAGAGTACTATCAAGTATGACACCCAGCCTCTTTACCTGAGGGGAAGGATGGACGGGGGGAGTTATCAATATTAATGGAGAAACCGTGAGATTTGGTTAAAGTGGAGGCTGTGCCAACAAGTAAAACTTGAATGGACATATGAGAGAACTGAATCCTATTAACAATAATGTTTATTAATACATTCAGATCGTAATAATAATAAAAAAAAATCTTCTATGTACAAACATTTGTGATTTGACTGAATATCTCCTAATGAGCTACAAGTGAGATAGGGATATTAGTCAACACTCAAAATGTATAGTAGTGGTATGTAAACAAATCATTTTGGTCCTATATTTATGGAATAAACATATACAAATGATCATTTCTGTATTTTTTATTTTTACTGTGCCTCTTTAGTTGCTTGAAACTTGCATGAAAGTACATTTTCATTTGGGTTGCTTAATGGAATGCGTCCAGCAATTCCTTTGAATTAGCAACCATTTCGTTCTTTCTTTATTCTTTATTTATTACATACATCATTACACAACATCATAAACATCACGAACATCACGTTATTACATCATGAAACAGCCAATCAAAACGCCCATAATTTATCATGTGATCATTATTTCACCGGACGAGAAGAATTGGGAGTCGAACCCAAGAAGATTCGAATCTCAGGTTCATTTGAGCCGATTATCAAGAGTCGACTCCATAGCCTCGGACTCAGTTCCACACAAAAGATGAAGTTTGAATCAGTCTCACAGAGAAGAAAATATTCTGACCTCACACTAGACGTCACTGTTTCTTTTCACAACACACACTGATTAGCTGTATTTTACTTTGATCAAAAATGTGAAGTAAAATGTAATGTTTGTAACAAAAAATGGCTTACAATTGATTTAAAGGCAGCTGGTGGCCTGGTGATAAGGGAGTTTTCCCTGTGATCAGAGGGTTGTGTGTTTGAATCCCAGGATTGTCAGTGGCACCACTGAGGTACCCTTCAGCAAGGTACTGTCCCTACACTCTGCTCCCCGGGTGCTGTGTTCCTGGCTGCCCACTGCTTCACTTGGTGAATGGGTTAAAAACAGAACAGCTAGAATAGCCCCTTTGGATCTAGAACAGCTTCCACTCTTCTTGGAAGGCTTTCCACAAGATTTTGGAGTTTCTGTGAGATTTTGTGCCCATTCATTCTGTAGAGCATTTATGAGGTCAGGCACTGATGTTGGACGAGAAGGCCTGGCTCGCAATCTCCGTTCCAGTTCATCCCAAAGGTGTTGGATGGTGTTGAGGTCGCAGCTCTGTGCGGGCCAGTCAAGTTCTTCCACACTGAACTCATCTAACCATGTCTGCATGGAGCTTGATTTGTGCACTGGGGCACAGTCATGCTGGAATAGAAAAGGTTCTTCCTCAAACTGTGTCCACAAAGTTGGAAGTCTGGTGTTGTCCAAAAAGTCTTGATATGCTTAAGTATTGAGATTGCCCTTCACTGGAAGTAAGGATCCTAGCCCAATCCCTGAAAAACAGGTGTCCCAATACTTTTGTCCACATAGTGTATATAAATATAGAAAAAAGAACAGCAATGAGAAAAATAGAAATGCAGAAAAATAATAAGTACAATTAAAATGCTGTAAATGGGCTTATGTAAATAACATTTCGTAGATGACTTGCTCATTTAAAAGGCTCAGTTTTATTTAATTACCTTTTTCATCACATGATATCTTTAAGGTACCATATGTACTGAAAGGTTTAAATGTATGTCAATATCTCACACAGATGCTGCAAAACAGGAAAGAAAGGAGTTAAACAGAATTTCAGTGGAATCCACGTCCTGAAACTCCAACTGCCATTCACTTTCCTGTAGTGGTTTTCAATTTCAGTTTCATTTCCTTGCTTTAATTGTAATTGTTCAGTTCATTCCTGAATAGACCCCAACCCTAAGTCAAAAGAACAACGGTGGAAGCTTTTTTTTTTTCTTTTCTAAAAACAAGCACTGTTTATTAAACATCCAGTAACAAACAAACAGCCCGTATGATTCAAGAAAGAACATTTTCATTTTGGTATGCAAATTGTACACGTAGCTATGTACAACAATACTAACAAGACTAAAATGACAATAGCAGGTATTATTTGTCTGCAGAACACTCCTAAAGTAGTTCTCAGAGTTTGCTGCATTGCCCTACAAATCAATAAAGCAAACACCATGGTATACTAGCAAATGGTAGGTGCATCATACCACAAAGCATGTAGTTAATTCTGAATGAAACGTTAGATGAATACTGAAGAGAGTAAATCTCTGAGCCTTCAAATTTAGAACAGTCATCTCACTGATAGTCACAGATCATGCTCTTGTGTAGCAACATTCATTACTGTGATGCTTTCTGCCAAAGCTTTCTGGATTCTGGATTTCTGTGCAAGTGTGAGCCATGACGAAACTGAATTTGGTACCATATAACAAAACTGGGCATTGACTGAGATGTTTTCCTGATTGCCCTATTAACGCCAGAACATTGTCACTCCACTTTTGAGGTTTCCAAAGAATCCTCCCATCCATGAACAGCAATCTCACACACGCAACTATCACCACCTAAATCTGATAATAGGCAGGATCTGTCCTCCAACCTGTGGGTTCAATGATGGAACACAAACAACATGAGCAAGAATGATTTGTCAGTGTGAAGGTATTAGAAACAGTTACATATACTGAACAGTTATGACACACTAATTTGGATGTGTTACTGTTTATAGTCTGAGATGTTGAATATTCTGGGTTTGGACATAAGAGACATTTTTTCCCCTCTTGGTCTCAGTCATTGTGAAGAGATTACAACAGCAGATATAGGTTATCTTGGGTGTATAAGAAGTGTATTTTGCCAAAGTCCAAAATAGGTGTTCAAAATCAGTGAGTAAATGTCCTAGGTGTTCCTGCTGTTTTGTACAATAAGACTACACAAATAAAAACACTCAAATTTCCTGCCACATAAAAAGTCAAATGTGACACAGGTAAACAATTATAAATAAAACTATAACAAGCGGCTATTAAATATACAGACTGTCACTTAAATTATATAAATAGGGTAAAAAGGGCATAAACATATTTAAGGCTTAGGGTATTTTTTTTTCCTCCATCGTGGAATATATATAGGTAGGAAAAAAGATGGACAAATCAGATGATCAGCTGATTGACCTACAAATCAAATGTAGCAAACAGGGATGAACAAATCAATGGTGAAATATTTGAAATGAATGAACAATTAACCAAATTCTTGGTCAGTTACTGAACTGAGTGATGCTGAAGTGATGCTGTGTAAACCCTATGCATAGGCTATAACCTATTATAACTACATGTAGGCCGTGCTGAAGTCAAACTGTTTCATATCCTATATACTTCCATTAATCTCATATTAAACCTGTAAAAATATCTGCTGTCCTATATCTACAGACAATGCATTTTCTAGAAAACAGTGCTAAATATCTCTTCACTTAGTACAGCAGAGTGTTAAACCACATTCTATATTACTGTACATTCAAAAGTTAAACTAACTTTCTTTGCCTTGGATTTATGCTCTGAGATACATTTAGAACGGATACCCAACACAGTGATACACCTCACCTGAGGACACTTCCATGATACTTCAGTGAACTGCCTTATTCGCGTTTTCCAGGGGTTAACTATACAGGCCCCTCCAATTTAGCTCCTACCAGCCACAAGATGTCATCCTTAAGCTCTGAAGAGTGCACGTTCTCTAGGCAGGCAGTGGTAACTCGTTCTAAAATTATGTTTCCAAATTCACTGCAGACTTGGAGCCTGGTGGGTCAGGGTGTTCAACCCCTGCAATACATTGGACCATATTTTAACACAACCACACATTTCTGTATACAGTAAAGACATGGTGGTGGTGTACACTTTTAAAACTAAATGGGTCATAATGGGTTCTTTAAAGTGAAACCATATTATAACCATCTTTAGTTCCCCAAAGGACTCTTCAGTGGATGGTTCTTTAAAAAAAAGCATTTTGTAAATGAGAAGTGGGAGAGTGTAAAGAACTCTTTTAAATAACCTCATAATCTAAATGTACAATACCAAAGTTTTTTACTAGAACCATAGATCTAAACCAAGAACCATTTAAGAACCATTATTTTTAAGAGTGTGCCCTACAACGTCACCCTTTTCTCCAATGTGTATTTCACTCTTATATGGTGTGTCCCATAGTGCTACTGACCAGGCCTTTGATATTAGTGACAGGCCTGACGTCATGCAGCTGCTTGCGTCTGTCAATAAAAGCTGCAAGCCTGGCTGTGTCCAGTGGGGTTTTGGAGTAGTCTCCGCTGTGAGCATTCACCCATTTATGCTGCAGACACACGGATGAGCTCGGCCTCTTCCTGGGGTCCTGGTTCAGAGCCGAGATGATGAAATCTTTCGCTGCCTGAGTCACCCCACAGAAATACTCATCTGGAAAGCAGAAGTCAAGTTTGCAGATGTTGACGCAGGTCTCCTCCAGACTTTCGTCCAGAAATGGAGAGACACCACTCAGCAGGACGTAGGCCAGCACCCCGACGCTCCACACGTCTGTGAATAAGGAGACTGGGGTGCCCTGGATCAGCTCTGGAGCTGCAAACTCAGGGTTCCCCAGCAAGAGGTGCACATAGCGATGCCCTGATATCTGCACCGCATCGCCAAAGTCTATAAGCTTTACACACGGAACAGGCATGTGGAGATCCACCATCAGGTTTTCAGGCTGAACAGAAGAGGAGAGGATAAGTGAAGTGGAATTCATTCATAAAAAAGCAGTAAAATGCTTCCATGTGTCTAATAAATGACATCATCATTTATATAGCAATCCTCATCATAAAATACAAGGAAGGAAAAGAAAAGAAGAAAGAAAAGAAGCATTCTTAACACAATGTCACAGGATTTTATGTTCCAGTATTTTTTATTTATTTTTTTTTATACCTTGTATTTTTGGACCACTCCTAATGCCCCATTTGTAATGAAATCTTCACACAATATAAAGGTATTTTCAAATGGTATACGAACAAATAAAACTAGAGCTTTTGGACCTTTCTGTTACGCTGGTGACAATGTTATAGGATTTAATGAATGGATAATTTAACCCATACAGTGTCAATGGTAAAGACTCTCAAGCTTTAACAAAAGTACATTCCCTAAATTGATAAATAATTTTATGTTAAAGCCAAGGGTGTGGTTTTAAAAGTTCACCTTCAAGTCTAAGTGAGCCACTTTGCAGGTGTGCAGATGCTGTAAGGCCTCCAGAGTATCTTTTATAAAGAATGCCACTTTTTCCTCCATCAGCTCATCATGGGCCACCAGGTAATCCAGCAGGCGTCCTCCCTCCAACCTGGACACAAAACAGGCACTTCAGTCCATAGACCTAATAACACCTAGAATGAATGCGGTAAGTAAGTCATACATGAAAACAAATGTTGTCAGTACATTTTTAAATTTATTAAGACCCATCAATGTTTTGCTATATATATAAAAAATTGTATGATTATTAAAAGTGCTCTGCAGTAAGGTAGGTTGTTTTCCAAATTGTGTTTTGCAGCTTCTGTCCCCTTTAGGTTTTCACAGTCTCAGTGTAAGTCAGACTCACAGCTCTAGGACAAGTATGTAGGCTGTGGGTGAATCATAGATGTCGATCAGGACCACCAGCTGAGGGTGCTGAACACGTTTCAGGATATCTGCCTCATGAGCCACCTGCTCTTTCTTCTGCATCTTCTTGCTGACATACTTCACAGCCACTTCCTTCTTACTGGCCTTATGCAGACATTTCCTTACAACAGAAAAACGGCCCCTGAGTCCAGACAGAGAGAGGCAAAGACAGAGAGAATGAATAAAGATGCAGTGCCTGATTTTGTAGGTAAAAATGCTAAGTTGCACGGACTGTAAAGGGGAACAAACAATGATTCACCTTCCGATTTCACTGATTTCTGTAAACGCCGATTCAAAGTGGTCTTTCCACTGGATTCCAGTTCCTTCATATGCTGAAACTTCAGGCAGGAATATTGACATATTTTAATATTTGATCAATAACTGATAAGCATAATACTTTATAATACTGAAATATTTGATTCATATTTAATGTAATATTTATACTATTTCATAAAAGTGTATATGCTGCACTAACCACAGCTGGGGAGTGTGACCATGTTGGAGGGCTCACTGGGGGCACTGATGCCCCAGGGGTTGTTGGCTCTGACTCTAAACTGGTAGTGCCCACCTGGGATCAAATCCTCAATCTTCACACACACATCTGCTGTGGACACTACCGACTGCTGCCATACCAGCGAGTCTGCACACAGAAAGATAATGCATGTCCTTACATGTTATGCCTGTTATTATCATGCTATTGTTTTTTTGTTTTTTACAGCAAAGCAGTGCCATGATTTACCCCAGCTTTAGTAGTAAATATTCTCATAACAATACAGTCAGTTGGCACCCTGAGTAAAGAAGGGTCTAAGGTCATTAAAAAATATCTTTGTGGTCAATCTCACACTGAAAGTGAGAAAATCTATCCTTTACTTTTTTGAGTTAACAAAAATCACATTTTTACGCCACACATTTTTACGCCACACATTTTTACGCCACATGTGTTACAACTACTGGCACCTTTAAAAACCATTATGAACAAAATGTAACTGAAGTGTGTATTCATTTATATTTGTACATTATTTTCTCATTTCTCCAAGTTGAGAATTTGATGTGAGGCCAACTTCTCTAAATTCTCCATCAAAATCAGGGAAAACAGAGGATACTCTAACAAAATGAGACAAAAGTGTGTTGACTGTCATAAATTAGCCAATGGCTACAAAAAATAGCTATACACCTACAAACATCCATACCGACTATTAAGACAGTGATTATGTAGATTTAAAGAACCGAAGCTTTAGTCTGGAAGGGGACGTCAGAGTATTATACCCCCACACACAATGAGGAGGAGGATTAGAGAGGCAACAAAAATTCAAGGGGGGTTTAGCATTAAAAGAAGGATGGTTATGACGGAAAAAAAAACTTAATTGTTAAGTACGGTGGAAGATCTGTGACATTTTGTAGCTGTTTTTTCTCCAAGGAACCTAAGAACCTCATTAGGATACATGGCATGATAGAATCCATCAAGAACCAGAACGTTTTAGATACCTCCAAATCCATACAAAAATGGTTAAATGACCACAGAATCAAGCTTCCCGGTCCCGGACCTAAGATCCACTGGAAACCCAAGAAACGAGCTGAGAGAAGAGTCCCAAACAGAGGGCGTAGGGACCATAAAGGATCTGGAGAAATTGAGCAGCGTTATCATATTGCCTGCCCTTTATTCTCCATTCTTATCAGGCATTATGATAGAAGAATTGCTGCTGTTATGATGCCAAAGGGTGTTTGCACAAATACTAAATGCCAATAATTATGATGTGATTTTGTTGAAAAAAATATTGTTTGATAAAGATTTTTGTTTTTTTGAGAGGTTGCTTTTTAAAGTTAGTATTGTTGTAACATGTGTCTCAGCATACTTTGAGGAATATCTAGAAAATGCTCAATCTAAGCATGACTGAGCACTTCCCAGAGTAGTAAAAATGCCCAAAATGACTCATTCCTTCTACCCTGGAATGCAGATAAGTGAGTACTTTTGGACTCCTTGCCAAAGAAAACACATAGCAGCAGAATTTCCAGCATACCAGTTGAACACCTTTACTCAACATTTGTAATGTACTTTTCTCTTGTCTGTGGTCGTGTTAAGGCAGTAGCAGATATGGATTACCCACACGCATAGCACAATTTACACACTGTATACTGATAAAGCAATGCATGTGGAAAAGTCCAGGCTACCCTCTTGTCTGTACTCCACGGTGTAGCTGGTTACAGCGCAGTTTCCGGAGCTGGAGGGTGGGAGCCAGTGCACCACTACTGCTGTACTGCTGGCCTCCTGCGCTACTGGACGTGCTGGAGCTGCTGGAACACCTGACAAAAACCAACAGCAATCAGACAATGACAGTCTTAAAGCTCCCTCAAACATCTTTGGACAGCACAATTGGCATTGGTGTTTCTGACAATGGAAACTCCTCAACTGAATCAAGCATTTTTATAGACACACTTAACATTTCTTAAAAACACACTCTAGATTTTACAATTTGAACCCATTTCAGACCACTTAAAAATAGTGGTAAATGTTCAGTTCAAGTTTTAGAACAGGTCATAGTACAAAAACAGTGCTACCCAAAGTAATTAATTATGCATTGCTGATTGATGTAAACGCTGAGTCTGGGATCTCTTCACTGGCTACCAGTTTCATTTAAAAGTTAAATCATGCTTAAATGATCCACTTACAAGGGAAATGAGAGATTTTGGGAGCAGCACATCACCAGCAGAGCAGCACAGCTTGGTGTAGTGGGGGTCCGGAACAGAGAGAACTACTGGGATTTGAACTAGTAATCTTTCAGTTGCTGGCTCACCACTCTTACTTCTGGGCTATTTTATTATTTTCAGAATGCTTAATGATACAGAGCCTGGTTGAATATACATCACATCATTGTTTGTGATGATTATGTTCAGGTCTTGTATCATAAAAGGGGTATAATTATAAAAGAAGCTGATTTTTGCTTCACGTTACGGCACTCTCTGAAACAAGAAATTCCAAAGACATCCTCTAGTAGAAGTTTGCGCCTTCTTCGGGTGTTTCAGTTTTGATTTAACTTTATTTTGATTACTTTGTCTTAGTCAATTATTGCTTTTATGCCATTTTTGTTTATGTTTTTATTTACTTATTTGCATTTTTATTTCAGTTACTGTTTTAAAATGTCAGGGTATTAACCAGTACAAAAACTTGCTGATAAAACAATAGGCCAATTCTCTTTTTTCATGCTGTTTTATTCAGACAGCTCGAAGCTGTGGTCTTTTTCCACATTATCCTGCTGCTCTGTAATCAATGCTGAAGCAGAATAAAAGCACAACAGGCGCACGGACAGAAGATAAACTGGAGAAAGTGCAGATTGCTCTGTTTTTCTGCATTACCTTGCACTTTAATTGATGCGGAGGATGAGGCTGTTCCATGGTCGTTAATGGCAACGCAGGTGTAGATGCCGGTGTCCTGGGGCATTAGGTTACAGATCTTTAGCAGAATATCCCCCGTTTCCCTGGAAAAACACACAACATAACAGATGCAAGACCATCACAACACAAAAAGACATAGACAGCACTTTTTCTAACCTACAAATACTTATTTGCTTGTGAATACTTTTTTTGCACCAAGATGCTCTTGCTCTTCCCAAGTTCAAATAAAATCTGCAGACCAAAACTGAACCACTGAACCATTATATGGCCTGGAGCATGTAATTAGGCGCTGTCTTATCTTAAATAGTATAATTTAAACATAATTTGTAACAAGACCATGCAGTCTGTATGGAATGAATGTCAATGAAAGATGTTTATCCTAAATATGTTAATTAAAAACTTTATTTTATTATAAAAGCTGTCAGTGTTGTGAAGCTCTTCCTTGCTGTTTTTACCTGATGTTGATGGTGAAGCGGTTGTTGTTGACCAGTAGGCTCTGGTCAGGACCCTTCAGAGTGATGGTGGGTTTTGGGCGGCCACAGACTTTACAGCACAGGACCACGGTTTCCCCCAGCGCACACGTCACATCGGCCAAAGGGATCAGGAACTCCGGAGCCACTTCACAGCACAAACATACCGTTTCACAATACTGTAATTGACAATACTGAATAATGTTATTAGAACAGAATTTAAACAAAATAAAAGGGAAATTAAAAGTCTAATATTGTATGCTTCAAAGCGACGAAACTGCAAAAATGTTCACTATTACAATCATTAATTCTTGAAAGAAGTAAAATGACTGGCAACGCAAAAAGTAGAAGTTTACTTGTTCGCAGTTTTACTAGTTAAAAATGCTTACAAGTAAAATGTCTAAAATTGTGTTTAATGATCATGTATTCAACAATATTCTTATGCCTCTCACGACACCATCCTAATGTCACAGGTATTTGTGCAGTCAGATATTAACAGTCACACACACAGTCTTACCTTGTTGAATAAAATTGGGATTCATTAACTGTAAAATAGAAAAATTAATGTTAAAATGCAGTGATATTTAACCTTTGAAGTGCTCCACAAAGTGAGAGATCACACACACACACAGTGCAGAAGAGTGTTTTATAAAACGAGAAACCCAGATTGAGTGAGAGCAAGAGAAAGAGAGTCTAACATTGTCACACCACATGTGACATTAATAATAATACTAATAGTAACAATACACATCATTTTTTTCCTTGAGTCTTCTACAGCCATTCATTGAGTAACGTTGGGTGCTTTTCTTAATCCATTCTTGAACACCTTTATGGTCTTGATATTGAATTTATTAATGTTACTTATTGGAGTGTTGCTCTTTGCTCTTCTGACACTCTAACAGAAATACCACCACAGGCTAAAACTACACACTCTGTGAGGACAGCATGCATTGAGGCGTATGTTGAAACTCTACCTCCATGCTAGTTTTGGGGTCTAGTTCATCCTCACATTCTGACTCCTCTGAGCTGTGAGATTCCTGCGGTTCAGGAGGAGAGAGAGCGCAACATTAGACAGCTTACAACCTGGCCAGAAAGAGGGAAGAACAGTGCTGCCCCAACCATTCCCTAGATATGGGGTGTCCAGCTTCAGTCCGGTGTTCAGAATAGTTCAGTAACTCCTCTGAACTATGGCAGTTAACAGATGAGTTGAATCACCAAACTGTGCTGGACAACAGCCCTCCAGGACCAGAGCTAAACGCCCCTGTTTGGGGCACTTTACAGTGAGTACAGTGAGGAAGGGCTCTGTCTCGACTGTTCTCCGAGGAAGAAAAAAAAAAAAAAAAAAAAAAGTGTGCAATTCTGAATGAATTCTTGTTCATTTGGAACCTGCATTATCCATTTATTCATTTTGCATCCACAAACACAAACAGTGTGAAGGAAATGTGTTTTATGCAATAGTGAGTGGCATCCTCCAGCATTCAGGATGTTGCCATTTTACACACAGGTTAGGGTGCAAACACGCTATACCTCCGGCGGCACAAACACACCCCACTACTCACTTTCACAGTGACCTTGCTGCTGAGAATGTCCCTTGGCTTACGCAGTCCATTCTCAAGCTTTGAGTCACTTTTCCCCCCACTCTCCTTCTCAGCACGCTTGCGGGCGCGGAGTGTGTTCCACGAGAGAGACTTCCTGTTATATTAAAACATGATCCGGTCAAACCTTACAAACCTTACAGCGAGAGGTCAGGGAAAAGCAATACATTCAAGCTACTGAGAACTCACTGAGGGATATTAGTGACAAGAAAACAGGTGATTCATTTTATCTTATTACATATTAATTTACATTAACAGCAGTAGGATTTATATAGCTCTTGATGTATTCATGGGTTACGTTCACATTACAAGCCTTTTTGCTCATTTACGATATTTGGCTCAGAACCTGGGCCCTGAAAGGGAAATGAATGAATGGAAAGGAAACGCCTTCATCTCAGAGATCATGAACTCTGATCAACTCTTAGCACTTAACTTATAGGGAAGAAGTTGTTTAGATGATGCTTTAATGCTTCTGCGGCTTTTTATCAGGCAGAAACTTCACACAGGATGAGGATATAATGTACACGTGCAAGTGTGATGGTATAATGCACTCATTAAAGTTGCATGGACACAAATCAGATATGCATCTGATCTAGGACCACATATGAAAGCAGCTCAGATCTGATTTGAAAAGATCAGAGCCGTGTGTCTGTAAAGATCAGATTTGTGCCACTTTACCCTGGTAATGTGAACGTAAGCACGGCTACTTATAGCTGTCATGCTCTTACACCATGGTGGACACACAGTTTATGAAGAAGCAGCACAGTCCTCATGAGCTCATACAGGTCTAGTTCAGCTCGGCTGAAAGAGTGAGACGAGGCAAAATGAGGTCTGATGCTGCATCATACACAAACATTTACTGTCAAGGACCAGTGTGGTTAGTACAAACTCAAATTAAAGGGAACTACACACTACAGGAATTCAGAAAATAAGTAAATAAAATTAATTTAAAGAAAAACGTGAATCAGCTGTACTTCGTTTGTGATACCTAGCTAGTGAGTTCTGTGTGCACCAAACTAAAGGACTTGCCTACTTAATATAGATTATTTTTGTGCTTTATTTAATGAGTGAGGTACCACTCGTGTGATCTGAGAATCATGACTACGAACTAGTCATAAAGACAACTGACTTCACCCTCTTAAGTCATGCTCATGTCAAAATTTTATTTTACATATTTAAAATAATACATTTAAAACTATTAGTTAACTACAATGCTGAACATTGCAACTATCATTGTATTGCACAAAACTGACTTCATTAATAAGGGTTCTCTTAAATAGTGCAAAAGACTTTTTACAGGAATGTACTGATAAGAGTAAACAACACAAAGTATTTACAGCAAATGGCCAACATATTTGATTAAGGAAAAACAAAAAAAAAAACGAAACAAAAACAAAATAAAACTGAACTTAACATTTAAAAAAAAATACGATTAAAACAACATAATCTGTACAAAATTGCCATAGACAATAACAGAAACTTTCTCCGTTTGGAGAAACTATTCCAAGTCCATCAGATGGCCTATGTTTTCTCTTGTCTTTCAAAAAAAGTTTTAAACCAAAACAAAGAAACAACAAAAACGTGGTGTTAGAAACAGAAATAACAGTCCAGACGTGTCAGTTTCCACACTGATGTAAGATTCCTTCAACATCTTCTGTCTAAACCAAAACAAGGCTTTTTTCTATAGTCCTTTCAATTATTCACTTTTTGTTTGAGGGAAAAAAAAAAAGAAAAACGTCAAGAAAAAACTTAAACAGCTCCTCATGGTCCAACATTTCCGGGTTAGTTCCAACAAAAAAGGGTAGGGGTATTCAAAAGGAGGGCAGAGCCTTGGTTTAACAATCCAATCAGAGCTCCAGTTAGCGTTGATTGACACTTACTTGATGTTTGAGTCAGCAGCAGTGTCTATCATGGATTTAGTAAGAGGGCTGAGAATGTTGCCAGGCACCCAGCCCTCGGCAGCAGGTGATTGGCTGTTGGCGGGCCGGTACACCAGGTACATGTTCTGCTGATTGGTTGCAAGAACCTGCACCATTTCACCCTGTGTGACGCAGATTTCATTCTCCTTCAGTGCACTGTAGTCCTGAGTCACCATCATGGAGGATGACATACCATTACAGCCAACTCCATCATGCTACATAAGAGAGAGAGAGAAAGAAGTCACGCATGCATGCGCACGAACACACACACACACACACACACACACACACACACACACACACACACACACACACACACACACACACACACA
>JBBPCZ010000002.1:14978254-14993468 GCA_037974445.1 Brycinus macrolepidotus | reverse complement strand
GTGTGTGTGTGTGTGTGTGTGTGTGTGTGTGTGTGTGTGTGTGTGTGTGTGTGTGTGTGTGTATGTGTGTGTGTGTATAAGGATACCAAAAACAATTGGGTTCTCTTTATGAACCTGTGTTGAGTGACATTTCTGAATGACTGAGGTACTGTATGTAAAGATCAGCTTATAAGACCAGCCATCTGTGACCTACAAATGTCCTCCAAAGACAGAGACCATTCATCTCACATGTAGGGCTGTATTTTTGCCCTGGTGAAATTACTAACTGAAAATAGCTGATTTAATTATTTTTTTACAACTAAATGTAAATCAGACAGTAGGCACACCATAATGTAGGGAATACAGAATCAATAGAATTGCCGCTGTAAAATACTGTGAATGAAGAATAAGAATAATAATAAAAAAAAAAGAAATCTAAGGCAGATGTGTGCATATGTTATATCTTTTTTAGGGGAGAATGAGGAAATCTGTCTACGAACTTTACAGCACTTCCCTAAACTGTAGCTGATATAAAGGGCTGCCTTCAAACCCTTCTATTTATTTGCTGAGTACAGACACGCATATCCAGCAGTGCGAATTCTTTTTTGCTGCTTGCCTTTTTAGAATCATGTACAAAATAGTGGGTCATTAAAGTCTACTGTTCGATATCATGGGATTTTAAACAGAAATAGTTTCTTAGCAACTAAAGTCTACAGTACACAGCAAAAAAATATTTATTTTATTTCTCTGGTTTTAATTTTTTTCCTCAAATTGTTAATTGTTTATTCTTTATACAGTTTTACACCGTTTTATTTGGCTTAATGGTATTTAACTACTGTTTATAGTTCATTTGCTTGTAGTTTTTAAAAAATTATTATTGCTAATTTTTATTAACAATAAAATATTACGGTATGTGTGTTATTCACATAAACTGTAAAAATATAAACACAAAATAAAATCTATTCATTGAATATAAATAAAATACTTGTTTTCTGATCAGTGATGTATTTTGTTGTATTATGTTTCTGTCCAATAAAAGTTTTTATTCTGTAGTCAAAAACCATTATACATTTCTATCTGATCTGTAGAACAATCTGAACTCCCAACATTAGGAAAATATCACTATGCAGTGCTGCTTCATATCTACGGTGCACATGTGGCTCCTAAAGGGAATGAGAGGAGCTGATCAGACTGGCTGCCCCTACAGCACACCTAACCAAGCTTATTGGAAATGTATTAACTCTAACCATGCCCTTGTTTACATTTGTGCTGGATAGAGCCTGAGCTGCTCTAAATCATAAAAAAGCATTGACTGTGCATCTTATTTTCTGCCTGCACTATCACCTAACCCTCCCCTGTCCTATTAAACCCAGTGTTGAAACATTGTTCTACTTTGCTAAGGGGGGTGATACACAAGCCGTGGAGTGTTTATGCATACCTTCTCCTCCTGAGTGGAGGGGTCTTTGATAATCTCCATGGGTGGAGGGAGAGGAGTGTGAGACTCGTCCTCTGGCTCCTCCTCTCCTCCGCTTTGCATTCCTGATGACTTCGGAAGCGTTCCGTCTTTTCTTGCCCTCTGGAAAACAAGGAACACAAGACAATATGTTTCAAGAGCAGTTATTAAAAAAGATGAGAAATAATTCTAAACCAGCTTCTTTGACAGCACATTGGCTGAGTTCCAAATAAACAGTTGGTATTGTGCCGTGATCAACCCCTAAAGTGAGATGTAAGGTGAAATGTTCTGTTACATTGTTGCTTTCGCTCTCCAAAAACAACTTTTCACAATGTCCCTTTTAAATATAGTGGATCGGCTGCAAATATCCACAAATACAGTTAATCACAGTTTTTTTTTGGCGCTATAACGCCAAAGCAAATAATAAGCAATTGAAATTCATAACTAACCATCAAGTGCATCTAACATGCAAACACTCCTTGGCTGATCAACTATATTTGGAGTAAGAGCTTATAATACCAGCCATCTGAGACCTACAAATGTCTTTCAGAGACAGAACCCCTTTTTTTTTTTTGACATGCAGGGCTCTATTTTCTCACTAGTGAAATTACTAACTGAATATGGCTGATTTAATTATTTTTTTTCAAACTCCTAGATGTGAATCAGGCAGTAGGCACACCAGTATGTATGGAATATCATACAATTCATAGAATCAATAGGCCATTGTAAAATACTGTGCATGAAGAAAAAAAAAAAAAAAAAAAAAAGAAATCTAAGGCATATGTGGTCTTATTTTAGGGGAAAATCTGAAAATCTGTCTTTACTTTCTATAACTTTACAGCACTTCCCTAAAGTGTAGCAAGCAAACATTCCTTGGCAGATCAACTATATTTGGAGTAAGGAAAATTATTTTTTGGCCAAACCGCCACTTTAAGACTCTTTGGTTCTAAAATCACATTAGAATATTTCATTGAAATGTCTTCTTCTTTATTGAGTTTACTGCGAGCCCCTCCGTAGGGGAAGCAGGTCAGGGTTAATGCGAGTCATTGTGTTGGGGTCCACAGCTCCTGCCCCGCCACTACAGAGACTCTTTGTGCTTTCACAGTGCACATCACACAGGCCCTAAAAGGCCTGGCTAATGCACACTGTCCTATCTGCCCCACATCATCAGGCCTAGTGCTGCGGCTGCTGCTCCAGCCATGCCATGCTCATAATAACGCGCTCACACAACACAGAGAACAAGGGGCCAGTTTTCTGCATGAAGCACTGGTTGCGTAAAGAGAACTGAGATGGTGAATGAAAGAGTGCAGCTAAAGTCCTCTGCCGTTTAAAAGGATATCCCACCAACACCACCTGCACTTCTTAGAACATTTACCACATCACACATGTGAACCTAAAAATACATACAATAACAGCAATCACAACCATTTATACATAGGGATTCAAATATCATTGAAAAATACTAATGCAATGCTATATTATACTCCAAGGCCATCAGTAACAGTCTTCATTCTGCTAAGAAAAACACAGGACACACAATAGCTAGATCATAATGTAGGGTGTAAACAATTTGTATATGATTATTTAAAGCAGAGTAAAGAAACTGAGTCAGAATAACATTTAACAGGCTTTGAATATTTGCAGGTATTTTTGAAGGAGTGCTTCTCAAAATCACCATTAAAAATGAACCATACTTTTAGGTATTTTCATTACTGCAGTTCAAAATATACCCAGGAGATCAGAAACCCATCTGATCATGCACAATTTGTTGCTATAGAAGATGAGATTGCAGCCTTTGGCTCAAATACAGCTTTTATGAGACAGTAGACAGTAAGAGTGTAAGAAATTACAATTCCAAATAAAACCAAACTCATCATTTGAGCATTTTTCCTGTTGTCTTATAATGGAAAGTCATTTCACACGTGCGATTTCTGCTCTTCTAGCTTCAACGGCCACTTAAAAAGGAGGGAAGTTTTTTGCGCATAGGTGAAACGACACACATGCACAGAATCAAATACCAATTCAACGAACGAATATGCGAGTATTCAAATTATTCAGGAAAACAGATATAAGCTAAAACTGATGGGTTGATGCATTGCTACCACTGAGGCAATAATGCGCAACCCAGCAAGCTGAAACCACTAAAAAAAAAAAAAAATCCATAAATGTGGCAGGAGTTACACATTCACTTTGCTTAAAATACAAGTTTATAGATATCAGGGGATCCTGATTTGAGTGATGATGAAGATCAAGCATATTGTGAAACACTTTCAGAAAGCCTTCAGCAGCTTCAGCTCCATTACCTCTTCCAGACTGTCGTCTTGTGCCTCGGGAGGGCCCAGGTCGATGCTCTTGCGTCCATCTCTCTTCTGCTTCTGCTTACTGGGCAGCTTTTTGACGTTGCTGCCATGGCTGAGGCGGCGGACAGGGCTGGTGAGCCACTTCTTCAGTGTATTCCCCGAGCGCTTGGGCCCTGGAGAGCTGCTGTGGATGGATGTGAGCGAGGCCTGGGGTTGCAGTGCTGCCACCGAGTCCGTCTTACCCTCTGGACCGCTGACCGTGTAGTTCTCTGAAAGGTAAAAGCAGAAGATAAGAACAAAATCACAACCAGTCTAGGTTCAGGATATAATAAGATACAATAAGATAACAAAGCAAGTTCTGTGTGATTGAAACATGAAATTAAATCCAGTGCATTTAGCACTCTTCCCTGTAGTAGGATGAAACTCATTATAAGCACACAGAGATAAAGAAGTGCTTTTAATTAAAAAAGGCCAAGCATCTAATGGATTAGTTTAATCATATTTGTTTATTGTCTCATCAAGCTGCTGTTGGGATATTTAAACAGACTTTTAGAAGCAATTCAGGGAGGTATGAAAAAACATTTTTGCTCTAACTAATTAATCCTAGCTTGGTGGGTTTCTGACGTCTCAACATTTTTATATAATCAACAGAAATTTTTATCACTTTAGCACTTAAGATTTTATGATGTTCCTTTACTTTTACTGGTAATTTTGCTTTATCCCGCTTTCAAAGAATTTTAAATGCACTTGTACTTCATTTTTTGTTATTTGTTCTCTGTTTCTGCTTTTTTTTTGTCACTACTTTTATTGGTTAAATCTCTTTTGCTGACCTTGCAATTTTTTTTAACTACCTTATATTTCTTTTCTTTCTCTGTTGTTTTTTTTTGTAGAAGCTAACAAGTGTAAACACCATTACAGTATTAATCATAAAGCATTTTAAATCTGCAATAACCATGTACTTTTATTTATATGTATTCATTATATGATTTATGATGAAGAAACACGACATGTTAAAGGCAACTGAATTATTTTATGGTGCAAATCCAAATTACAGAGATTTTTTTGGGAGAATAAAAAGTTTATAAAAGACTCCTAGAATCTGTTTCTGCGGTTCATAAATGCGGCATCTTTGATAACACTGGGTGTAGACAAGTTACGGGTACTGCAGGAAGTATTACACCAGTAGAATCACTGAATTATCCTTCCTTTGACCTAGGCTGAACACAGTGAATCATTAGGTTATTTTAGGTGTGTGCTGACACCAAGTTTCATGTGCTTCTGTATATGACTAAGCAGGACTGAACAACCAGCAGCCCAACGTTTGTGTGTAACGCATGGTTAATTTCCCACGGAATCAAGTGTCCTAACCCAGCATGGTCAAATAAATAATAAAAAAAAAAGGGATAAAAAAAAAAAAACAATTAAAAAAGGAGTGTGTAACTGGCAGGCTTGGTGTGCTACATTCACTGATTCACAGTGCTTTTCTGAGCTTATCGTGAAATCGTCAGATACAACACAGACTGACTAAAGTAAAGTAAAGTGGGGCACAGGGAGAAGTGTGTGGGGACAGTACCTTGCTCAAGGGTACCTCAGGGGTGCCCTGATCGCAGGGGCAACTCCTAAACCACTAGGCCACCAGCCGCTACAAAGTTTCATTACAAAGAGAGCAGAATTAGTTCTGTTTAACTGGATCTATTAGAATGTGTAGTCCTGCAGCTGATAAGGGCTGTAGAGCTGTGTGTTCATTACATGACTTGAATGTTTTGGACTGGGCAGTCTGCACCGCTGCTGTCCGGCATGCGGCAATGGCTTATTCATTAAAGGAAGTGACCTTGCGTGTTGTGTGCGTGTGTGTGTGCATGCGTGTGTGTTTGTGTGTTCATTCAGACAAAAAGGCTTTCTCTCTCCCTTTCCTCAGAAACTGTGCCATTTGAAGTCAAAGTCGACCACGCCTCAGCTTTTAATGTGGCCACTGGCCATGGTGAACTGTGAGCTGCTCAGAGGAGTACGCTGTTGTGGTCAAACACGAGTGTGTTTGACGCACAGACACAGTGACGAAAACATGAGGTCCTGTGAGTGTTTGTGGATGTGCACTGGTGAGTAGCCTTCAAGTGCTAGGCTCTATAAACACACACACACACACTTAAAAATTCTTACACACAAATCCATCGCACAATGATTGCTTTCAGAATCTACCCTATATTTCTCCCCCACACCACTGGAGAAGTCTCCTGCTTCAATTAACCTTTCGAAGCAGAAAGACTGATTTCAAATGCACTTAAAATTTGCAGAGACTTTCTTTACTCAATCTAGTGATACTGAAACAGTGACACTAGGCAGCAACTTAGACAATATCGACTGCAAGGAGATATGTGAAGAAACCCCTTATCTATCGCAATGCTACGTAAACATGGTAGACATATCGCTGTGATATTGATGGAATACGATGCCACTTGGCAGTCCATGTCACACTAAGGATGTCTCACTGTACAAAAAACAATCTTGCAATAATCTTTCATATGCTAGCATAAAAACAAAGGAAGCCATCTTCAGTGCAGCTACAGGTCAAAAAACAATATTCAGCAGGCCAAGCCCAACAAATGCAGTAAAATATAAATATAGCAGTAAGATACCAATAACATTACAAGACTGAAAGCTTGGCTTATTTTGAACACACTATTTCTGCATGACATGAGCAACGGAGCAGCATAGCTGCTATAGCTCCCATTTAGGATAGTTGATTTTACTAGCTTTAAAGGACATTCGTTTTCTGAACGGATAAATACTGAAATCAGTCATTTTATTTTGTTTAACAAAAAGATAATCAAAAAAGAGCATATTGCATTTGTTTATATAGTTTTCTCACTGGTGATTTGTCAGTCACATGATGCCTGAAGACCAGTGGTGCCCCACCCAGGTCCTGGAGGGTAAGTGTCCAGCACAGTTTGGTTGTTGTCCTACTCAAACACATCCACTAAACCTGACAGTCCACAAAGGAGTTGAATCATGTGTGTTTCTGCAGGTAAATCACCAAGCTTAATGGGGACAGCTGGAGGCCTGGTGGCTGCCCCTGCAATCAGAAGGTTATGGGTTCAAATCCCAGGACTGACAGTGGCACCACTGAGGTACCCCTGAGCAAGATACTGTCCCTACACACTGCTCCCTGGGTGTAATAGTTGGAAGTCCACTGCTTCACTCAGGTGAATGGGCTAAATGCAGAAAACTCAAGAAATTTCCTTCAGGATTAATATTGTATATAAAATTAAAAAATATAAATAAATAAAAAAACATATAAAAGGCTACACTGGACACCAATCCACTAGGACCTAAGCTGTGGACTTCTGCTATAGAACCCACCAGAAAATGTGTATGTAGGAGGATGAAAAGTTTAACTAGTATTTTGTTTGGTAAAGACCATTAATCATACAATATCAATTTTGATGTTTTTTTTACCCACTTTCTTCCTTTTCTTTTTCATGATGTTTCATCATTTCAGTGTATTTTGCTGCATACCTCATGCGGCACCTGGTTCAGTGCTTAACAACTCAAACAGCTTTGGGTTTACAAAAAAAAAAATTGCAAATATTACTCTGCCCACTCTGTCCACAGAGGTCTCCAGAGAAGAGGTCTCCACTGTGACATGACTGCCCCCTGCACCAGCCCAGAGAGCTTCTGCTAACAGTGGCTCCAGAAGACCATTTCAGAAGCTGGATAGCTATGTGGTAAAAAAAAAATGCCATGGATAGTTTCTGCTGAGTAGCACTTGTTGCATAGCAACCCCCCTGAGAAGCCTGGAGAAGCTGACTAACCACAGCTTATGGACTGAGGAGGAGGTGGCATGACCTTAAGATACTGACTTTCAAACCAAACCACAGAGAAGACCTTCTAGTAGGCCTTCTAGATATAAAAAAACAACTGGAAAACAGACTCACACAAGGCGAATAATAACACACATCTTTCCGTGACTTTCCCCTGAGTTGCACTGTGACATTTGGTTTTGCTCGACGATGATACACACCACTAAGAAATGGACACTATTTTCTGCCAAGGTAAAACATAATCTCAAGTGGCATAGCTCTAAGATCTGAAAAAAAGAATAAAAAACATTTTCTTAATTTTGCAGCATTACACTTTTCTAGTAGTATCCATCATTAAACAGGAGAGACAAAAATGCGACTGCTTTCACAGATAAGATGTCTATTTAGAGCTGAACACGCCAGAAAAATGAGCTATAAAAAAGAAATAATGATAAACACAACTGGACTTAGCTTGTAAACATTCTTGTGAAGCTAAGCAAGACTGACTTGCATCCTATGTTCATATTGCCTGGCTTACTGAGGCATCCTTTATTAAGACACACACAAAAAAAATACTTTTTTGTTTGAGTAACACAGAAAGGAGTTCCCTAGAATACATTCATTCATAAAAAGTTGACATTAATTAAGTATGGCTGTTGCCACAGACACAGTTCTGTCTCTCAGGGGACCTCCTGAAATCCATTTCTTTGGAAAAGTGCCAGATGTGCTCATGTGTTATCTGTTGTGTGGCCTGTTGAGTCTGCTCGGCGGCGCTAAGTGTTCTACATATTTCTACACATGACCACATGACACTCCTCCCTGGGGGAGCGAAAAGCTTGTGTCATCTTCATTGTGCGTTTATCTTCCTCATACCTAGAGCCTTGAAATGCAGCGTACTACACGGACTCCGGTAACTCCACATTCCAAGGACATAAGAGAAACACGTTTCTGGGAAACTGGGCCAGAAGGAGGTTTCGCTGAGCGTGCACCGGGGTAAAGTATAAGCTTCTTAAAGAGCCACTGCTATCGTGTTGGCTCAGTCTTAAGAAAGAAAGGATGAAGAAAGGATAAGAAAGGAAGAAAAGCCCCCATGTTCTCACATAATTCTCCTGCTTTTACACCCGGCCACTGAGTCGTCTTCAAAGAGAATTGCTATAATGCGACAGATGAGAGGGGATTTGGGCTAATTTGGTCTTCAAAGACTGCTGCGATACTCAGCAGCAGCCTCGGACAGGCGACTGGGAAACACAAGTCATTTGAAAAAATTACGCAGCTAAGACAGCGTAAATGCCACTGAAATTACGTGACCAAGTAGAGGGATTCGGTGATGTGTTTAGCATCTCTATTGTGTCGGTAAACATGCAGAATATACAGTAAGCAAAGAAAACAGCTTTCAATGTTTGTGTAAAAAGCAATGCCAGAGTCAATGTTCGGGAGGTCAGGGAGAATTCCCAGCGGGTTGTTAACACCTTGACCCGGTTACTGTGTGAAGACGCACACATACACAAATAAGAACCTATACACACTGTACAAGGCATTACCCAACACATACTGTATTGTTAATATGGGCCCAAACGAAAGAGATCAGCTAATGAGTGTCGACGAGAGGCTAAAAAAATAACAGTTTCAAGCATGCACATCATATGAATATGGGCAGCAGTAAAATGCTCCAAAATAAGATACATTTGAGCAGGTGGGCAGTGCAAAACTGACTGTAATATTTAAAATAAAAGCCTTCTCCTCTGTTGGTTTTTCTCTTCTTTTCTTTTTTCGTGTGTGTGTGTGTGTGTGTGTGTGTGTGTGTGTGTGTGTGTGTGTGTGTGTGTGTATATGGCAGAGCAAATACAATTACAAGCTGGGCAGAGCTGGAGTGCATGCAACTCTCCAGGTCAAGACATTTTTAAAATGACCTTTCAGAAGAGCTTTAGGTGCCGCTCCCTGTGCTGTGCCGCTATACCCGAGGCTAGCACTATGATGTTATGACAGAGGCTGCTGCTCTTCATCTCCGCTATCTCACTGCAGAGGGAGACTTCCTGAGTTAATCGGTAATGAGAGAGCACTTTAGCCCACTTTAGAGCCAAGCACAGGAGTACTTTACTTCTGTCATCAACTCACACAAACACACAGACGCATGTACACAACACCAGTCCACTCATAATAACCGAGACTGAGCAGTAAATAATAGATAAGAGGAATAACCTTCTCCTAATTGAAATATTAGTTTGAAATGCTATAGGAGCACTGATACATAAGGGACTTAATACGACAGCTGACATGGAGCTTACAAGAGAAAGAAAAAACACTGGGTAAGCAGCATGTGTTCTAAATGCACAGCGCAGGTACAGATGATGTCCCGAACCGATTGCCACAGTATCTCTGTTAAATACAGCTAGAGTTTCTACTTAACCGTGCGTCCACTGACTGGATGAATGGCAATGTCTAATAAAATTTTGTTACGTGACCATACATAAAAGTTTAGGACATTCTCTTAGAGAGTTACAATTTCTTGGTGTTTCGATCACACAAACTTAATTTTCCTTTTACACCACCCAACAGAGAGCAGCACGGTTCACTAATATGCCCAATCTCTCAGGCTTTTTCCCAAAACTAGGGAGGAAAAAAAAGCCCACCTGATACACTACAGCAGCAACAGCAACACTTCGATATAATCCAACTACAGCATGAGCAAATGTGTCTCCCACTCTTCATGCTTCCTCAGGGGCTCATGGCTCAGCAGAAAGCACAGAGAAACAGAAAGTACGGAGAGAGAGAATGAGGCGGAAAGGAAAAGAGAGCGAGAGTGAGAGAGACAGAGGAGGAGAGATTCCCGTTCCGCACTGACGGCAGTATAATCACTGAGTTACTGCTCCGACTTCACTCTGCAACCTTCCACAGCAGGGAGGAGAGGGAGGAGCGGCAACAAACACGCCCACCCAACACACACACACTCAAACACACAGAGCTGAAACTGCCTCCTCGTCACACACACTGGATTATAGAAACAGAGATTCAAGTTACATTCTTGACCATGACAAAGGCTCTACTGACGGCTCCAGACTTGGCGATCTACTCTAAACTCTTACGGGTCAACAGAGCAGCCAGTGGCATACCTCTGTAAATGAGCTCCACTGAATGTGAAACCCCCTATAGAGAGATCATTTTATGAGGGGAGACCAACATTTCTCAGCAGGTGAAATTAGTATAGTATTGTTAACAATCCTACAGATTAAAAAGGTTTTATTCCAACCAAGAAGAGCACAGAAGAAAACAGAAAGTCAGGTGCACTCTTCTTAGGTAAGAATGAATGCCAACCCATTTTTAGGTAAGTTGGGACACCTCTAATATAGAATGGATAACTCCCCCAAAGACTCTTTCAGCTGAGAGTTTTTTTTTTTTAACAGATTATTCTTTAAAGACCCATCAAAACATTCTTTAGGGTGGCATCACTTCAAAGAACATTTTTTCCACCTCCTTGTTCAAAACTGTAGGAAAATAATGATTATAGAACAGCACAACAGGTCTCACAATGAAGGACAGTTATGGCCAATTACATGGCATAAAAAATATCAGCTTCAGAAAACTCTCCACAGGTTAACACACATGCTAGTTCTTCCAGTAAGCAGCCAAAAGAATGGAAAAACTGTCATCTCACAAAAATGTCAGAAGACATAGCAGTAATTCCTGTGAATCTTGCTACGTGACAAACATGCCTGTTTTAGGTGAAGATCAGAAACGACAAGGCTGAACAATAGCTGCATTATCAAATACACATACGCATATGCAAAGTTAGCATGGCCCTACAGTATAAATATGGCTAACGCTGCAGTGCCTTCAGTCAGCCAGCGTCCAGTAGCCTAGATAATTCACCAAAAAATACAGCACTCCCCACCAAGTGCTCTGCACTGGCCTAGATAAGAGCACACAAACACACAAACACACACACACACACACTCAAACAGAAGGTAAACTGCCATTGGCTACAGAGAAGGAGTAACGCAGGAAGCTACAGTTACAATTAGGCCATTTCTCAGCGAGCAGGCCGACACTAGAGAAGAAGGGGTTTATCAAAGTTTATCTTAGTCAAACTATCATTTATGGCCAATTGTTTCAAGCCTACAGAAAACCTACAGAAAATGCGCATGCAGCACAAAACATTACATTTTTCATTAAACAATGCTCATGAAAATTAGAATTCTTACATTTTTCAAAAAAGTATTTATTCACTTTCTGTTTGTTTTTTCCAGCTTATTTTATAGTATTGTCAGGCTCTGTAGATTTTCTCAAAATACAACACAGCTTTAGTGCTGTGTCTGGGACGCTCTGCCGTGCTGCTCGCACAGCTTGCGTGAAAGCTCTGACCTGTGAATATGAGCGGCAAAATGAGAAGTAGCATGCCCTGTTCTGCTCACAGCACATAGAGGTACTAAAAGCAGGCCTGACTGTCTTCTCTGGAGTAATGGACATCCAAAACCTGATCCAGAACTAATAATCATGATGCTATTGTGGCTGAATGCAATAAAATCCTCACAGCAATGTTGCATCTAGTCTAAAGCCTTCCCAGAAGAGTAGAGGCTGTTGCTGCAGCAAAGGGGACAAACTCTCCCCTTGAATTCAGAAGAAAAGGTGGATGATCAGAAAACTTTTGGACGAGAGTATTTGAGAGTATAAAGACATCTATTAAGACACATCAGATAAGGCAAACAGGAAGATCATGTAACAGAGAAAGAATATGTTTGCAAGATGACACCCACACATTCAATTACACAATCCGTATAGTTTTTTTTTTTCCACTGAAATTCAGGTAACTTCGGAGTACTGATACTAATTTCCTTATTGGATACCGGTGACTGGTGTGCTGTCGTAAGCCATGGTTTGCATTTGAGTGGGAAAGATAGCATGCTCTGTGCCCGGAGGAAAGACGCCTGGGCATGGAAAGCGAGTTGCTTAGGGAAATGAGATTATTCCTAAAATAAACACGGCATAAAACTGCACAGCACCGGCTACCCTACGTACATGATGTTATACAGCAGAAGAGAAATGGACCCAAATGAAGTGTAAGGGCTCTGAAAAACAATAATTGTTTTCTTTAAACCTAAGGTAAAATACATTTGAAGATACACCGTAGTCAGATTATCGTAACTGCTGTGAAAAGACCACATGCTGTTATCTAACAGCGCTGTCTTTACTGCGAGAGATTTCACTGCTCAGTGACCACACTCAGCTGAGGTTTACGAGGCCAGCACTAAGGCCAGCTCTGGCATCAGTTTAAGAGACCACAACATGAGAACCAGAAATAGACGTTGGAAACTTTCATTATTTCTAAGTGGCATTTCACCCAGAAAGTACGTTCCAATTATAACCTGAGAAATACTGACTACACAGATTCTGAAGCGGTTTCACTTCTCATGTGGAAATGACTGAGGATGACAAACTGGAGAGAGTATTCAGCGGCATTCCTTAAGAAAACAAAGAGCCATTGACTGCGTGATTCTTCTTAAAAACCAGGAAGATAAGAAAGTAGAAGTAGTGCCAGGGTGCAGGACCACCATATCTGCTTATTCCTAAATAAGCATGTCCATGACCTTACCTATCATGTTACTCGGTGATATGACATTACAAAAGGATAACATTGGAATGTAAACCTCTAAAAGTAACAGGGGGGTTCTCTAAATTGGTTGGCATGACAGGGCCCAAAGAAGCTTTTTTCCCCTCAAAATGTCTTAAACTTTTTCTGTGTGTGGTGTAAATTAGTCTCCACAACATAAGACACACTCTGAGCGGATGTTTTAGGCCCATCCGCTGTAAAACGGAAGCACTGCCCCACAGAGACAGGAAGCTCCCATGCACAATAGAGAGAAATTCCACAGAGACCCCTCCTTAGAGACACACACAGACGTCTCAGCACCTATAGTCTTATGGTCACTGTGAAATGACACGCAAGTGTTTATTTCAGTATAGTGCAGGGTCATATATCATCTATACTCTTATGCCATGATACTGACATACTGTGATATTGCTTTATTTTAGTGATATTGGTAGATCATGATATAATGTCCATGTCATAGCAATGTCACTGTTGCTATTAATGTTGTCCTGCCTGGTTAACATTTTCATTCCCTCTGCCAAAATAATAGAAGGGAGAATGATGTTAATTGTTAAAGTAGAAAATGGTTAACGTACATCTCAGGTTGGTAAGATATTCGTTCTGATATTGAACTTTATTATCAACACACTACTTAAGTACAACCATCCGCATAAGAAAGTCAAAGAAAAAAACGTAAACTACATGATAGCCAGATAGAATTATTTCAGTATCTAAAGTAGGCCTGTCACGATCATGTGCTTTTAACTGACTGTCGTAAATATTTGCAATTAACAATTTGACTGAATTTTTATTCATTTTATGTAACTGTTGCAATGCAAGTCTAAAGTGTTAGTTATTTCTAATTTATAATTAAGTTGGACTAATATGAAACGATGTACTGCACTGTTATGTGAATGCACTCAAATTTCTATAGTTACATTCAATCATGTGTAGTCAATCAAGCACGGTTTACACACTTCTCTTTAGAGTGCAAGTACCACACTAACAATTAAACAAACATTACTTGGAGCTACCCCCAAAAATTTGTGATCAGACAACTATGAAATAATTGCAACAAGCCTAATATTCTAATATTTCAATCATTCTAATTTTTAATGTCTGTGGTGACGACAGAATTCAATACTATCCTACAAAAACAGTATTTGAGCAGTATGGAGACCCTTTAAGTGCATGTGGTGTATCAGATCTCAGCAGCATTACTGCATTAGATCATACTATATCTCATAATAACCAAAGCTAGTAATGCCCCATTAAGGTAAAGGATAACAATGAATGCCAGCTCTACTGTTAGACCCATTTGGTTATCCTACAGACAAACTGAGGAAATACAGGCGGGGTCTGGAGCATCATGACGTTCACACAGAGATTACTTTTACTCAGATGAAGCCTGTGCGCTCATCTCCGAGCCATGCTGAGTGCTCCTGAGAGGTGTGTGCTAATGTAGAGCTAAAGGTCAAGTGCTCTTCAGGAGTCATGCTCATTCAGACATAAGAGGAGTCTCTAAATTCAGTGTGGCTTGTCGCCCTCTAGGGGGCACAGCATTGCTATTCTGCTGCTTCTCAGATAAAATGCTGATGTCAGGCATCATCTGTAATAATCAACTTTCTGAAGAGCAGTTCAGTTCATTTGAGACACTGCTGTTTAAAATGTGGAAACAGTTTTATTTTAATAATTAATATATAAAAATACAAAAATAATTAATTTGTGAAAACACATCATTATATTTTATTGCTCAAATGTTACAAGCTAAACACATTTTTAGATTTTTAGGTCTTTGGTAACAAGATGTTAAGAAAAGATGTTTGTGCCTTTTAATCACGACTTTCAAATTACAGGGCATTCTGGAACTTTATTCTTGATGTCCTACAGGTTTCTCTATTATTATTGGTTCATCTACGGTTCTGTTCATCATTTTAAACAAATTTAAAACATCTTGAATTTTAACCTTTTAAAGCGTACTTATTATTTGAAATCGATGATGTTCTAGAGTAGGCTTCATATCAGAATCACTGATACATGTACCTGCAACAAAACTGGTTTTATATTATTGGACAATTGTGATTATAGACCTGTAAACTAT
>JBBPCZ010000002.1:14948230-14973277 GCA_037974445.1 Brycinus macrolepidotus | reverse complement strand
ACACACACACACACACACACACACACACACACACACACACACACACACACACACACACACACACACACACAGCAAAGGCCCAGAATCCAAGGCAACATCTGCTCTAACACTCCTCTACTCCACGTGGCGAAACCTAGTAAGTAACCTAACTCACTCCCAGCTGCCAGGGTCTGGGTCCATCTGCCATTACTGCAGCAGCATCCCAACTGGCTTAAATAAGGAAGGGCCTGTCTGTCTGCTTTTGCTATGAAAACAACCAAGAGCATTCTCTAACTGCAAGGGTTGGTCTTTCTTAAAGACTAAAACCTCACCCTCCGCATAAATCCCCTTTAAATTTCCATATAAAAGCACTGCCCAATGGAATGAGCAGCTCCACATGATCTTCATGCCACCCCAGTATTCAAATTTCGAGAAGTGAAACGGCATTCGCTGGAGTGATAAAATGCCATTCAGTATGTTAGGACTGCCTGGCAATCTTCCAGCATTAGTACCTCACTAATGCTCTTGAGGCTGAATACAAACAAATCCGAGCAGCAATGGTCCAACTATTATATAGCCAGTGGAGTGGAGGCTGTTACTGCAGGAAAAGGGGCAAACACCCATTAGTACCCTTGATTTCAGAGTAAAGGGGGTCTACAAACTTTTGGACATATAATGTATCATCTACAAACTGAATAGTCTGTGTTAACGAATGACCTTAAGGAGCGTTTTTGTATTTTCTTCCTTTCTGGTATTTTGGCAAAGTTGTCACCTGTAGATTACAGATGGAAGTGAGCTAGCTCTTTACGAGCACTACATAATAAAGACTGAAGATCGAAGTTTCTCAGTGTGGTGACTTCATCATAATACTGCAGAAGCAATGTGTTTCTGTCTTCAGACCATTCCAGACATGTGTTTGTGTATTTGTGTGCATGTGTGTCTGTGTTTCTGCCCCTGTAATGACAGGCTGAAAGACCAAAAGAGGGAACAGTGATTGCTGGCAGAGCTGAGCTCACAGCTAAAACTGCTTTTTTTCCCCTAAAAAACACAGCTAGGTTCGCTAGTGCTGATCCCACACCAGCAAAGGCGCCACAATTCATTACTGACTGATCTTATGGATAGAATAGCTTTTCACCTTGGTGTCCAGGTCAGTTGCGTCAGTAAGCCGTGGCCCTTATAGTCCATCACTAAGCAGTTACTATCCCACATTATCACCAGAGCAGCACATCTACTCATTATTGTTATTAACAGCTCAGACTTACGGCCAGTGTTTGTTTTTTTCCTGGTCTGTTATATTCTTTCTCTCTTTCTCTCTCAATTTGGGTGCTGGAGTATCAGGTCTCGTCACTGAGGGGGAGGAAGGACATGTTGCTAGGTGATTTTTGGTGTCAGACATACAAAATCCCACCTCGGAAAAGGACACACGCGTCAGATAACACTGGTTTTGTGCAGCTCATGGCGCAGAGGCTCTTTGTCATGGAGATCAGAGGCTTTGGAGAGGTTTTGCTCTCTCCATCAGATTTAAGCCCTGTATGTTTACATGGTTCAGCTCTGAGTGTGGGCAGCCATAGATACCGGGGCACTCTAGAACAAAATGGACTAGAATGGACAGATGATGTTATTTAGAGACAGTCAGCTTGCATGCAAGCTCTGATCTTTTAACCTGCCACTGTTCTGGCACTATGGACCCTAACAACACTACTATCACCACTTAAGAGATCAATGGAAATTGCAGAACTGAAGTGAAGAGTTCAAAAAGGTGCTAATGGATGTTAGTCCTGACTGCTGATCTAGCACTTCAAAGAAAACGTAACCTAGTGTACACAACCCTCAGCGTGACCTAAATTCTGTTTGGCAAGTCATGCCAGTACAAACACTCCCTATCGCCTTGTCTCTCTCAAGAATACAGAGAAACTCTGCAGGACAGAACATCAACATACGCATTTTTTATCTAACACCTCTGTGGAAGACCTGGCCAAGAGTAACTGGATTAGTCAGCCTAATACTTTCAGAGAAAGGCAGTGAGAGATTTGGAAAAGTATTATAGCCTGTAAACTCTTCAGTTATCTCATTCGCCCGTGTGCTCTAATAGTCTGTTTCCTGGCCCCTCCATCTCAGCTCTCACTGAACTGAAAAACAAGCGTGTGCACGCGCGCGCACGCACGCACACACACACGTACACACACTTACACAGCCTCTATTCCAACTTCTCACTGTGAGCATACATTTCATGAACAAAATGAACATCTGATGCACAGATGCTGGCCCAGTGCTGAAGTAATCTTTTTCCATTATACTGAAAAACACATGATTTAACACTAAACCACTATAGTTTATTCTAACAGTTTTACAGGAAATGTAATGCAATTTTTAATACACAGAACCAAAAAAAAGAGTAAAAATGAGTTATTAAACAAACATTGCTCTGAACCATCAGTTTTCTGGCCTCATTAAAAATAGAAAACAATTTGCCTCGGCACCTTTAGTCACTCTCCCACTCTTTCTGACAGTCTGTCAGGAGACATAGCCATAACACTGAACTCTTTCCTAAATTTCAATACAGCTCAACTCAACCGTCCAAAACAATGAGAAAGATGAGACTGTGAAGAGAAGTGCTGTACTCACGCGACTGCTCTCTTTGAAAAGTTTAAAGCTCATCCACTTTGGCATGGCGACTCGTCTGTCCTGCTGTTCTCTCCCTCCTTTCCTCTCCCTGCTGCTGCGTTACTCTTTCTCTCGCTGGTCTTTGCTTACCCTCTCTCTCCCTGGCTTGAGGTCGGTGTGTGATTGGCTGGGACAGATTGGCTTGCAGGCAGTACAGTGTCTGTGACCTGTCACTGCTCAGTATGTGGAAGACTGAATCACCTGAAGAGTGCAAGTGTTTCTCTCTCGTGTGTGTGTGCTCAGCCCAGTTAAACACCTCCCCGGTAGTGTCCTTTCTCTGTGATAGCAGCTCATGTGAGTGTGTAAGGGTGTGTTTGTGTGTGAGCCTAACCCAGCTGTGCTCTGATGACAGCAGCACGCGGATGGTCTTGTGACATGTGTATACGGCCGTGATGAGGGGAGAATAGTCTCATTATCCGGCTGGCACTGAAGGCCATAGTAGCTCTGAGTACAGTAACAGGCAGAGAGCCTGCCCCACAGCCGCTCACTGAACAGATCTCTTATTCCACAGAAGACTATAACATATGCTTGCTCAGCCCAGACCCAGCCCTGATCTCCAGGAAAGACTGGACATAAACTGGAATCAGCTCTACCATTCTATAGAACAAAAGACATCTCAACAAACGGCAACACAAATACCCTGCAGGATGTCCTTGCAGAGCTGGGCAATATGGCACAACACAACGTCACAATGTTTAAGACATTTTTAAAATACCCATCACAACATTTTGTTTTTCCAATTTGAAACAGACACAATGTTCCGGTTGTGCCACCGTTTTAAAAAAGTTACAAAAAAGTTTGAAAAACTACGAGTGTAAAATTACTTCACAAACTGCATTACATTCAACCAATTTAGTTCTCTTGGACTCCCAGCACATGCCAAGATTCAACTTCATGACCTCCTGATAAAAGAGGAAAATCTTAGTCAGCTGTGCTGTGTAGGAGCCACTTCTAAGGGACGTGCAGTTTTTCTATGTTTTAGAAGCACTGATGATACCCACAACACACTTCTAAAAGTGTATTGTAACAGTTTAATCAAAATAACAATGCCATAACATATCCTCGCCTGCTCTCAAACCCTTTTCTGACTTACATGGTAAAACACGACCAGTTCATTTCTGTTTGTTTCGCACTGCAGCAGCAGATCCAGATGTCCTGGTGGAACTCAAGACAGCTGGTTCCAAAACTACCCACTACAGTGATAGCAGACCTCCTGTATAATACATTTTACTTATGTGACCTATTGATTCTCTGATCAGACTGACTACTGTTTTCCCATAGTAGTGGCAAACTGGCACAACAGGCAGGTTTACAGAGGAAGTGCATGGATGAGACGAAGAAAAAACTGCTGACTTATATGCTACAAGAGGTTTGTGTTTAGGGGCTTAATAGGCGAAAGTATGATGAACATTGTACCAGGGAAAATGTAGCAGTTATATAGTAGCTGCTTTTTTTGAACAGTTGAAACCTGAATCTGAAATTCTCTAATAGGTAGAGGCCAGAGCTAATGCATTTAATCATAAACCAACATTTCACGAACACTGACCATCCTGGAGCAATGCTTGCCTGTTTTGTGAAAAAGTGGAACATTGCACAATTCAGAGCATAATTGGGGGAAAACAATAAAACTGACAAAATAAGGAAATATTATAAAAATCTACCAATGATGTTTGCTCAGTGAACATTCAAAGGACATTAAGGTGCAAGTACTGGGCCCACTCAAGTCCAAAAGTAGATTGTGGGGTTTGCTGTAGGCTCTAAGCAGTTCGGTATCGGTTAATGTCTGCAATAGAACAGTAAGAGCTCATTCAGTGGTGAACAACCTACGCAAAGAGTTATACAGAAGAGATAAGAAAGTAACACAGAGAGCATGGAAGGTGTGGACTCTACTCTTCCTTTGCCATATGCCCTTAAGTAACACCAGTAATACAAGACAGAGAAGAGACGTCTGCCTCATAAAAAAGACAAGAAAAAGTCAATGTATCTACTTATAGTAATTTGTATATATACAGTTTTAATATCCTATAAAATGTGTATAAAAATAACAAAGCACAGCCTGCATATAAATGAATCCATCACTTCAAGCTGAAATCCAAAGGAGATGCCCACAGGCTCTGACTGGGTGTCACTGTCTCCTGTCTCTCCACCAGTCTCCACCAGTAGTGTCTCTCCACTACTAGTGTATTATTTTAAAAAGCCATAAGACTAAGAGAAAATGAGCCTGTTCCAAAAGTCAGAGTATGTTTGCCCCCACAGTCGAGACCAAAAGATAAAGAAATGAAGAGGGAGGGAAAGCCAGAAGGAAAAAAAGTGACAAAAACAGAGAGATAAATGGAGAGAGGCATTGTTTCGGAGCAGGGTGGGCATCCAAGTGGTCTGGAAAAGTTCACACTGGTCTAACAAAATAATTATTTACAAGCCAAAAAGAGCACGAGCACCCACCACGGAATAACTGACGCGGCCAAGCCTGCGAAATAACAACAAGCTGACAGAAAAAGCCACGACGTCTTGACTTTAACAGCTTGCTTCTACAGTGTTGTCCAGTTTTCAGTGTGCCTTGTTTTGGTGTTTATCTTGGGGAAAATGTCAAAGAAGTCTCTCTTTCTCTTCTGTGTACGGCCCTATCATGTGTGTTTATACAAAGGATGCAGTGCATAATCTTAAATTAGGTCACAACAAAAGGCTCTCTGTTACTCCTATAGAAGGTCTCTCTATAGCTCTGTCTCTCTATAGCAACATTAGTGAACGCTCATTCATTACTATTGGCTCACAGTGTAGTGAATTAGCAAAATCACTCAAACTCAATTGAGAAAATGCAAAGACGACTCATGACACTGTAGAAAATAGTGCACAAATGCATTAGCATCCAGTTGTCTAAAGTACATTCAGGTTCTTGGTGGAATTAAGGACCTTTTTAGTGGAATCATTATATCCCTCTTCAGGACAGAAAAAAACAGCTACCCACAAGCTTGTCTGGAGGGCACAGCAGAAAATAGAACACCCACATACATGGTGTGCGTAAGGGAATAATGGAGTCCTACTCTCCCGCTCATTCTCACTAACCTCCTCTCTCTCTCACACATACACACAATGATACGTGTGTTAGAATGCTAGAGGATCAGTCTGACTGTCTCTGTTGTGGGGTCTGCAAGAAATGTATGCGTGTGTGTGTGTGTGTGCGCTTGTTTATTTCCAGCAGATACGCTATACTGACATTTCTCCAATGCAGCAGAGCATACAAAAAAACAGCAGCATGAAAACACAAACACACGCACGCACACACACATACACAAGCACGCGCTCTCTCTCTCTCTCTCTCTCTCTCTCTCTCTCTCTCTCTCTCTCTCTCTCTCACTCACTCACTCTCTCTCTCTCTCTCTCTCTCTCACACACACACACACACATTGAGGATTCTAACAGCACCAGCAATCATGCTCTGGGCAAGAGCAAGTCACAGGGACACACAGGGACAAAAAATAAACAAACAAACACACATACATACACACACTCTCATGTAAATACCACAAAGTATCAAACACAGACGATGTCTGTTCATCAGAAACATTTTTGAAATTTTTTACATTTTTCTCTTACTTTGATTTCATAAGGCCCCGCATAGTTCCCATGAGGACACAGACCAGCACACAACCGGAAGAAGCTTTTCATAATTTCACATGATTACCTGGCACACTAAACACAAAGGTGCCATCATGACTGTCATACCTACACAGCCATGACATTGCCCCTGCTCAGGACATAAGTAAAGGGTGGGAAACCCTGTTTCATCCTGTCAGTCAAAAGTCACATTACCCTTAGAGGGGTGGGGTCAGCATGATCATTTTTGGAACCATAGGCTTCAATTTAGTCCTAACATATATGGCAGCATATATATGGTATAATATATGCAATTGAAAGAAACAACAATGAATGGGCTCTGTTAACACTACTTGTTAGGTCATTTCCAACAGTCTGGTTTATGTGGTTTCTGACACTCTATGACATGCTGTTAGATCAAGTCAGTATGTTGCATGGGTAAAACAGTAGTAGAAGCTATACTGAATTTATCTGGCTAACTCACTGTAGGCTGCAAGAGACTAGAGCAGAGAAGAGGACAGGGAGTGAAAGAGACAGGTTCTACCTTGTCACTGTCCACAGTGTTCTGTGAGGTTCGTGAGGCGATGGAAATGGTGTCTGGCTGACTGCTGCCATCTCCTTGACTGTCAGCATCCTCTCCCGTGTCCCTGCACACACACACACACACACACACACATTTATATTTAAAAAGATGAATGCGGGCAGAAAAAGCTTGTGGAACTGTGGAACTGTTTAACCCACACAGGTTTTGCGTGGACCTTTTGTGGATTTTTAGAATTTAGTCATTTAGTCAAAGGATTTCCTTAATAAAGCTTGTTACAGGAAAAGGCGCATATGACCTGTGTGGATTCTAACCTCTTGCTGTTGTTACGAGGCTTAGCAGGGGTTTTGGGTATAGGGATGGGTTCCTTTAGTGCCCCCTTTAGGTGAATAATCCGCTCCTGAATCACTTCCCGAATGTTCTTTATCCATTCCTGCTTCACCTCAATGCTGGATGCCTGTGGAATTAGCTTCATTTGTTTAAACAAAAACAGCCTCCAACCATAATGCTAGCTGCAAGGCCAGTCAACCTATACTGTGCTCAAATTATGTTTTATGTTTAGTCATATTCCTGAACTGGGAATAAAGAACATAAACTCAAGCAAAGAAATGCCTATTTTGTTTAAATGTCGATAAACAGACCTTGAGGACAGTCTTGTTGTCGGATGAGGGCGTTCGTCCTGCCCACAGTGCAAATTTACAAGGATCCCCCTCTATGTGCTCTGTTACACCTAACTCAGATGTCTGAAAAATAAAAAGAAGACATGAGTGACTCATCACTTCACCTGTTGAGTTCTTTCAAAAAGGAAAAAACCCGGCTGAAAAACTTTTACTTCTGTTATTCACAAGAATGGTGAACTCCAGAAAGTCAAGTCATTACGTATGAAATAAAAGAATGCACAAGAGTACCAGTAGTTTGTTCTTGTAGACATATTTGGTGCGTCCGGCCGAGTCTTTGATTTCCTTGCTGAAGACAAGGGAGATTTCAAAGAGGAAGAGGTGGCGGTCACGACCCTTCCGTATAAGAGATTTGGGGTCCCACACCTGGAAAGTGTCCTGCAGGATCAGCTCTCCTTGAACATCCAGATTCTCATCAAAACCTACAGCAAGGCCAAGAGTGAAGGTCAAATGTCTTTATCCCCACAGAAAAGCACTGCCAGTAGAATGCAGTGCTCTGAAGCACCCATACATGAGCCTAAGCTCAAAATGCCCAATATATAGTGTCAAGGAAGAGGGGGATAAAGCCCCCAAGCCTTTGAGTAGCTTTGGGGTGAGTTGAGTGGTGTTTGTGATCCAGACCTAATCATCTAATATCAGTACTTGACCTCACTAATTCTTTTGTGGCAGTGTAATCAAATCCTCCCAGCAAAGTTCCGACATCTAGTGTAAGACCGTCCCAGACAAAAAGAGGCAGTTACTGCAGTACTAGAGTAAGTAAGAGACAAACTACCTGTTTCTACCCTTGATTTCAGAACGGATGAGCAGGTGCCTACACACCTTTGGGCATATATATAATACAAATAAAACAAATACTATTGAAAGTGCTTGTCCATGACCAAACTAAGAGAATATAAATTAGTCAATTTGGCTTCCATTGTAATTATATTTGTGTTTTACCTGACCAATTTTTTGTGTACTGCGTGTTGTAGTGTACCTTCTAGCATGCTGAGATGCATAGCATCGTTCGCTCTCTTTGGCACACCCAGCATCACCTCCAGCCCATCCTTAATCTCACCCTTGCCTTCTTCACAACAGCTCAGCAGCTCCTGAGGGATGGCAAGGGAAAGCATATATTCTAAAACCACAATTAAAAACAGCATTTCTGTACATGCTGAGACTACAACCAGAACAGCAGATATACTATTTCTAAGTGTTTTATATCAAATGAAAGACATACACAAAATACTGCTGATAAGCAGCCTTTTATGACTTTCATCTATACTACAAAGACGATGTTTAGGTGTTTTTAACAGCGTGAATACAGTGCATATGCATTACAAACACAAAATAAGCAAAAGGGGAGAGACTCTCAGATGTTTGATGTGGCTGCTGGCCAGAGGGAAATTAGAATCAGAGATCTGCAAACAGGACAAATTGGTTCGAGAGTGAAGTGCTTTCAGTAGAGAAGAGAGGAAGAGTCTCCAGGGAGTTCATTAAAGTTCTGTTATTTTCACAGACAGTGTAAACAGAGAGAGAAGGAGAAGAGAGAGAGCAGTTAAAGGCTTTGATGCTGAAGCTTTTCCTTGGGGTAAAGGATAATCAGCACTCTTACGATTCTCTCTGATTTCCGCTGATGATTTCTCCTTCCCTATCTTAATACACACACACACACACACACACACACACACACACAAATGCACACACAGCCACACAAACACACACACACACAAAGCACCTTAAGGAGAAGCTGGTACTTGGTGATCCTCTGGACGGGTTTGATAAGGTAGGAGGAGATGGAATTTGCCAGGCCATGTTTCTGCTGAATTTCCTGAAAGGAGCATATTCAGCACTTAGCATTCACTACTTACACAAGAACTGAATACTCATGCACAACGTGCACGCTCCTGCTCTGTGTTTACTGCTTAACATGTGAAAAGTGGGTAAATATTAAGCCATATAATTCAGCTTCAGTGACAAGCTGGTGCCACCTATTGGTTAAGTCTGAGTGTTTGTGGCAAACATTTCCTTCAGCCCTCAATTAAGAGTTGTGAAACTCTGTCAGATGCCCCAAGACTAGTGCAGAGTCTTGTACATGTTTTTCAATGACTTCTGTTTTAGTACTGAAAAAAATGTAGTGATTCCTGACTGGAATTATGTTTTGTAATCTATTTAAAACGTGATCAAAGTTAAAGGGGACACAAAAGTGGAGTAAGAGCTAAGCACATAAGAAGAGAACAGAATTGCTCTTACATCAAAAAAGCTCCCGGCGTGCTCCAGAATTAGCTGGCTAGAGTCTGGCTTGTTTTTACAGTACGTCACATAGATTTGGAATTTGTCCGCCTGGAAAAATAATGGTAAATATTTTTATACATCATCAGAAAGAGTTCTCTTAGAGCAATTATGTAGAAATTCCAATAGACAGATCAAGGCCCACACATACATTGTGCAATTTCGATTTGAAATGAGTTCCACATAGCAATATAATCTTTATAAGGACTAAAACACTAAACTGGTACTGTTAGCATTGTTATTCTAATATCATGGCACTTACCCATGTAACAAAACAATGGCCCACATCCTCTGGTAACTGCTCATAATTTATCAGCTCTTTCAAGAAGATACTAAATAAGACAAAAACAACGCTTAATCACAGTCCCAATTTAATTGCATATCGCATGAAATTTGCAATTTACATTTACTTCCATTTCTTAACTACAGGGGACAGTCTCCCTGGAGCAACTTGGGGGTTAAGGGTCTTGCTCAGGAACCCAGTGGTGGTATGATGAAGGTAGGATTCAAACCCATGACCACTTGGTCCAGGGGCAAGTATCCTACCCACCAGGCCACCACCATTAACTTTTTATTTACATGCATTTACATAATTTAAGCTTAATTTAAAAGGAACAGAAAAACCCACACATTTCTTCCTTATCAAAGTAGAGTGTGTATGTTTGTAGAAAAAAAAAAGATCTTAAATGGTGTTTATAAACACCCCCTTACTTATTGTGGAAGTCATAAATCTCCTGAATGTTTCCAAAGATGACATGTTCTTTGCTGGCAATGCCTGGTGGGATCTCCTCCACACCACTGGTCATCTCCCACAGGTATGTCTACACACACAGCAGACAGGAAATGACTGTCTGCAGTAATCGCCACAACATTATACAACAGGGCATTGAAATCAAGACAAATTACATATGGTGATTTTTCCTTAGGAGGCTGGGAGGCTGAGGCTTCTCGTGTTAGAGGAGTTGGAAAAGTCCAAAAGAAACACTGTGCTTTCAGCATATTCCTACAAACTATGCAAAATTATGGTTTATCTGGAGGTAGTACTTTTGGTGACTTATATAATATAGACGTGTTGTCATTAAAACACACACACATACACACACACACACACACACACACACACACACACACACACACACACACACTTCTACTTACCTCCAAACACTCATGAATATCTCTGACATAGGCTTTTTCAGTCTGCAGCAACTCTGCCATAATAAATCTACACAAAAGCAGAAAAACAAAAGCCATTAGTAAAGCTCCCTCCCATAAGCTTCGCACTAGTAGTATAGTATATTATACACACTACCACTCAAAACTTTTGGCACAGACTAACATTTTCTACACGAACATGTTATTCCATTCATGTTTACTAAAATGCACACAATAAACTTTGCTAACAAATAAATGTACAGAATGTTCATCATTTGAGTACCTTTTTTAGCCAGAAAATATCATATTTACAACATTTATAACAGTCATAGTTTTTATTCATCACTTCTGACCTATAAAAAAAACACCTAATATAACTATAATTATAATTACAGTATGGATCACCAGACAACTGTTAGATATTTAATGAGCTATTAAGCGACAGCCAATGGGATGAAACAGTTAACGAGTGCATTTAAAGTTAAAGACCAACCCAGAATGCCTGTGCCATCACCACACAACCAGTTATTAGGATGTCAGACACTTCCAGTGCTTACAGTTTGTTTATGCTTATATCGAAATAATATTTTCGTATCTGTATACACTTGTTTATTAGTATTCAGCAGTATTTAGCAGTATACTTCTGTAAAAAAGTTGTTTTTCTTCAATTGTTTTATGTTTTAGTCAATCATAACAGACTTAATAACAGCCACAGTAATTTCTTTAAAACAAACACTGTAGTGCTGCAAATGTTCCTGTTTATGAGGTTTACAGCCAGGTGTCAGTAGGTTCATTTGACCCAGTGTGCTGTGGAAGTTGTATTCACTCACTCTTTCTTCCTGGCTGACTTCCTCTTCTCCTCGTTGACCTCGTGGTTGGGGTCCCGGAGTTTCACCTCAGGATCGGTCAGGCTGGCTGGAATAATGTCCAGCTCCAGGTCCTTATTATCCTGAGAGACAGATACGCACAAACACACAAGCCTTTCAAGAATTCTATGAACTAACATGATGACCTGATATTTTTTTATTTGTTTTGGAATAGTGATGTTCTTCAATTCATATGTATCACAATGCTTTGTTTATCAGTGACATTTAAAAATATACACTGTGAGAACAATTCAGACATCAGATTGACAAGAAAAAAACTTCTACAAGTAGGAGTAACATCTCCTTTTATATTACAGTTCTGCATATTCAAAGAGAAGAGATTACAACCACAATATTATAATATCACAAAGAAAACCAAAATCAAGCAGTGGAGAGTATGACAATGTGTCTAAATGAAGAAAAAAAATTCTAACTGGGTTTGTGTAGTACTCCAAAAAGCGCTATGATTTGAAAATGGCCCTGAGTAGGCATAAAACAACTATTGCCATTTTTTTCTTAAAAGATTAGTACCTCCCACTGTATTGTGATTAGTCCGATGAAGTGTCTTTGACCTGTATGGCCCGGCTTCACATCTGACCGACAGTTATGACGGAGATGTGCTGTAATTAGCAGGTTAAGAGGCTCTTCTTCAGAGCCATAAGAGGTGTCTGAGTTTACATGCTTTGATGTAATATAGGTGCTCTAATGGTTAACCTCATTAGGCTCTGTTGTGTAATTACGCTGACTTTTTGTCATTTGGGGTACTGTCTATTGAACAGATGTTCAAAATCCAGTCAAAGGTGGGAGTACAGTTATAGTAGCTTTCAGTTATGGCCCCAAACTCTGGAATTATCTATCTGAAAATCTAAGAACGACTGACACCCTGATTACTATAAAGAAGAGCTTATTTTATTTTACACTAAAACTGAATCAGCTCTTCCAAGAGGTATATTTTTGTTAAGTATTTTATTGTTTTATATTTCAGTTGAAGTTTTACTGTTTTCTCTCTTTACATCTAATTCTATTTCACTGTCTTTATATTTGCCTTGTTTACACATGCACATTTGCAGTGCTATAGGCTGGTGCGGGCTCACCTCAGGGCTGATGCCTAGGGCACTGTCCAGGCTACAGCGGTACTGGCCCATACGCAGGGAGAAGTCTCGGTAGCGCTTATCCACCGTGCTCACCCATTTCTTCAGCTCAGTCACGTGTACGTGGCCTTTCTCCACAAAGCTGTCAGCCAGCTGAATCAGCAGTTTCACCTTTTCCTTCGTTTGCTGGGAGACAGGACACGCAGTAAGTGAGTGTGTTCTTTGTTTGACAAGGGTTATATATGAGTCTGTGTGTGTGTGTGCGTGTTTGTGTGTGTCTGTGTGTGTGTGTGCGGGGGTGGTTGTATGTGTCTATGACTAGGTTTTCAAAGAAAGATGTGTTTGAAAGAATGGTAGCCTCCATTTCAGTTTTATTTTAAGGCATGTGTGGCAGAGATTATGAGTAGGCTATATTTTTGAGTTTCCATGTTTATGTGAATGTTTGGGTTAGCAAGAGTGTGTCAGGTTGTTCTAATCAGCTGCAGGTTGCAGTTTCTGTGTCATTGCTGACAAACAGCAGGACAGATGTGAAAACCACGGCTTAGCGAGACAGAATGAGTTACAAACATTAAGCACTTCAAGCTCTGTCTTTATGGAGAGAGACAGAGAGAGAGAAAAAGAGAGAGAGGGAGAGAGACAGAGAGACAGAGAGAGAGAGAAAGACAGAGAGAGAGAGAGACAGAGAGAGAGAGAGAGAGGGGGCAAAGGGATGGATTAAGGCTCCACATATGTGGGTGAACGGGACTCAAAAGTCATGGTTCAGTTCACAGCATCATAGTTCAGTGCAAGGTTGGTCCAACGGAAAAAAGTGGTAAAAAAGTGGTAAAAATTTATCTTCATTTATTTGAACATCCACTCTGGCAATGGTCATATTTTTATGTAGGGCTGATAAATAAAATATAGGTCACAACTGGCGACAAAACTGAAAACACCTAATGTTAATAATTATGTAAAATAAATAAAATAAAAAAACAAAACTCGTGCATTACGATGAGTGTTTCAATTTGTTCCACTTATAAATGTATAAACATTCAAAATGTAAGCCCAACCCTTCCGAAAAAAAGACAGCTGGTAGGGAGGGAGAGCAGATATGGTTTATACTTGCAATGTTTTTATATACAAATATTACAATATATATTCTGTATTTTTTAGCTTTTAACAGTCTTAAGGACCTTTCAGGGGCACATTTCCCTACACACTGTATTTGTATATTTGTATGTGTGTGTATGTGAATCTTGATTCTTGAATCCTGAAATCTTGCTGACCCTTAACAGCTCGGGGTTTTCGGGTATAACTTGTGCTTGTGAAATTTGCTTCTGTACTACATTCATCAGTCTTCAAACACAGGCAACCATGTATTCTCTGTACCGAACCATGATTGCTATGAAAGTTTGGGACAAATACATGTACCATTACACCCTGAGAGTGAACCGTACCTTAGCAGGGATGCTGAATTCCTCATACTCCTTCAAAAGATGATGGTTTTTCTCAGTTGAGTCTCCAGGAGAGCAGTGAGTGGACAGGAAATACTCCCCCGCCTCCTGAATCCACTCTAATGCCTGATGAGAAGAAAGGAGAAAAGAAGCATGTGTGAGGGTGTTCATCAGAGTTGGGTATTGGGGTGTTTTCAACACCAATATCTGGGCAGCATTCACAACAGCTGTGACTTACGGACGACTTCGCAACAGATGCTCAGTGGTGCACTCAGTGCTGGAGTGTGTTCAGTGCAGAGGTGTAGAATACATTTACCTCAGGTGTGTTTGGAGTAGGTGTGGGGTATGTTAAGTGTAGCTGTGTGAAGTCTGTCTAGTACAGATATGTTCACTGCAGGTGTGTGGTGTATGCTCAGTGTCAGTGTTTGGGTTTGTTCAGTGTGGGTGTGTGGGATGTGCTCTCTGCACACGTGTAGTAACATCCTAACTGGGTTAGCAGGTTCATATTAAGTGTATGTGAGGCAGGATTCTCTTAGGCTCTATGCACGAACGCAAATACAGCTAAAATGGTGGTAGAGGATGGTTAAATGTGCGAAAAGCTCTGCCATGGTGAAAAAACAATTTTTGACAGTTTTTCCACTCCACTTCACCTTCCTTCTCCAATATTGTATTTTACCTTATGTTCAAAATTCATGAAGCAGATTACTGATAACTTGGCGATGGGAATAATAAACATCGCATCCAGACATCATCATTTTCTGCAGTCTGAACATTCTCCAGCATTCTCCGCTATTAAACTCAAGTAGATTTTGTTTTCACCACTAAGAGAAAACCCAGCCCAGCTGGATGTGTTTATGCCTCTACTTGAAAATTTCATCTATATGAACTAAAATAAAATTGCTAAGTCGTGTGTTTGTAATAATTAATCACCAAAATAAAATACTTGATAAATAACTGACAACTATCATTTGAAAAGCTCACTTGTTTGGCACTGCGTTCAAACACCACATACTGCTGGCACTGGTCCAGCCTACGCTTCTTCATGGTCCAAAAATGCAAAACTCTGTTCTCCCTCTGCAACAGTTCATTCAGGATAGCTGGAGAAGAAAACAATACACACACACACACACACACACACACACACACACACACACACACACAAATGGCAGATACCATACATTTAAACAAGTCTGAATATTATGCTTCATCAGAGTTGACATGAACTGGAGGAAGGCATGGATGGAAAGGTACTTCAGTTCTAATAAAAGCTCATTTAACATGGCAACAATATGCATTATTGCATTTAATTGACTTGATTTAAATGCGCACATGATTTCTACATTAACATATATGCTAAAAAATAACAACACATTACGAACAAAAATATCAGCAAAACTAAATAAAGACAAAATTGCATTGCTGTAAAATTAATTAATGTGGAAACCATGCACAGAATTGAAACAAGCCAACAACCACTGCTTACCTTTGACCTGTTGCTCTGGGCTGCGGGTGTTGCCGGAGGAGGAGGGAGTGCTGACGTTGTTGCGGTGGATGTACTTGAGGAAAACCTCAGCATTGCGCCTGGCCAGAGTACAAGCCTGCAACACAGCAGAGACTGAGATCTCAGCTGGAAACAAACACACACCGCCAGCTCTCAGACAGACAATACAGAAGCAAACAGAATTAACCCTTTTTGTTCTGCGTGATTTAAACAGAGCATTTCACATAATGATACATAGCACTCAACTTTAAAAAACTGATTTCAGGAGCTAAGACAAAGAAGGATTAGAGGCAGAATTAACATTACAAGTGTGCATTACCACACAATATCTTCTGGAAAATGTACTTTCTAATAAATTTACAAAGCATGAAGCATAATTCGTAGAGGGCACAAGGCATGCTCTTAGATTCCTTTACAAAGATTGTTCCTCCAAATGTGAAATAGTTCTATACACATCCAGGATAAAGAATAATACACGTGTATATACATAATTGCAGAGACTGTGGAGTTTCTATCAACATGTTTTATACATAGTGGTTGGTAGGAGGAGGATTAGGCATACTGTAAGTATTTTATACTGTGAAGTCACACATTTGACTTAAAGGATAGGCTCCTGGCTTCGGGAGGGAGGTGTCTTACCTTCAGGAAGGCCTCTTTCTGCTCCAGGTGTTTGCTGATGAGGGGAAGCACGTGGTCCGTCTCAGCTGTAGGACCCAGCTTATCATGACCCCCACACCAGTCCTCGTCTCTGCGATACTCTTGCTCCAAACTCTCCAACACACTGCATACCTACAAAATACACACACACACACATAAACATATGTATGCACGTATGCACATGTAAAACTTTCAATAACATTAACTCACAGACATCCTTATCCCCTTCTTACTTATCCCTTCCATATATCAATAGCCCATTTGTAGCCAGGAACACTATTTTATGAATAGCCCTAGATCTCAAAAATAATAAAAACATACTGGGGAGGCATGGCGACATGGTCATAGCAAGTGCAGCAGCCTCCCCATGGACAACAAATCAAATCTGTTGCCCTGAATGTTTCAAGATCCTAACAACGCCTCTGCATATAGAAAACCATCTGTCTCTGTAGGTCATGTGTTCCTCTATATGTTGGCCTCCCATGAATACAATTATATTCTTTAGAAAATAGTTATACTTATTTTTTTAGTAATTAGAATTATATTGATTTAAAATCTTAAAATTCAAATCAATTAAATGTTATTATTTTGGTACAGTTCAGAATTTTTTCTGAATACACTGAGAAACTAGGTTTAAAAAATGTTGCTTGCACCATTTGTTTTCTAATATTTGGTTACACATCCCTTTGCCTTACTAACTGCATCCGTCCAGTCAGCTAAGAATTACAGCAGTCTCTTGGGAGGGTTCCTGTCCATTTTAGCCCATAATGAAGTAAAGGAAAGAAAAATGACGAAAAAGGAAAATGATATATTCATTTATTCTGAGCTGCCTATCCCAGCCATGGTTGCTGGGGGTGCTAGAACCTATTCTAGCACTCATAGGGCAGAGAAACACTCCGGAGAGGTCACCAGTCCATTGCAGGGCAGGTACACAGATAAACACAATCACTCACACAATCTCATCTAGGGAAAATGTAGTATTTCCAATCAACCTGATGTACATGTCTTTGGATTATGGGTAGAAACACATTTATACATGATACAGTCTCACACAGCATTACGAATGGACTCTTCAGCACTGGTTTTGGTTTCCAGCATTTGCTGCAGTGTTGCCTCTCACCTGTTCGGAGGTTTTGTAGAAGGCCACAGAAGCGTTGACCAGTTTGAGACGGTCCTCCATTTTCAGCATGAGCTGCTGCCAGTGCAGAGCCACCTTCTCAGCGCAGGTGCGGATAGCTTCAGGGTCATAGTGGCCTGCCTGCAACATGGCTTCTGCTTTCTGCTGCACTTGCAGGGCACTCTGATGGGTCTTCTGCAGAGAGTTAGCATGGAACAAAGACTGGAGACAAAGAGGGAGAGAAAGAGACAAATGAATGCATTGTTTATACACAGAAAAAAACACTCTTAATCTCATATTCATTTATTTCCAAGCAAATTTAGACTATTAAGTCTACACAGTCCAGGTTTACACGATTAAGGACAGCTGATATTTTCATATGGTGTGAAGAAATAAAAAAAAAAAAAAACGTTTTTTTCTGCATTATCTGGGAAATCGGGAACAGGTTATTAACGGTGTTGAGTTAAAAGGAAATACAAAGCAGTTGTAACAAGAATTGTATCAGGAGAGAAAAAATAACTTTACAAGTTCACTGCAAAAAATCCTAAAGCAATCAACTCTGCATTGCTTTCAGCAGTACTACTATTACTCAACATGATCCAAACTCCTGCTGCCTCCCTTTTCCTTCCTATCGTGTGTGCAAGCCGTCTGCATGACAGATTTAGGCTTTCTGGGGTCAGCCGACTGCCCGCTCCTTGTCTGCTGGCGTGTTCGTCTTGAAGCGAGGAATAAATCTAACTTTAATAGTGGCCGTATGGATGTTTACAAGCAGAGCTGAACAGGCGAAATTCAGTCCAGAGGAGGAAAAAAACAACAGCATCATGAAGCTAAAGCCAAAAGCCACAGTGATAAATGACAGAACATTGCATCTTGTAGTGGAAAGCATGTGGACACACATCCAGCACCCAATTAGCAGAGTTTTCTACTATAATAATAATAATAATAATAATAATAATAATATATACTCATACATAAAAACAAGTGCGGTAAATCATTGTGGGACATTTTTGATTCAAGCATCTGGTGCAGACAAAATACACTCTTCTCCTCAGGAAGAATGAAGAATATATATACTAAAAAGCTGTGTATAATATGGAACAGTATTTAATGGTTCACCGTAAAACGTAAGCAGAGGGATCTCTTGGCTTTCTCATGCCAGAAAAAAACCCTGAATTGCCAGCTACACAAAGACATCCATAAAGCAGTCAAATCATAAATCTATCAGTAGTATTGTTATGCTTGTCTCTTTTATAGTACCATGTGGATTAACAGCTCCTGCTGTATCCGCTTGGCGTAGCACAGCGTAATCTCTTCCATACAAGACCCTGCCCTGAAGGCCCTAGCTCTAAACTCTTCCTTATAGGAGGCAGAGGTTTGATGTGTTTCTGCTTTTCTGTGTAAATACACTCATATTGCTTCTGGCCTGCGGAATGGGAGGTACAATAATGATTGCATTAAGGCAGCTACAGTTACTTCCTGTGCATTGATTCAATAAAAACGCTGCTAATAGGTTCTTAAAGGGGCTTTGTGTTCATCCGCTCAAATGGGTTCCAGAGCTGTACTGAGATACATGTGTATTTGTGTGACTGTTACTGTGCGTGTGTGCATTTGGCATTTGCTCGAGTTGTGGAACACAGTAGTATGGAGATTGTGAGTTCTTTATGTGTGTGTATGTGTGTGTGTGTGTGTGTGTGTGTGTGTGTGTGTGTGTGTGTACTTACCTCTATAGCCAGCTGGAACTGTTCGTGCTCTCTCTGTAGTTGCTCAGCCTCAGACAGGGAGCTGGCATTCACCATGCTGGCATTCAGCATGGACTCACCATTACGGATCCATCCCAGCACCTAAACACAATACCACACACACACACAAGCCAAACCTGAAACATACACGCTGGATGCAACTCTTCTGTGTCCTCACTGAACTCAAGAATTGCTATACAACATGAATAATATGCAGCAGCGCTTGATTTCATGGGGTTTTAAGCCTTTTCATGCTACACTAATCTGATGTACTTGCTGGATTTAGAATTTTAAGACTGTGTGAAATCAAACCTTGAGTACACAACGGCCACGCTTTTTTACCTGAGAAGAATTCCGAGAATATCTCTCGTGCCTCCTTCTTGCCCCTTTCTCTCTCTCTCTCTCTTCCCCCCTCTCTCCCTTCTTCCCTCCAGCCATTTTTCTCCATTAGCACTCATGTAAGTGGAGGCACTTGATGCTGGTGCCTGGGGACACGCTTTAGCCCTCGATTAGGCCTGAATGAGATTAGAGTTGGAGGGAAGGAGATGGACACTGAACCAGTGGCCATCAGCATGCGCCTGCATTGCTCTCTATTGATCTTCAGTCTGGACCGCTGAAACTGATAGAGCCAAAATGACTCTGTTTGGGACAGTATAAGCATACTACAGCACTCTAATAGCCGAAGATGGATTTATCCTGTTGTATTTTACTTTTGGCTGGAGCCGTAACACGTGACAGAAACATAATAAACACAGCTTAAAAATCAGAACTGTCTGGTCATGGTCCTAATATACTGATGTGTGGGATATTGACAGCCCTCTTTCTAAACACTATGCAACACCACAAAGGCAGAGCTAAACATAACAACGTGAGCAAACCTGGGAGAAATGAGTGAAACAGGCTTTACACATGCAGGCTATTTTGCAGAATTACCCCACTGTGTCCAGTCACTAAAAAAAAGCTTTTATATGGTAAAGCAGGTTCTTATTCACTTTACCGCTTGATGTGCATCCAAGGAATGCTGCCGTGGCTGGATGAGTGAACAAACAGACAGATGACAGGCTTACAAGCTCAGCTATGCTTATTAGTTCTCAAAGTTATTCACAGAACATAATGTATGCGTGTACGTATATTGTATGCCCTTAAGAACATGATTAACCTACTTAGAATCAAAACACAGGATAAAGTTCCCTGGGGCTTCACTTCATTCTATATAAAGTACAATAAACTGTAAAGAGTATGGTTGTATATGGTGAACTAGGTACATGGACAGAGATATTAAACTTATACTGTATGTTTTTTTTATGCAGCTATGCAGACGGTGCTAAAATTGCTCTCTCGCTGCTGCACTGACTATATCAAATGAAGCACCTGGTACCAATGTTTTATTAAACCTTTATTAAAACGTGAAAAAGTGTCCACCTTGGCAGGGCCTGGATATGGGGCTATTAGGAGCTGCAGCTGCATTTTGTGATTCATTTTAAGAGGCACACACTGCCTCCACTGTATGGCTATACAGTCATTAAAATTGTGCATTCAAAAGCTGTGCTGGATTCTGCAGGCAGACGAATCCAGGCTCAACAGAGTATGAGAGAGAAAAAGCAGAAGTCTGTATGTCAGTGGAATGTTTATGCACTGTTTATACCTCTCAAACCACCATAGAGGAACAGCATCAATAATTTACAGGCCTTTTTTTCAATGCTTTTGCAAATCTGCAAGATTTCTTTGCTGAGATCCTGTTTTTCTATGATATGGGACAAACAAAGATTGGCGAACGTCGTGGGCCTGGATTACTGAAGTGTATGATAGAGTTGGAGCTGCTCTGGGAGATGAAGTGTTAGCACCAGCTGAGTGGAGGAACAACATGTTTTATTCATGTGGCCACACAAACAAACAGTGTTTTCATCGTGACGAAGCACTGAGGACGAGGACACAGAGGAGTAGAGTTGGCCTGTACTGTACCTCTTTATAGCTCACCAAAACACTCGCACATCATATTTAACTCAAAAACTCTCTAACACACTCTTAGTCTTTAACCTAGGCAAAATGTATGGCCTATTTTATATTTTATGTTTTTCCCCAAATATGTTACTTTCAGCAAATCGAAAGTGTGCACTAATATTAGCAGGAAATGACATGTTTAAGTGTGGTGCCTGTAAATCACCAAACACATCATTTGAACAGGTATATTCAAACTTTTGCACAACTATGCCTGTGTCAAGAACACAACAGGCATAGATCCCATTTTATATCCATGTGTGTGATTGTGTTACCTGTTTAACCTCAGCCTGTAGATGGCGTAGCTGGAGACACTGCTCTAGTCGTTTTTGTGTCTGTTCTGCGCTCACGTCCAGTTCATGCTGCTTTTCATGAAGGAACTCCAGCAGCTCCTGAACTTGAGTGGCCAAATCCACTTCTTTCTCCCCTGTCAACTCAATGCCTATGCATACACACACACGTACACACACACACACACACACAAAATAAAAAGCACTTCAGCGTTATGTACAGACTATGGAGTAACAAGAAGCACAAAGTGACTGCAGGGTATGGATCAGTTCATGTAAGGACAAATCAGTAGAGGTGAAAATGCTTTGCTTGTGTGCAGGGATGCACAGAAATGTCATAACCACTGGGTGGCAGTATAAATCTACTTTCTTCATGGGACACAGTCGCGCTTCAATAATGCTGCTCTTTCGTGTTTAGGTCAGTAAAGTAAAACTACATGGTGAATGATCGATTATATACATATGTGCACATTATCTAGGAGCACATCCTTTAATAATGCAGCACAACACTATGCTATGCATGTTCCAGCAAGAGTCCAACATGCTGAAATGCACACAATCAAAATTCAGCGAACGAGACACAGAAATCTCAATAGACCAAATGTTTAACAGCGTAATTAAATTCAGAATTTCAATCACAATCAACTTCCCTGAAGTGACCAGAGTGTTCTGTGGAACAGGCTAGGACACACCCAACTTGTGGGAGAGGGTGTGAGATTGTCACAGTGCGATTTGGCAGAGTGGCTATCCAAAGCCAGGGCAGAAAGAGTCTAATGAGCCAAGGCCCATATGTGGGAGTGAGGGGGGGTGAGCGATGGGTCAGCAGTTTAGAGAGAAAAAGCCTGTTTCCCATGTTAAAAATATCTCTGGGAGACAGAGATTCAGGCAGAGAAAGGGAAAGAGGATTCAGTGGGGGAAGAGAGGGATACTGTGGGGGGCAGAAATAGAGTTAGGAAGGTGGGGATCAAGATGAAGAGAGATGAAGGGAATATGAAGAAAGGTGAGGGAAAAGCTTTTGCTTCTTTAACCCAAATTTTTTTACCTCGCCCCAGATGGAGATCAGCACAGCTGCTGAGATAAGCCTGAGACTAGTCTCTCTGAACATCAGCTGCTACACTAGATTAGTCACCCATGCACTGCCTGTTTTCCTTTTGCTTGTCTGTGCCTCCTTTTCTCTTCTTATGTCTCTTTTCTTTTTTAGCTTTCTCTTTCTCCTTCCTCTGATAAAGACTTATAGATGTAAACTCTTTTAGATGTTAATTACCTCATACACCTAACTCTTTCATTTACTCACTCATGTTTACCAGGCTAGGAGATGTTTCTCCACAACAGGGAGTTATTAGCACTCAAGAAGCATGCCACAGCCCTCTAAGGACAATCAATTTGTAGCTCATTATTAGCATCCAGGCAAAGCCTGGGTCTAAGCTGGTTTTGCCAATGAGAGAAATGAACAGTGTTGTTGAAAATCGCTGCAATTGCAGCCTGCGGTAAGAAATGTTCCAATGTCAATACATTTTGTTTTCTGAGTGACTCCGGGTCCTCTAAAAGAGACAAGAGAGGTCATTAAGCAGTCGAGATGCAAACAATTCTACACACATGCTACAAGCAAGCTAACACTTTTGCACACTGAATTTACATCGTAAGACTGGAAACTCCACAATAACACAAAACAGCAAGTCAACCAGAGTAGCTGATATTGTAATATACAGTATCGAAATACAGTAGTAGCTTTACTTTTAATACAAATTCAGATGTGTTAGCCTGCTTGTAGCATTCACACCAACTACTTAATGATTTCATATTTCATGATTTCATAATCCAGTGGCGCTAGGCTGGAAAAGCGTATATAGGACAAAATCACAGAGTGCAAAATTGTCGATTTCTAGAGACAGAACTTAACTTTCCCATGTGCAAAACTAGCTTGGACCATTAGTTCTTATTTGAGCATATGGAGAACTACAGAATAACACACAACCTCAGAGGCCTATTGAAAGGAAGGAAACCAACACCATGTGTCTAATGCATGTATATTGTACTATATGTCAGCAGTCACAAATTGCATGTTTGTGAAGTAACAGGCCCGGCATTCACCATTGCAATAGAACAACTGTTTACTGAAATGTAAAATGTTCACTTGGACAGAATAATAATAGCAAGATTGCAGTGCATGAGCAAATGCAGTGATTGCAATCCAACATTCATCTATCAACACACCCATCCATCCATCTCTCATCTTCTTCCCTTTAGTCTATCTCTTGTCCTCACTCTCTCTCTCTCGCTCCCTATCTCTCTCTTACCTGAAGCCTGGACCTCCATGATGTACTGGTGCAGGTCCTGGCCCTGCTGGATGACCTCGTAGGTCATGTTGTTCATGGCCAGTTTTCTCTCAGCATGGCGCTGTAGCCTCTGCTCTACCAGACTGGGTTCTTCAGCATTAAATTCGTTCACCTGCCGCATTAAGTCCTCATTCCATGCATCCAGCTCTGCTGTGACCTGTAGTTGCAAAAAAGCTCATCTTTACTCTTTAAACTACATTCATCCTTATCAAATTGACTAAACAGACAAAGTCACATAGTGCCTGAATTGGTAAATGAACATATTTATTTGTGCACATACACAAAACTGTTCTGTTCCACTACATATCGTCATGTACAGTACTGTGCAAAAGCCCTGAGTGACCCCTCATTTCTTTATATTTTGCTTTGAATCACCTTGTATTTTTGGTGCAAAAAATACTATTTTATGCCTGTCAAACTTCTATTAACTGGTCTTATCTTTGGCATATTGAGTGAATTAAATTAAAAAAATAGGATCAAATGTTTTACAGTGACAGGCTGCAAAGTATCTAAAGATACAAAGTGTCAAAATAAAGGTGTTTCACTCAGCATTCAGCACCACCAGTATACTAATCACTGGCCTGATCATCTGTAATAATCTGCACCTGTTTAGTCTCCAGCTCATGGCTTAAGTGGATGGCTTTATTATGTTTGAACGATTCATATGTAGGTCACTGTGTGGCTTAAACTGGTCAGGTTCAGGGGCTGGACTGAAAATAAGAGCCTTTCGAAGTCCTTCAGGAAGCCTAGAGAACTGTTCCTTAATACTACATAAAAAAAACAAAACAAGAAAGTCTGGCTCTTTGGAAGCAAAATATGAAGAAATGAAGAGTGGCTCTAGACTTTTTCACAGTACTGTATAACAGATAAAGTACAGCTAAAGCAACTAGTCGCTTACTGAAGTTGGGTCATCTGCGCCTTTGAAAAAAAACTGAGGAAATTAAATTTGACTGGTCTTTGAACCAAAGACTGATGATTCAATTCAATTCAATTCAATTTTATTCAAATAGTGCTTTTTACAACCAGTTTGTCACAAAGCAGCTTTACAGAGTCCAGGTCCAAAACCCCTAGTGAGTAAGCCAAAGGCGACAGAGGCGAGGAAAAACTCCCTCAGCTGGAGGAAGAAACCTCGGGAGGAACC
>JBBPCZ010000002.1:14928390-14941693 GCA_037974445.1 Brycinus macrolepidotus | reverse complement strand
GGAGGGGCAGCTTGAGTCAAATAGGGCAGGCGGGCAGTTGCTCGGGCAACTTTAGCCCTGCCCTGTGCACGTCCCTGCACATACACACACACAAACACACAGGGAGAAAACATATATATAGGCTTGGAGTCAAATCTACTGTTAGGGGTTTAACACAGAGGTCATATATGCTAAATCCGATAGCAAGCTGATCAACTTTTTGCAAAACTGCCAACACTAAATCATGTTATTAGTTTTAGGACAATCCATCAGTAGAATGTTTGTAGTAGTTTTCTACTGAATGTGATAAATTGCAGTTGGGTGCAAAGGTTTGCATACCACTAGACGACTGACAAGTTTTGTTGATTTTCTAAATGAAAATAAGTTCATATCCTTCATATCCATATAAGCACAAATATTATTTAAAACCTATCGCCAAGGGCAAAGGTTATTTCACAGTTTATATTTATACCGTTCATATGTTAAATTGATCAAATAAAAAGAAATTATACTTTACTTTTTGAAGAAAACTGTCATTTTTAAGTTTGTTCTGTAAGATGTGTACTTACTTTTGCTCGACACGTATGCTGTCTTGGATGTGGAATAGCTGGGGACTGATCTCGTCATCAATACATCAACGTTTGTAATACATTAACGTTTGTAATACATTAACGTTTGTAATACATTAACGTCTGATCACAACAATTAGCAGAATTTTAAAACTCACAAAAGAATTGTATTGTGGCTAGTACCACAATAACATCATACCAATGATATCCACCACTAGTGATACCCAACAGTACCAAATACAACACAACCATATATAGTAAGAAGAGGAATTAGTTTCAGCTTTGGACTCATTTCAACAGTATTCTCCCAGTAAGAGCTGTGGTTCACCCCACACATATAATCCCTGCTTTAGTATACCATATCCTCCAGAGAGAACAGACCAGTGGCCCTAAATTCTCACAGACAAGCAGCAGAATCTTCATAAAACCACACTCCCAGAGTCTCTCCCTAAATCTCATCTATCAGCAGGACTACAACACACTACGTCTCCATTAAAGAAGCCAAGCACAGACACAGTCCAGTGAGACGACTCTCTTCAAGAGGACTCCATGAGACGGATGGTGCCCACTCTGCGTGAGATGGATGGTGTCTGTTCTGCTTTATGAAATATTTACTTTGCTGTGGCTATGTGAGTAATAGTAGGGGCTGCTTTGGAATCAGAGTCTAAAACAAAGATCAGAGTTAATGACTGTGCGACTTGCTGATCAGTTCAGATTACAGCAGCAGTAAGTTTACATGACGTGTCTTAGCGCTTGCTAAAAAAAAAGAAAAAAAGAAAAAAGCAGTTCTGGCAATTACTTTTCAATTAAGAACGAAAAACAAATACTCGCAAACATTTAATTCAAGGCAGCTATTAACTAAGACTTCATTTTAATACTACCAAAAAATCATAGTACTTGTCTTTCATTTTCAAATAAAATTCCTATTTTTCGGAACCAATCCACAGCTAAGTATATAATTAGAGCTCTGTAGAACCAGCACATTTGTAACAATTAAAATAGCAAAAATTGAATTAAATCCTGATCTAAGAATTGGAAAAAAAAATGCATTAAACTTTACTAATAATTTGACAGTGTTCAAAGGTGGTTTCAACAGGCTTGAGTGCTTATGAGTGTTAACATGACAGCATTAAAAAATGCATGAGGTCTGACTTTAATCTACTCAATATACCAATGATAAGACAGTCTGACACGCATACAATAGTATTCTTGCACCAGCAAGGTGCTTCAAACATAAAGAACAGTGAAAAATATAAAGTACTGTATGGTAACACTGGCATACTGTATTTAACAATATAGTTAGATAGAAACCATTGTAAGTGGTTTGGTCATTCCAATTTAATTCATGAAAACGCCCCAGGTATATAAAATGCATGGGGTCTGCCTTTATTTCTAAGGTAACCTAATCACTGTTAGAAATATTTGCATGTATTTTGAAGAGGACAATACTGTACTGAAAACATTTTGAAAAGCTAGGTGTCTCCAAACTTTTGACAGGCAGTTTACATACAGATTCACACAAACACACGCTCTCTCTCATCATGCATTCTCACATCTGGTACTGGTGAGGGAGTGTTAAACACCGCAGAGAGTCTCTGCATACCTCAGTAATCTAACCTGATCCCTAGTGAATGACTGGTATGCCTATCTCTGTGGTCCCCAGAAAGTGCAAAAACTTCTAGATCACATTTCCCAGCATTCTCTGCTCTCAGCATACCTGCTTAGCCCATTGTAATGCCTCTAAATAGGTGCGAAAGAGCTGTTTGGCACTCAGTGTTGTATTTTCAGTAAATATTGGGATTCAGTTATCGAAAGGTGATCCTGAATAAACCCTGAAGTACTCCAGCATTTTTAAAACTACTCTCTATCTGCTGAATCTGTGGCATATATTTGATTACCGCAGAAGGTAATGCTTTTCTCAGGACTTTAAAAGAAAATGAGCACATTTATGATAAAAGTCGAAGGGCAAGTACCGTAGCACTTTCTAATAAGCTTCTGTTAATTGTTTTGAGTCAACAGGTTTTAAGTTCTGTTCTGAGTACAGGTAAATTGCTGTTCGTGGTAACAGATCACATGCTACAGATGTGCACATGTGGCGGAAAAAGTCCTTACCTCTTTAGTGTGAGTGTGGAAAGACACAGACATGTCCAGGAGTAGTTTCCGCTGCTCTACTCTCCTGACAAAGTCCTGGATCCTGACCTCCAGGTGCCGTGCTGCCTTATAGATCTCCTCTGGATCACATTCGCCCGTCTGGGCCAGCTGCTCGGCTGCCTCCAGCAGCTTGTCTGCGTTAGTATAGGTGTTCTGATCCAGGAGAAACCAACACAGAGAGAAATGTTAGGGCATCAACAGGTACCAGCTGTCCAGTAAACAGCTGTCTACTCAAGCAGGAAACAACAAATTCACTGTGCCTGCTAGATTCAGCTGTAAACATTAAAGTCCCGGACACTGCAGCTGTCTTTCCCAACCACGCTGCTCGCCTGGTTCACTTACACTGCCACCCCAAAGCACATGATGATTGCCTCCTGTGAACATCCTAAAAAACAATTCCCTCACACGTAAAGCTAGGAGGGAGAGCCATCTGTAGGGCAAATCTCCCCACGGTAATCCCCGCTTGGCACACACTTTACATGTCGCCTCTCTATCTCGCTCTTGGATCTGCACAACACTTGTCAGAGAAGCCGCAGCTACTAGGGATTATCGCCTCATGTGCATGTGTGGTGCCGCGCTGGCCAAAAGCACAGACCCACTGACCCATAAGCTAGTGGAGTAAGGGGATAACTGTGTGATTTTCCACAGGAGATTCCCATCATAATGGCACACAGCCCCTCACCTGAACACAATATGCTAATGTGGTCATATGCCACGTCTGGTAATTAACATGAGATAATTAAAGCACAGACCATGCAAGCTACACTAAGGTCATTTACTACACTGTGAGAGTATAATGTTACATTACACATTACACATACATAACCCTTGGTGGGTGAAGGCTAGCACATTCTTCCTCTGAGTCATGTGAGGCAGCATCACTTCTTTTTAAACGTCACTGGACAGCTTAACACGTTTGGAGGAGAGTGCTAACTGCCAATTTTGCTATGTCGGCTAACAGACACCTGTGCTGGCTAGCAACACGCCGAGTGATGAGGAAAAAGCTGGGCCACTCTACCCACCCAGAGAGAGCTCTGACTACACAAGACCTTTAGGTTTTTTCCTCTGACCACTTTCGTTAGTTACCAACCACCGCATACTGGGAACACCCCACAAGACCTGTTGTTTTGGAGATGCTCTGACCCAGTCATCTGGACATCACAGTTTGGCCCTATATATATATATATATATATATATAAGTGGAACACCTTTATCTAGGGTATCTTGTATCTTTAGGCACTTTGCGGCCTGTCACAGTTTGTTCCCATTTCTTTAATTTAATCTACTCAATATGCCAAAGGTAAGACAGTTAGACCAACATAAAATAGTATTTTTGCGCCAACAAGGTCCTTCAGATATAATAATATAGTTAGATAGAAACCATTGCAAGTGCCTTTGTCATTCCAATTTAATTCATGAAAAAGCCCCAGGTATCCTTTCTTCAGGCAGGCACTATCCATGACTTCATTAATTCAGCTATGATGTCAAACTGAGACATTCTGCTGTTTTGGTCAGCTCTGTTTTTGGCTGAATTTGTTCATAAGCTCTTGCCAGTGTCTGAGGGTCTGCAAACACTGCTGTGAAACTGATAACCAAAGAAACAAAGGCTGCCTGTGTCTCACTGGTTATTAACAATAGCTGAGCCAAAACAAATCCCCTTTGCTTAAGACACAGCCTTAAGTGTCTTAGGCCAACGACCAGACAGTAAGCTGGAGCTTTTGTGCCTCCCTGCCTATTTACAGGATTTTTCATCCTCGGAGGCATTAGATTGTATTTGAAAAAGAGATACGGCTCAGTGTATTGTGATTCTAATCTTCTCTTTTGTGAAATTGTTAATCCTCACTATACACTGTGGCAGTGGGGTAAAACCTGATTTATGGAATTTATTTACAACCCAATTCAATTTAATGCCTTAAACCTTTACCTGTAGATTTCTTGAAGAAAGTTGGACTAATTCATTAAAAGTGTGTTTCGAACAATCATGCAATAAACGAGGCTTTGTCTGGTTAATTCTAATAACATGTTTTATCCACAACAATACGTACAAAAATTAGCACTCCCGATTCAAATCAGATTTGCAATTCAAATATGCACACACTCATTTTTTAAATGTATTACTCCAATAACCAAGCTATTATTCTTTTAAACAGAAAAAAGTCTGTAGTTTACACTTCTCCAGCAAAGCCTTAAGGGCTCTTCCTCCAGAGCAACATCAAACATCTGACCTAAATCATGCAAATAAACTGTGAAAAAAAAGCTATGGAATTATGCCAGGATTACACAGCTTTCAAGCTTTATAACACTGCACCAATCACTGGAGTTAGCATTAATCATATTGACCTTAAAGATACACTCACGTGTACTGTGGTTGTGTATGACAGCATCTATGACAGCCCTTTTCCCCAAAGCAATGAAATGTATACAGACATTTACTCCAGCAGTGCACAAAGCCACCTGATTCAGACCATAAAGGACATCAGTGCTGGTAGAAACAGCTTGTTCCAGTGTTCCATCAGCTCTAAAGGGAATGTACAGCTGTATGGCCCTTTTAGAGAAGGATTGCCCACTCCTGTGAAATTGCATACTATAAAACACACTATGCATATAAAAGAAAAAGGTCAAATGTTATTTTAGTAGAATGAGTAATAAGATGAATGTATTTAATATACTATAACGATCCCTCTCGTATTAGTAGAATCACTTGCAATGGAACTACATCAGTATAAACGGTCCATTTGCTTTTACAGCAGCATTGTTGAGTGAGAGGGAGGAAGAAGACGGGGTTTATATTGTGGATAAATGTGGACCATTTCCAGCGTGTCTCAGTTGCTAGACTTATGTGAATGGCCTCCATCTTACTGAGGCCAACCACGACAGGCTGTAGACCAGGATTTGTCTGCCAAGAGCTATAAAACCCAATTCAAAATGAGTCATTTTTACCCAAGTATTTAAGTTGAAAAAAAAAAAAAAGAAAGCTTTTCACACTTTTACCCTTGGTTCTGACACCCAGTAACCTCTTATAGGTACCTATTATAGGTGATAAAACTTGGGTGTTTTGTGAGCTGTATTCATAGTCACTCAGAGTAATAAGCAAACAGTTAAACACCAGAAAAAAGTTAGCCAGCTGTGGAATGCATCTGATAGGAACACAAGTAATGCTATGATGCAGAACAATAGAAACAAGACTTAACTGGACTAAAGATTGCTAAGCACGGCTTCATGTGGTATAAAAATCATATAACTCAAAGGTAGACCACAATGCACAAGAAGAGACAGTAAAAATCTTTCTCTAATGATATCACACCGTCTCTGCTCACTTAGCTGTAGTCTGTTAAAGATTTGAGCAGTCTTTGGAAGAAAGTGTCCCATAAAATACTTTTTATTTCCCAAGCACCCCACTTAGAAATTGTGTATTGGCTTGTCATGCAGTGCTAATTTCACATGCATGAGGCCTTAAATAATAAGGAAGCTTAAACAATGCAGTTAGAGCTCCCGGAAAAATTAGTTTTGCTCTTACAGTACAGCACTGCTACTGAAAATATTGGCTCTCACTACACAGTAGGAACACAGCTTGCTACCCATCTGTCTTATTGATTCGTATTCACATGAATAGATTTGATATGACGGATTCTACACCATTATACAGCTATAATACAAAGCTACACATCTCACTACGCGTCATACATGTACAGAGACTGATCAGAGTAGATGGATTACTGTGTACTGTATAAGACGCTGCTGCTGTTGGTAGGCGTGGAATTAATTGCGGAGCTTTGGTTCTTAGGTTGCTGGTTGGGGGCTGTAGCAGATGCAGAGAACACGCTGCTTATGTTAACGTACAAGGGTAATTGCAATGCTCTCTCACCACAGGATCTTTTCACCACCATAAGCTGTGGCATACAGAGGTTACTGGTACGGAAGCTGCTTCAGTGTAAATGAATTAGACGTTTTGTGTTCTTACCTGGGCTACTTCTTCAAAGTCATCATGGCGCTTCTGCAGGGCCCTTGCTCTGTGCAGAGATTTGCCCACTCCTGTGTGCTTGCTCAAAAAGGCCTCACCATGGTTCTCTATCCAATCCATCACCTTTAAAGACAAAAGAGGAAACATATTCTTCAAATGTCTTCGTGTGGTATACCAGTGGTTCCCAAAGTCCTCAGGACACTACAACAACCAGAAACAGTGGGCTGTTTTCACGTGCGAGTAACTGATTTTTTTTTTCCTGTTTGGTCCCAGCCTTGGATGCCTGTTTTCTGTAGCAGTAAGAACAGAATGAGGTTTATCAGACTTAATTAGCAATGCATGTATAGTATTTCACACTACAATTCTATTTTTACTTGATAACGACACTATCATTTGTATGAATTCTTAGCGAATTTCTTCAGGGATACATGGCTAACTGTCACTTTATAATTATATGTCGCTTCACCAAGACCAAATGTTTTTCATTAGACATAAATTAAAGGAATGCAAAATTCTCTTGCTTCTTTTTTTTTTTTAGCTCAAGTTGGCGCCTCTTTAAAACACACACTCACACACACAAGCTGCTGCTCAGAGTCCGTAATCGCCCCCTCTCTCTGCCACCGAGGGAACGATCCGTCACCATTGTCTCTCTGTCAAACTACACACAGAAGCCACTTCATCAGCAGCTGCATTAGAGAGCAGAGTTACAGGAACACTGCTTTGATTTTACTCATACTATACACAGTCTGGGCTAACATAAACCACGGCATGACTACACCATCATAACTGCAGCTCTATTCATGTGCTCTGTCACTCACTTCTCAGAGAGTAAAACTCAGCAGAGAAACTCTGTTTATAGAGAGCAGAAAAAGAGAGGGAGACGAGAGTTCATAGACCTGAGACTAACCCCTGTGTGTGTGTCTGTGTGTGTGTGTGTGTGTGTGTGTGTGTGTGTGTGTGTCTATGTGTGTGAGAGAGAGAGAGAGAAAGAAAGAGAGAGAGAGAGAAAGAAAGAGAGAGAGATATGAACATAGTATTGCATGATGAAAAGATGAGACTCCATAGGGATGAGTTCATCCGGGTGGGCTGTAAAGTGCGCAAGCTCCAGATAAACAGTTTCAGTTGAACTGAAGGAATCTGCATTCCCAAGAGCTTGTTTACTCTCCTACTGACTTTATATATGACTTTATGTGCAGTGTATACAGTACACACACACACACACACACACACACATCGCAAAACAGTACTTTGAAATTTCATGATTCAAATATGTGACACATTTACATCAACACAGTTCTTGCCAAAACAAGCAAACTGAAAGACAGCAATCGTGTTGATGTAACATACTGCATTTTAAGCATGTGCAACCAATTGATTGTGCAATGCATTTATATATACAGGCAAATTCAGAATTGGCACCCTTCATGAAAACGAGCTAAAATAAATATATATATGTATATATATATAAAAAAAACACACATGCAATGCAATACACGCAAAACCTTCTGTTTATATTCTTGGAAAACAAAAAGAAATATCTTAGATAAGAGTTTTCCAAGAGTTCCTGGATGCTAAGATTAACAAAAAGAAAGATTTTTCTCTCAAAGAGGCAACTTTCCATGGTTTTATTTAAGATCTTCCTTCATTTAACATATTCCCATATTGTTTGTTGAAAGAATACACCATTCTTAAAATAAATCAACATTCTAGGAAGAATGGTGTCTAGTAGATAAATTGTAAGCAATTCTCCAAACAGTGGCCTGTTTCTTTAGGGATGGTAATAATTCTGGATTTGACTGCATCTACACACATAACATTTAAAATCATTTATTTCAGCAGGTACTGTGTTTATGCACACCAAATGACTAAATGATCATATGGCCAAGAGAATAAATATAAACAAACAGCAATGCAATGAAAAACGCTTGAATGTAACTTATACTCAACTAAATATTCAATAAATGAAACATAATTTTCTAATGCTGGCCCATTAACCCTAAACTTAACCTTGACCCAAATCTAAAGCTAACTCTCACCCTGCCACCATCAGATAACCTGCTCTTAAAGCATCTTTGAGAGCTAGGAGAAAATCCAGCTCTGAACTACAACTCTGGACATCTGACATGTGGAGTAAGATTTTATAGGCTGATGAGTGTAAATTCATAACTGGGATTACTTGGATCATCAGATGCAGGAAATGCAAACAACTGCTCAGACTGAACTTTAGAGGTATTTACAAGAAGCATGGAGAAACATCCCTGCATCCCTGGAAGTTAGTTCCCTGAAAAGAATGGAAGCTGTACCAAAAGCAAAGGGTGGACACATTACATACTGACACTTCTGTGTAATTTTCTGTCTGCTTTTTTACTGACAATGAAAAATGAATAACGTGTGGCTGTTTTGAATACAAGGTAAATAAATAAAAGTATGGTCTCCGTCTTTTGTACTGTACATGTACCTGCATTGCTTATTTGACCTTATCAAAACATTCATTTATGCATCTGTCCATCACTCTGTGACTCTACTGAGTGCTGCAGATGGGAGAGGCTCTGCTGCATTGTTCCTTGTGTGTGTGTGTGTGTGTGTGTGTGTGTGTGTGTGTGTGTGAGTGACACAAGTTTATACACCACATCAGCAGGGGCTATGATGACTTCTGTTTGTGCGTAGCTGATTACAGCATCCACAGCATGTTCTAAAAACAGGTCAAACACTCGCACGAACAGGAACCACAGCACTAAATTTAACTGCGCTGGGTGCCCGCTGTTTAATCATACGGCTTCATTCACTTCGTTGCACCAGTTCAGTCCCTGTGCTCAAACTGCATCCCAGCACAGGAACCCCCCCGTCCACAAAGGACGCCCAAGAAAAAAGCCTTCTCACTCCAAGGGTCTTCATGACTAATGCTCTAAACCTCCACTCAAGCTCAACAAACATTAGCAAACAAAAAAACCAAGAAACACAAATTCAAGCGTGCAGCCGGCCGAAAACTGTTTGTGATGGTTGTCACTTGTGATAATGTTCATCCCGTTTGAGTCCAAGTTGCAGTTCGTTTGGCTTGGAAGTGTTCTATTTTTGCGGACTTCCATCCAATTCTTCTGACCAACATCTGCATTTTGGCAGCGTGGCTCTGTGTGTGAAAGTCCTAATTCCTAGAAACGTTAATGAGTAACAACGGCCTGATTATGGTTGGACATGCCCTAATTACGCTTTTTCCGGAGCGAACAGGAACTAATGAAGACAAACAAGCCGAGGAAAAAGAATGCAGTAAACATGTTGACAAGACTGTCCCTGGGTATGACACACAAAAGGAAAAATAAAACAAGGAAAGCACTCCACAACCACTGTGCCCAGCCCTGCCTGAAAAAAAAATGAGCCCAGTGGATCTGTAGACAGTTGGAAACACTGGAACCAGGAGAGTGAGCATGCAGAACCTGCTAATTGTTTTCGGCTTACAATAGGACCCAAGCCCTCAAGGACAGATTTTTTTTGAAAATCCTACATTATTTTCTCTGTGTCTCTTGCTGGATTTTGGCTTTATGAGGGTTTTACAGAACTATGTCATACTCATCTGTAGATATGAAAAAAAAATCTAATACCAAGGGACATCTTCTGGTCTTAACCAGACACACAGATGGGGGGCTTGTCTGGCTGAAATCACATTTATTTTGAGCTATTTATTAAAAACCCACACAAATTGAGCGATGACTGAGGTTATGTTGTTGAGGAAGCTTGTAAAGTTTATATTTGCGGAAGATGTCATGTTTTGTATTATGAGTGCCTTTGCTGCAGAGATGAAACCATACGTTTTCAACCACTTCATCCATGAAGACCCCATTGTGTCTAATATATCCACACCGAACAACACTAAAATAATGTCAAGAATGAAATATAATGGAATGAACCTTCCCACTCAGCCCACTGCCCACAACTTGGAATCTTCATTTATCTCAGTTACCAAGATCACTAGAGCAGACTGGTGACCACGACTTGTGTGTTCTACTGGTAACCCCAAGACTGTAGTGACCTCAGAGCTCAGAAAGAGAGAGAGACATAGACAAAGCTGAGCTATGGCCTTATCTCACTACTCTGGCTAACTTACTGCAGCACAGAAAGGACCAGAGCACGAAGAAAAGAGAAGATACGGACAAAAAGTGCTTTATTTGGATAAGTGTAAGTGTTACTGTACTCATACATCAGTATATGACAAAATTAAAATAGAGGCTTACCCCCTTAAACCGGGGGCCTTCAAATTTTGGTGATTACCCTGCTCAAAGATACTTGCTCCAATTTCATTCAAAGAGACTTGCTCCAATTTCATTCAAAGATACTTGCTTCAAGTTAATTTCCAGGTTTAGTTGGTGAGTTTGAGCTGGGAAATCAGCAAACTGTGTTGGACCTACACCCTATATGATCAGGTTTGATGACCCTTGCCTTAAGGTCATCTAAGGCACTGGTATGTGGGCCCACATTTCAATTCCTCACTCTCATTACGGCATAACATACCTTACTAAAGCATAGTAGTTACTGAATATATCAGAGTAGTTACTTAATAATTATTCATTTTTAACAACCAAATAATTAACACCTGCGCTTTAGGGGTTACCATCCTATTTACCACAAAACTGCAACCTAAATCCTACCTATGTGACTGCCATGTATTAAAGCACCATGCTATAAATGAATCACACTCGATGTGCTAACAAAAAGGACACTTTGACAGACCCTCTTGTGTGCATGACCCAGCAGAGTTTAGGCCTCAGTATTCCATCTACAAACTGATGACTGTATACACAGAGACATGGTTTGTGTACAAACCGAGTGTTTCCCCCCTCAGTTACCTGGCATTTTTCCTAATCCTGATCACAGTGCTGGGCTCTAAAGTTTCTGACACACATAATAAGAGCTTGTATCCAAATAATACTCTGTCTGATGTTTGTACCAAACAAAAACTGTATTCTGTGGGCAGACAGGCTCAGTGTACGCCCAGGCCCTGCGCTCTCCTGCTGTCTAACATATGAATCTACTCTACTTGTCTCGTCAGACCCTTTCTGTTCTGTTTTCTCCAGCTAAATACCTGCCATTGCTTATTTATCTACCTTTAACCACACACTTAGAAAACAACTTCAGAGGATGATCATGCTCCAGATTACCGAAATTGAGAAAGACAGAAGTAAACCACTAGCAAGTAAAAAGGCTGTGTCAGATCACATTCGGTAATTTATGTAGAAAAATATATTTAAAAATACATTTTAGAAATATTTCAGGGTTCTACAAGCTGCAAAGAAAACCAAAAGATGACACGAGCTGTGTGAGACCTGTGTAAACAAGACATTAGCATTCCTGAATTAAGTTAACACATGAAGTCAATCATGGTAACTGTTTCAGATAATTAACTTTTAGATATGATGGTAATGAGCGGGCACTTATCAGGGCAGGCCGGGAGAGCTTCATTAACTGGTGTTATGATGTGTAAAATAGTGATAAAGTGTAAAAAAAGACTGCTATTAAAGAGTTTTTCACTGGGCTCAGAACTGTTCTCTATGGCTTAGTGTGAAAGACCTAAAATATATTACACAGTTAAGAGAGGAGTATTCAGGGGAGTGTTATTGAAAAGCTCCAAATAGGAAAGAATATAATAAAAGTGTGACTGAATAAAGGAATTATTCAGCAAACCCTTAGTCTGCTCCTCTCTCTTTTAAGTTTGGGCTCAGGCTGGCCTGGCTTGGGTTGTAAGACAACTTTACATTTTTGGGCCTTGTTCAGATGTTTATTTGGCTTGAATACTGAAAAAACATGGTGCCCTGAATTTACATGATTTAAATGTGTCAAATGGTTCCATACTGCAGTTATGCTGATGTAACATATATGTTATTTATGTGTGACACATTTGAATCATGTAAATTCAGAGCACCATTTTTTGTTCAGTGTACTCTGAGCCAGCTGTGCTCTGGCAGAAGGCTGAACGCAGGCCTGCGAGTTCATTGCACTGATAAAGCCAGCATGTCTTTGGGGTAAACTCTGGCTCACAGCCACCATTGACTCACACAGAGTCAGGGGCTCAAGCAGGGGATATTAACTGTACTTCTAGGCCCATATCCAGCCTTGAAAGTATTAAATGGGAAAAAATGCAGTGTGTAAAAACAAAAAATGCATAACTCTAAATTTATGGTTTACTGATGACAAATCTTCTCACTCAATATTCTGTACAGATTTATTCTATATAGATATATTACAGCACATTTACATGAGAGTAAGCTTGTGCAATTAGGTGAATCCATTCAGTTCAGGGAAAGGTTATACAGTCAATTAAAAGTGACTTTTATTTCACTTCATGAGTAAGTTCTGAAAGAAATGCTTCACTCTTCCAGTCAGTTCCCCCTTAATTAAGTCAGTCAGACAAGACATAATTGGAGTCCAAATTGTACTTCTTTAGTTTTTGCACTGGTGCTATGAGGATAATCTAGCAAATTCTTGGGGGTGAAATAGACTTACAGTGCCACTGATTCGGATGTATATGGACAAAAGTATTGGGACACACATGTTTTTCAGGCTTTGGGCTATCTTAATGCTTCAACATACCAAGACATTTTGGACAACGCCATGCTTCCAGCTTTGTGGACACAGTTTGGGGAAGAACCTTTTC
>JBBPCZ010000002.1:14897082-14912054 GCA_037974445.1 Brycinus macrolepidotus | reverse complement strand
GTGTGTGTGTGTGTGTGTGTACACACACACACACACACACACACACACACACACACACATACATATATATATATATACACACACACACACACACACACACATATATGTGTGTGTGTGTGTGTGTGTGTATAATCATTTGAATATTCATCTACATATATATGAATAACATCACAAATGACTTTATAGTATATGACAAATACTACCTACTAATCTTGATGATAAGTGGAATAATAAATAGTGTTGCATGCAACTTTGATTATTTTTGAGCTGCGTCACTTAATGTCTAGTATTAATTGAAGCATGAAACTATGCTCCATACAGCTGTGAAAGTTTAAAACCAGTCTAACATTCCAAAATCCACCCAGAGAGAACAACGAACATAGACTACAGAAAAAAAACAGACTAGTGATTTAAATCCATACAATCTCTCCTTCAAAATCAGTGGGTAAGAAGCAGAGGGAACTATTCTGACAGTAAATCAGCCTTAGTTTGAGCTACATTCATCTACAACAAATAGCAATTAACCCGTTTTGTCACATGTTGGAACACAACAGGGCCTGAAACAGCTGTGTTGTTAGGAAATAAAGAATCTGACTAGTGCATTAATCTAAACTAAAAGGAAGTTCAAGCCTTTTCCCAAGGGCTGAGATAAAGAGCACCAATACATCAACTATGGATGCAAAAATACTTGGATAATAAAAACAACTTAACAGCTTTCCGGTTTCTTGACTTTTGCTGGAAAACAAGCAATCCGTCTGCTTAATAATTCTGACTGTCTTTGCTGGAATTCGGGGCGAGCATTCATTCATTATCATTCTAGCCTTTCACAGGATGAAATGCAAAAGCAATTAACTTCATCAGAGGAGTCTGTTTCAGAAAGCATAATCATTTTAGAAAGACGAGGAAGTCAGAAAGAGCTCTTTCCATGTGAGGGTGGGGAAGTTGAGTGAATAAGACTTGGAAGGAAATGAAACGGAACAGTGGCATGAATTTGATAAAGACGGATTATCTGCTTTTACTAGAAAAGGTTTTAATTCTCATCGTTTATTCTGTGTCATTGAGTGCATGACTCTGCTCTTTATTTAGAGAGAGCTTCCCATGCAGAAGGCAAGCAGGGTTAAAGAAGTGTTGGCAGATTTTAGGCAATTAGGCTGGTAGGTTTTAAGTAATTACTTTGATTAGCTGCTTCAACTGACACATGTCCTGCACGCATTTTGTGTATGGTGTGGAAACAACACTGAGTTTAACAAGCAATTAAGTTCACACGTGTGCCACACACCAGCACAGGCGGCAGCAGTTGTGTGCTGCAACACTAATCTCCCATTAGCACTGACACACAGTGGCTTGTGAAAAAAAAAATATACTTGTTGAATTTGCAAATGAGAAATGAATCTATTAAGAAAGTCACACTATGCAAATGATATCTTAATTAGTTGGTTCCAGTTAACGAGAAAGCAACAAATGAGAGCAAACGTCTTGGAGCGATGTAATCTGGAAAAACAGACATTGTCTTATCTCTCAGCAGCACACACACACACACACACATACAGAGAGAGAGAGAGAGAGAGAGAGAGAGAGAGAGAGCGAGTGTTCCAGCAGCAAGACCACAAGACTACCCTGCCTCCTTTCTTCAGAACTCCAGCCCCCTGTCGTCAAGGAGACGGTTACCCTTAGCAACGCATCTACAAAAGAAAACCAGGTCAAGCCCCTCCCACTAAGATAAACCACGCCGTTCAGCTCTGCCTTGCTTTCAGCACACAGAGCCAATTTTGAATACATTTACTATGGCAACCATAGTACCAATAGGGCAGAAAAGAATATTTTAGAGCAAGTCGCGGCTCGGACACATTGATGTTTACACACAGAGTCCCAGTCCTGCTTGCTGCGATGCATGAGGAGAAGACAATCCCTGCTTGGACAGTTTGCATCCGACAGACAAAGGAGAGTCGTGGGAGGGGTGGGGTACTCAACAGCTACTGGGAAGAAGCCCCATTTACTACTAATAAAAGTCAATAAACCATACATTTTACAAACATGGCACCAAATAACAGTGATTTATAACATTTTATTAAATTAAGTGTGCATAAATAAAGTTAATGAGGCCATACTTGCTGAGTGCTGGTACTGTCAAACAAACCCAAAACAGCTTGTTTTGACTGGACCGTTTTCTATTTTCTTTGCTTAATATTACACCGAAGGGAGCCTTACAGTATTTTAAAGGTTAAGCTGACAGAAAGCAAATTTCCAGAAAGGAAACAATTAATTCCATTCCATACATTACAGTTAGTCAAATTAATTTAAATAAAAAATAAATAAAAACAAGCTCCTGATGCTGATCTATCACCCATCAATCATATCTCAATCCAGATCCAGTGTATCAGAACACAGAGATTCAAACATCTTTCCCTGAACAACACAAAGGGAATGAACATCTCAGCATCACAACAATAACCACATCACCACCATAACCCAGTACTGCATTGATCCAGTCACTGCCATTACCACTGCGTGCCACCTCCCCATGCCCCCCCACAAACACCCCTCCCCCAGTGTAAAATGAAATTGGATGCGGTATTAATGCAACCCGCATAGTGGCACTCTTTTAATACCGTGGTAATGAATTTACTGCTGTAGCTCTGATTCGAACATTATATCTCTTAGTGTGTTTTAATCACGAGAGTCTAATACCCATCTGCACCTGCTGACCACAGGAATACTTTTCTTACTGATTCTGTGCTCAGCCACTGGCTGGCATTACAAAGAGATGCCAAGGTTTCCTCTCAATAAATGCTTAGTCTGTTACCACTGCCCGATCTCGGTCACCCGTCACAAAGCTCACTGTACTGACAATCTGTGTGCAAGCAGCTTTGTGATGGAAAATGTAGCAGATCGGTCTTACAACTGAAAGTAAGACTCTGTGAGAACAGATGCCCTACAAATTCTCTATTAATAAAAGCTATGATATAAACTACCAGTCAGAAATCTGAGAACACCTTGCTTTCTTTTGAGATTTGAGAAATGTTTGGTTTTTACAGCTATTTTTATAATGCCTGTGAAGATCTTACCAATTTGATAAATCAAGTAAAATGCATATTATTTTATATTTTTTGCTAATTAACATTATTTGTTTTTGTATATTATGTTAATATGTTTTATGTACATTTTGTATATTTAAATTTCATGGTGGTTTAAACCTGAAAGGTTTGACATCATAGCAGATGGATAAAAATGTGTGTATGTAATTATACCCAAATGCTGCACTTTTTTTGGTTGTTCCATCACATTTGCATATTTTTCTGAAAAATGGCACAATCTGGGCATCTTTCTATTTAATGTCGTCACAGAGTGAATTCACGCCGATAACATGAACATTATCAGATTTCGACAGTTGTCTGATTACTGAGGTGATTATATAAACAACATACGAATTTCAAGATCAGATTAAAGTCGTTATTGGAAATCTGATAAAGAGACCTAGATATTAGCTAAATAATCAGGGTTTTCAGCACATGTACATTCTTACTCAGGTTATTGCCAAAATCTGATTTTCTCTAGTTATCTGATTGTGTGCATGTCAACCTTTTCTAACACAAAAAACATTTCCAGCTTTCACCCATGTTATTGGAACAAGATGTAATACCATATTATTTTGGACCATTTCTTATGGTTTACTGAATGCTTGCCCAACGTAAAGGTCAGGTGGTGTTTTCAAACAGTGTTCTAAACAAAACTGATCTAAGGTGTTGATAAGGCAGTGACGAAACATTACAGATAACTGACAGATAACATTTACTAAAAACATGCTGACTTTTGATGTCCACTGTATCTTTGCCTGAAAGGTTTTGGGAGTGATGGGGAGGATGATAGGGGAAGGAGAGGTAAGCTTTCAATCGATGGCACAGCGCCAGGTACAGGCAGCGGCAGCTGGTCTGTAAGCTCCTGAGCTTGAGAGGGAAATGTATGCAAATGAAAGGTCAGAACAAATTACAGGCATGATTACACCCAATAGAAATAATGCAGGAATCTCCCTCAGGCTCAAACTGGCAAAAAGCTGGCCCTGTGTAACACACCCAGAGACAGAGATAGAGAGAGGGAGTCTGTAATATCCTCATGCACCGTGATCAGGTTACTTCCAGTGGCCAGTTCTTGGTCTCTGAAAACCAATGATTTCATCCATTATCTTCTGCATCTCAGCATATATTTCACTGCAGTGCACTGTGCTCTCCCTACACATGCGCATTTAATGTCAATAACGTATTGAATACCAGTATTACTCCCATAATACGAAACAATGTGTGTGTGGGGTGTGAATGAGAGAGAGAGAAATCAATTTTCCTCCAAGAGAACCAATACTGCCTACAGCTACACCATACTGTACTATTGTCCACCCTCAGCCTGGAACAGTGTGAACGAAGTAAAATGGTACAAGTGCTACACAAGTTCCCCTTGATTCCTCTCACTCCAAGAACAGCACAGCATGGAGTTTATTCAACCGATTTTATTTAATATCTCACTTTTCCTCAATTCATTCCACATTAAAAGGCAGGGCCAAATGCAATTATGCTTGATTAAGTCATAATAACGTCTGTCCCTGTGTAATTTGTATTTTTTCCTTTTTGAAAGTCCATTCTTAACCTTCTGGCTCATCTCTGTCTCTGCATTCTCTGGAGAAAGATGGATAAAAACCAAGCATACAAAAGCACACAGAGTTATCAGAACTAACATACAGCTAGAGTTTCCAATCCTTTTGCTGTCTAGTACATATGAGTCATCCAAGCATTCACCTACTGCAAATGAGGAACTAAAATGAAAGTCAAGCTGAGTGAAAGTGAAATGCTGTGTTTAAGAAATTGTGCGCATTGATTCACACAGAAACTGCCATGAAACAAAACCTTCCTAACTAAGCAAGTGTCTGTGCACCGGTGAGCTTGCTAAGTATTTATTATCAGTGAAAGATGAATTAATACTGATCAATAGAAGTCTAATCTTCACATGGAGCAAAGGCAGCTCATTTCCTAATCTAGTCTAGAACAAATTGCAATTAGAGAACTTCAGACATAGCACTAGCAATCTCTGCTCAAAAAGGTAGACTTTTTCCATTCTCTACTTTTCTGAATGAAAGGGGGTCTATACTGTCAGAAAAAAAACTTTTCACTTTCAGAGTAAAAAAGGCTGGGATGGTCCTGTCAAGGGTACCATAATGGTACTTTAAGTGAACATTTAACAATGGGGAACAATTTTTTCAGTTGCTCCATTCAGTGACTCCATTTACCCTGTCTTGGCACCAGGCTCTTTATTTTATTTGTTCTGTTTAAAATAGTCAACTTGAGAAGAGGTTCAAATGTGCCTCTTATGCCACAGAAAAAGAATGTAGTGTACCTTTTAAACATATTTAAGATGCCTAGTTGGACCTCAGAGAACATGATGTATCTTTGAGGGTGCATTTATGTTGATTGTGCCCTCAGAGACTAAGATTATTGGACAGTACCCATTTTTTCTGACAGTGTTGGAGTAATAACAGAGGTTATAATAACTCCAAAGCATCTGCACACTTTTTTGTCAGAGTTTCAGAAACTTGGTTGTTAGTAGGGATAAAGTAAAATTCACTTGGTTTAGATCATTGAACAATAAAGCAGAAACTAGGCAATATATAATACATCTTCCACCCCAGTGTTTAGAGTATATAATAAATAGTCATAGAGGTAGTTTCTCTCAATTAACTACAGTTGCTTTTCAAATTGACATGCATTTGGTTTCTCAAGAGAAATAAACAATTTTGTGATAGAAAACACACACATTCATTAGAAACCTCCAGAGGTTCTCCCAGAGAACAAAAAACAAATGACAGGATCCTGCGAAACAAGACCAACCAAAGGGACATTAGAATGCAGCTGAAGCTCTTCTGAGACCTCCTTGTCTGGCGGTAAGAGATAGCACAAGTATGTTATCTAGTTTGGCAATGCAGAAACGTCCTGTCTCTCTCTGCTATCTCACTGAACTCACAATAGGAGCAGGATACTACAGCTGTGATATGAAGTATTTTGCACACCAGGCGATGTCACAATCACAAAAGGTGGGAGACCCACACACATACACTGAGACACAGAGAAGACAAGAGAAAAGTAAGTAATCTCTTCTTCATAAATACCTGTCTTTCTCCTGGTGCTGATGGAGAGAGGCAGCATGCCCCTCTCATATCTCCACAAACAGAAACTGAACTATGAGGCTCTACAACACTGTTTACTCTCTCTCTCTCTCTCTTTCTCTGTCTCTCTCTCTCTCTCTCTCTCTCTCTCTCTACTGAGTACTCTCTGTCACTCTGTCATTGATGAATAATTAGGCCTGACCAATCAGTGGAAGGCCACAAATTTGATGATAGTGTCAGGGTCTGAGTAGGGTATTTAGGGAGGGGGGGTTGGATGACATTGAAAATGTGTCCACGTGGCTATAGATTCAGCAGCCTCCAGCCATCGTGAGGCCAACAATGATGTTTGCATTTGGTATAATGTCACATTAAACAATTCGATCCAGCTGAGTAATTGTGTGCACTATACACAAAGGGAGAAAGAAAAAAAAATTGTTACGGTTTTGCAATACAATACTAAACCTGCTCCACTGCTGAGACTGTCTGAGTTATTATAATAAAATCCTGGTATTTAAAACCTATTCCCTATTGTCACTGATGCATCTGTATAATCAGTGCTACTGTGTGAACTGACCATGAGCTTGTGGACTTCAATCTCTTTAATGTGTGTGTGTGCAGACTCAGACCTCTGAATCTAAATACAGAAGCAGAAGGAAAATAACCCATCTTTTATCAACGACCCCACACATGCACAAACACACATAGATACATGCAATTATGAGTGTGTGGAGGTGGAGTCATGACAAAAGAAACAAAAGAAAAGCTTTGCTGCCTTTTGCCTTTGCCGCCTGAAATGTGTAGCATTTGTAAAATCTTTTCAGAGATCCTGACATTTATGTGAGTAAATTACATTTTTTCTCTGGTTTCCCTTTACAGTCATTTTTGTCATAAAAATGTATGAAAAAATATGGACAAGAGGGCCAGTCTGGAAGAAAATGATAATGAGATAATGAGAATGAGGTCAAAGCCACAAGTGCATCAGAATAGACCACTGCTAAGAACTATTAACTCTGAGTGTCACTAATTATAGCATTAGTGTGTGTGTGTGTGTGTGTGTGTGTATGTGTGTGCGTGTGTGTGCGTGTGTGTGTGTGTGTGTGTGTGTGCATGTGTCTGTTTAGGTGTAGGTGCTGAAACAGCCCTTCTAGAGCCCAGGCTCTTTACTGCAACTCTCTTTGAAGAGCTCTAAAGGATCTCCTCACAGCAGCAGCCGAAATGTGCTCACCGATACACTCCATTTAGCCTGTGTACTAACGGACAAACACACACCAGCCCTGCGGCTCTCTCTGTGCCAAACATGCACAGCTCTCTCTTCAGCACTAATTTCAAACGAATGCCTGGTCAGACAGGAAAAGGACATGGTGCCCCCTTTGATAATCCTGTTCTGATTTGGCACTGATTTGGGAGGCTGTGGGGTCTGGCTGCTCACAAATGAACCTGTCGTCGGTGTGCAAAAGGGTTCATAAACGAAGCATGGATGTATCTGAACTTCAAAGCAAAAGGGAAATCAGAGTGTGATAGCTAATTTATGACGGGGAACGAGGAGAGAGAGAGAGAGAGAGAGAGAGAGAGAGAGAGAGAGAGGGAGGAAGAGAGATATTCACGCACTTTTCATTAATCATTTGCGGACAGGCACAGTCTGTCTTCATCAGGACATCTCCAGATGTATCATTACCCGTACTTGTTTGCGTCCCCACTACTGCAGTCATATATCCTTACCAGATGAAAACCATCCAATTTGTCAACGGCTATGAATGGATTACTGAAAAAATCATTTAAAATAGTTTAAATCATGAGTTTCGTGTTCTGTCTCTCACATTTTCGTTTTACATCAGCATTTGGACGTCACTCTCAATAACACCATGCAGATGTTACTGTCAATGTATATCAAACTGAATAAAGTCAGCAGGCTCAGACCGACTGCTCTTATGGGTATAGAAACTCTCCCACGTTCCGGTCCCCATCACACACTTCCGAGAATTTGGTTTCTCCCACTACAGGAAGAAATCCAGGAACTACACCTACCAAAAAATGCAGATTTCTGCACAGCTGGGGTCCCAGAGCCTCCACATGAACCATCTGAGATTCTCCTAAGCAATATAGATTATATGGCAAGACACTTATGACGCTTATGAGTCTCATATATAACAAGTCAGTTTTATATTGTGCATCTTTTTCAATTTATTCACTCCTTCATGCCAAAGACAAGCAGAAGTGCAAAAAAGTCTGAGTATAATTTTGTGAACAGTCTTTCCCCCACCTGTCATAGCTGCAGTCGGCTCCCTGAGCTGTGCTGAGGGCTGACACACTGAATATGTATTTCAGAGCCGGAACAGTATGTCAGGAATTCCCTGGTGATCCCGCGAGCATGCTAACAACGTAGGTTTAGCAGTTGAAATGCTAATCGGAATGGGTCCTGAATCCGTTTTCCAACCGGTTGAGGAGATGGATGCCAGGCTACTTGCAGAAAGCCGATAGCCCCAGCGGCACTGGGACGCAAGGTGGGAGCCCATGCACGTTATCCATGCAGCAACTGCCAAGAACAATGGGGCTGTGCTCATTAGCTGGACCCCCTTCCATCAACTCCACTCAGGGATAAAGACATGGATTAAGACAGCCACACCACAGGGACTGCAACTCCAACCTGTTCAAAACTGCACACAAATGGCTGCTCAAAATGGGAAGTCCAAGTTTGGGATTAATTATTTATGCATTTTTATGAGCTAGTGGGTAGAATAAGGCCTTCGCTGCTTCCTCTGCCAGAAGAAAATGGTGCTCACAACATCGTCGAGGAGAGCAGGGTTAATTGATCTAGAGCTTCCAGCTTCACTACAGCACTCACCTCTAGACCTAAGACCACTCACACCCTTCAGGGTGCATTAAAACAAGAGGCCAGAATTCAGCAGAGCCCTAATTACAGATGTACATATATCATTTGAAACTCTGTCTTCTCGGTGGTTAATTCCTTTACTACTCAAAACACCCAACCGTAACTCTCTTTCTGTCTCTCTCCCTCCCTATCTCTCTTTGTCTCTCTCTCTCTCTTTCTCTCTCTCTCTCTCTCTTTCTCTGAGATGTGTCAGACTCTGTCAGAGACAGGAATATCCCGCTGAGACATGAACAGAGTCAAGGGGAAAACTCAACCAGCGCTGGCCTTTTAACCAATCAGCGTTTGCGTATATCTCTGTAAGTGTGTGTGTATGCACACTCATTCACACACACAAACTTGGTCTGACAAGCTGGGTGAGTCACACAGGACCGCAGGCAAAAAGGACCCGAACTTAACAAACCTACGGACAACCAGACTCATTAAAGTCCAGTCATTTTATCACAGCACAAACCAACAAAAAACACCAGACCGGTTCTAAAAAAGGAGACCAGGAAATTTCAAGCAGAACAACAATAGAAAACAGTGGTTAATTCTATAGATTTGTTTGCACTTAAGAGAAGCTGAAGCAGGTTTAGTAAAGGAGAGCTACAGGTATAAGGAGAGAACAGCAGGGAGGAGACAGAGAGGAAAGTGTGAGACAGAAGCTGGCGTTCAGCTCAGTGATGGAGTAATGAGCCTTTCCCGTGTGAAGCTGTGAGGACACAGCAAATACGTTGAATAAAATCAGAGCACAGGAGAAGCTGACAGAGAGAGAGAGAGAGAGAGAGAGAGAGAGAGAAAGAGAGAGAGAGGGGAGAGAATGATAGATAGGGAAAGTGTAAGAGCTGGCTCTTTGCCCAACAGCAGAGGCCACTAACAGCCACGGCATTCACCACACAGCTGTTACTATAGCGACATCTGAAAAAAGAGCATGATGCCAGGCTACCTGGGGTGCCAAAAAAAGAATGTATTTAAAAACACAAACAAGCAGAAATGCCTCTCACACACACCGTCTGCTGTATGCACCGTAATTACACTGCCATCTGAAGAACCGACAGAGATCAAGAGTGAGGGGGTTATGATTGAGTATTGAACTAGGTGTGTGTGTGTGTGTGTGTGTGTGTGTGTGTGTGTGTGTGTGTGTGTGTGTGTTACACCTACAAAAGTAACTAAGACTGTGGGCTGGGCAGGTCGATACACATTGTCACTTTTAGCTTGAAGCCAAAGCAAAGACATCAGGGAGCACTGGAAGTGACATGTCTCTCTCTCTCTCTCTCTCTCTCTCTCTGTCTCTGTCTCTTGCTCTCTCTTTCTCTCTCATCATGGGGATGATATAAAATCTGCTTTAGGACTTTCTGAAGGAAAGCATTGCATGTATTTATGCTTAATGCATGTATAATATACAGTTGTAAACACAGCGATGTTTAATGCAGGAAGCTTTTAACTGTATAAGCAGCCTTTGTTAATCTGATTATCGCAATGTCAATGCTAATTTTTGCAATGTCATTACCAAGCTATCAGTGGTGTACATTAACTTTCTAACTTGCTGTACATTAACTTTCTAACTTTTCAGTACTACTGCTGTATTTGATCTAAAAAAGACAAAAATGTTATTTTTTCAATTTTTATGTAGACTAAATCACAAACTATTTTTCTGAACAAGCAAATGCATGATTCAGAATACAACCCACACATCAGACATATTTTATCGTTAATCGTTATGATAATAAGCGCTTATGGACCCGAATTAGCTGTACGAACTGTACACTTCACTATCTACAGCATTACATGGTTAAGATTTTAACCATTATAAGTGACAGTTACAAAAGCATGGCATAATTAGATATTCATTATTTCTCACTCATAAAATACTAAAATATTAAAAAAAAAAAAAAAAGGCAGATTCTGAAGCTTCTGAAGCATTTGCTTTCATAAACAGAAGAATACATGGTTTCATTGAGGATTAAATGAGAATAAAAATTATTGTTGAGATATTTTTTCCTATTTTATGTAATGAAAAGCAAGATTCACATTTTTTTACATGTTTTATTGACATTAAACTTTTCTGAAAATCAGAAGTACAGATTCAAACCTCCCAATATATAATATAAATGTAAGGTCGCATTCACAAGGACATTTTTAAATGCATCAAAATGTGACATTGCCAGTGGCTTCAAGGACATTTTTTGCTTTTGTTGGCAGAAAATGTGAAAATTACACTTCATTGTAGTTAAGTTAATGCTACAGAGTCCATTGCCATGAGGTGTATGGTAGAACAGGGGCTCTCAGTCTCTTTACACTCCAAGGACTACCTTCTTATAACTAGAAATATAACAGCCCACAGGAAAACAAAACTCAACATTTTGCGTAAACATTTGAGGGCCTCAGCTAAAGTTGAAAAAAATCTGATTGTTCATTTCAGTTTAGCTAGCTTTTAGGAGACTCTTGGACTGGAATGTTAAGGCTTTCCCACAGGAGATGGGTCAAATCACTCTCCACACATTGGGCTTTCGTTGGTACTGTTCTTATGGACGATTTTGTGCGTTTTGTTGAGGAACAGTGTCATTCTTTCTTCTTTGTTTGTCTGCATCATGTGCCTGCACTGACTTTGTTCGACTAGCTTAATTATTCATTCATTCATTTATTTTCTGTAACCAATTAATCCTTACTAGGGTCACGGGTACCCGGAGCCTATCCCGGGGTCTATGGGCGCGAGGCAAGGACTTTAGCTTCATTAGTCTCTCTTAATATTTAGAATAATAGTTTATAAATGCTTGATTTTCATTTCTGTTAACTTCATCATTTTTGTTCACTTCTGTTTTATCACTGTCACTAACAGCCCAATTTGAACTACTGCTTCCCCTGAGTATAGGCCTGTGGACCACTAAAGGGTGCTTCACAGTCTGCTTGTGGTCTGTGGCCCAGCAGTTGAGAAACCCAATGGTAGAACTCCCTTGTAGAATGGTAGAGATACTAAGTTACACCCCTTAGAACCTTAGGTCAACCAGATCAGACTGGCAAGCTCCTCATCACTTTGGAGTCAATAAGCTTTGTGCACTGTCATTCTGCACTATTCATTAGATATGTGACTTATTCACCCATCTCATAAAACAGCACTAGGCCTAGACTAAAACTTCTACTATAAATACCACTTAATACAGGCAGATGAAGAACAGCATGGAAGGAGCAAAAGGAATGCAGTTTGCACCACTTGCTTATTACTCAAATGCCAATGACAGCTGGTCTCTGGCCACTGTTTAAGTCAACACTTCCAAATTCTTGTCCTGGAGACCCTTGAACTCCACATTGCAATGCCCTCCTGATTCTTACACAAACATTTTAACCTCATGAGGGCTTTGGACATCAACTGCTAAATTGAGTTGTGACGCTGGGAGCAGCAGGAACACTAAAACATGCAGTGCAGCATTAAGACCGGGAAAAATGATTTAAGCACACCCGCAGACACTGAAAGGTTGAGAGCAGCCCTCTAAAAATAGCTGACACAGAAGCATGAGGAACACACAGCTATTCTTATGCATGACACGTCACATCCATTGCTCTAGCGGTGGCGAACTTCAACCAATGGACCTTGACCAAACTGCAGAGGAGACAATCTACAACATACATATACAGCATGTCTGTGTGCGTGTGTGTGTCTGTCTGTGTGTGTGTGTGTGTGTGTGTGTCAGTGTGTGTTTGGCATGGATTTCATGCATGGAGAGGTGTGATGGATGGAGGGGGAAGGGGAAAAGCCAGTCAGATGAATGCGCGTCAAAGCTGAAGCCTAGCAGAGAGACACCATCCTCGTCTTAAGAAGGGCAGAGGAGGTTACAGTTTGCTGGAGTGTATGTGTTACATCAGTGTCATTCACGCGCTCTCGGAAATCCATTTCCCCATCCTCTCCCGCTCTGCTGGACTTGTCCATCAACCAGTAAGTGTGTGTGCAATGGTGCTTTGAAAACGCGTCGATCATTCTCAATCACCCCTCCCCCTGTTTTGATTGAAATTCTTCATGGCCCTCTTCCATTCCTGTTTGTAACATGTCTTCGTTGTCTTCCCCAGGGCATTTTCTCTTAAAAGTTCTTCAGTTACTTCATTAGCTCAATTCAAAACCCTCCGAAGGCCAAAGGGATTAAATTAACATCATATCTACACTGACGTTTGTTCAGTTCAGTTTATTTATTTATTTTATTTTGGAGGATTTTTACTTATTACTGAAGTTTAAAGGAACTGAATGAACATCACAAAGCAAATCACTTTAACTAGACACACTGTGCTGGCAGCCAAAGTCAGGGACCTACTGAAAAATGCACTGTACCCTCATGTGACGCAGGTGAGACCCTCCTCTGAGAGGTGAGGAGAAGTGGGCATTTTTAATGGCAAATTAATTTTTTTTTAATGCTGCAAGTCTGTAATGCGCTGATGGCTTTTAAGATTAAGATAAACTACACAAAACATTCATTTTTTTAAACAACAGACAACAATCAAACATTGCTAGCTGATTACTGATATTCTTACAAATATTTTAAAAATTATTTTATGTTTTTAAATTTCATTTACATATGCAAATGACATACATATGCATTGTCCACATAGATATGCAAATATTTGCCTATTTTAAAAAACTAAAATTCTTTGGATGGTGTTCAAATTAAAATGCTTTTTTTTATTGTGAAGGCATGCTCCAGAGAGAGGATTTCACAGAACAGATGATTGAAATCTCTTCAGGAAAACACTATGCACAGCTTTTTTAAAACGTTTTTCATGTTTAGAACAAAATCTAGCGTAAATTCAGCTGTGAGTGATATATTAGAAAGGCCTTTTCTAAAATACTTCAGAATAGAGTTGCCAACATCCGAAAATGCCAGAAATTAAACGAACTGTCATTCTGAATGTAAAAAAAAAGTTTTTGGTCAGCCAGTGAGATCTCAGAAAACCAGTTGTGTCTATATCAAATTATAGATATAGAGGTGTATATCTATATTACATTTCAACAGAAAATTAGTCAGTGATATGACATTACACGATTGTGCCAAGTGTAGCAGAGCTAAGCCGTTATTAAAATTGCAAAATTTTAGAAAATACAGTTAAACGCAAGGTTGTTAATTGCCTAAGCACACTGAACTAAACATATTTCTGTTGAGTTTTTTTTTTTTTTTTTTTTTTTTACATTTTTTGATTACAGTGTGAGAGAAGAAATAATATAGATGCAACTTATCCAGAAATCTGAAAACTAGTTGAGGGGTGAAAACATCATTTCCGCCCGTAGCGTTTTGCCTTAACAACGGAAAGTTTAACGCTAAGTTTAGACAGACGTGAGCCTGTAGGTGCTGCATTTATTAAATCATGATTCTGTTACTTCAGTGAAGTGATTCCAAGAAATTTAACAAGCGCACGATACATGCAAGCTATTAAGTCAAGCACTTCAGTGTGTGTCAAAATGAGCCTAAAGTCACCAGTTGGCCTCTTTTAGAGTGATCCCAGGGTCTCAGCTACATTATAGATCATCAAACCCTCATCATGACACTGCTGCTCTGAGATCAGTTTTTGGCCTGAGTACTAGATGCTGGCTCAAACAGTGACTGCTTTTATGTAACACTGACTGCTCGCCATCTGTTTGGGCCAGGTGCCAGATCACTGGGGGTTTTACTGATCTGAGGCCAGTGAGAAGGCAAAAAGAGCTCCTCTGACTTTTAACAAAACCGCACTGACGCGGACTGGCAGCTATCGTGAGCCGTATGGGAGCAAATGAGTAAGCGCTAGTGCTAACAGGTGCTGCCTGTGCTAACTTAATGCATGCTTAAAAGAGCAGAATAAAAATGATGGCTGATGAAAGGAAAGGGCAATCTGTCCGGCCTATTTAGGTGTCAACCATCTTGTGTACACTGCGTTCCAAATTATTATGCAAATCATATTTTTCTTAGATTTTCCAAATTACCTTTATGAATTGCAGTCATT
>JBBPCZ010000002.1:14865030-14888385 GCA_037974445.1 Brycinus macrolepidotus | reverse complement strand
TCACATATATAAAATATTTGTATTAATGTAGGGTTACAAATGCATGTGCAAAATACAGCAGCCCAACTGCTTTTCTGTACTTGAGTATAATCACTATGTTTGAAATATCATTTAAATCGAATTCCCTACCCAATGCTAATAATTTTCAAAAATTTTCTGCTTCTGAAGATTATAATATCAGAATATCTGTTTTGAGTAGACTGATCATGTCTGGCCAACGCTCAGTCTGTCTAATAAGGTCAGTATCTGTACAGGTACCAGTCCAGTATTATCAGATTGTTACGTCGCTACTCATGAAGCATGCACTTACCCCGCCCACATGCACAGCACTCAAGTGGCTGGGTGATAAAACTCAGACTCTAGTGATTCACACAGAGGCATTAGGTCACTGTCTATTCTGAGAGCGTGAGCACTTCAGGCAGTCTGAGCGCACTTCTCTTATCTACAAGCCATGGTGGCACATCCTTCAGGCATCGTATTTTAAGGGTATACCCGCACAGCCACGCGCATGCAAACATCTAAACCCACATGCAGATATGCAGGAACCAGTGTGTGCACACACATACGCACTTAGCAATGCAGAAGTGAGAGAGGCACTAAAGCTCGCTCGAATTAGCATTCATCTGTTAGTAGACTCTTAAATTACAACACTACTTGACAGTGGAGACAAAGGCTGCATTCCATTAGTCTGCATAGCACAGGCTCTGGCCACTGGCCCTTGCCATTCTGCTCCGATGGAATCCCTGCTCTTACTCTAATCTCTCGGACCTCTCTCATGGGCTCTGCTTTATCTGACATGTGACTTAGCCTACATGTTTTAAGGTTAAAGCATGGCTGTAGTGTCAGCTGATATTCAGTTAGATCAAGTGTGTCTTTAAGCACTGTGGACTTTCATCATGACCTGCATTCATCAGCAAAACCTCAACTTCAACTGCATCCTGTTAAACCTGTATCGCTTTCAGGGGCAAGCGTGTTCCAATTTAAAGTGCAGCTCACCGATCAGACGTGCCTCTCTCAGAGTTCAGGTTAGGATGATATATGTGTGTGTGTTTGTGTGTAAATGAATGCAAGAGATGTTACCTTGCCTTCACCTGGCAGGCGTTCAGGCTTCAAACTAATGAATTACTTTGGCCCCTTGAACTGCTCTCTCTCTCTCTTTCTCTCTCTCTCTCTCTCTCTCTCTGTCTTTCTCTCTCTCTCTCTCTCTCGCTCATTGGAATTCTTGCTCATTGGAATTCCTCTCAGTGAGACAGTGCTGGTTAGCAGTCCCTCTGAGCTTTTTGTGGCTGTCTTGTTTATTTTTCTTCTCTCTTTCTCTGAGACAGAACGCAATGGAGCTGCTCAGAATTTTGGAGGCAGAGAGTTTTGGGGGAAAGACTAAACGAAATATCTGAAACTCTACTCACCGGTTGTTTGTGTACCTTCATCCTAAATTTAATCTTGGAGAGCAAGGAGAATGTCAGAGAACAGCTCAGCTCATGCTGTGAGGGATGCCAAACACACCTGGGGGCCAATATGTAGAATGAAAGCTGGAAACGAACACTTCCTCTGAATGTAGAATCCTGTGTTCCATTCACACAAACACACTAAAGCGACATGATACAAACGGAATGTTGAGACTATGTTCCTACTGTCTAACAGCTGTCTTTTAAATTAACACTTTAGTAGTTTGTAGATTAATATCAACACCATTGTGAACAATTCTGTCCTTTTCCAGAATAGTACATTTCTCACCAAACCACTCTGAATAACTTTGTTTACACTGTGTGTGTACGTGCGTGTGTATACATAAATACATACACACACATACAATAATCCTTCTCTGCCTCCCTGACTTTCTCTCTCTCATTTCTTATTTATATCTTAGCCTCTGTACTGTACAAAAGCACCAAATATTATTATCCCAGGTTAAAAAGGTCCAGACCGAGTCAAAGCAGTCTTTTCTGCTCTTGGCTCCGTCTGTGCATGCTCTCAGGCTGGGTGAGAGGACAGGCTAGAGCAGCATTTTACTGCAGCATTATTTCAGGACGGGAAATTAGTCTGGCAGACAGTGGGACTGCTTTACCATTCCACAAGCTGAAATCAATACTTCCTTTCTCCTTCATCCCCCCATCACGAAAAGAGCCAGAGGGAGGAGGATCTGTGCTGCATGCACACACGCACATGCTGAGTGTTATTTTACAGGCAAGCTGTGCACAGGTAAACCAACAGCTGATGTCACAGAGCATTAAGATGTTCTGGTATACTCACCCAGCACTGTCTCTCTGTTAGTGTGGCAGACAATCTTGCACAAAACACCACCACATCTGTCTACGGGGGAACACGCATACAGAACATGGCAGTATTGAACCTGGGAAAAGTTGTTTCTGTTGTTTCATTTCAGTGGGGTTTGCTCTGTGGAGCGTGTACCCCCCGGAAGAACATCTTGGACGCCACCATCTCTGCTTCAAATTTCATGTGGTTGACCACACTAGGAATGCAAAGAATTGATGTGAAGGGCCCATATGATGGAAAATCGCTTCAAAGCACAATCTTCACTCCACAGTCTATACAGTCCCTATATGAAAGCTGTAAAAACAGTCCATTCTGAATCCACTGTTTTCGTGACACCAGCATGTTTACATGTCTCTACCCATCCAGTCTGCTTTAGTTTGGTTCCACCCATTCACAATAAAGTTAATGAGTTATTTGGTCGTGCTCCTTAAATGAAGCCCAATACGAGGCAGCCAATTGTGATGAAGATCAAATACATACAGTTACAAAAGCAACCTGTTAATCATAAGGGATAAAAGAGGCTTGAAAATGCAAAATGAATTATGGCTAGAGATGTAGTGATCGTTCATTTTTAAGGCTGATTCTAATTTCCATGACTTTTAGCCAGTTTTATTCAATGAGTGCATAAAACACATTGCATTAGCACACCAGCACAATCTAGCAGCCAAAGCTGCAAAATAAACATTTGTTCTTTAGTGGGCCAATCCAGCATTTTGCTTTATACATGTAATTCAGTTGTCTAAATAAATACTTACTTGGCTCACAGTATTTGCATCATAAAATTGCAATGCGCCCAAAATCGAGACGGGAAATTGCATTAAATCTAATGCAGTTAAGTTGTATTTAACAGATTGCGTGTTTGGAGCAACAATCTCCTGCTCCTGATTGTGCGTGCTTAATTATGATCACTTTTGGTACACAAAAACCACATAAACATTGTAAGTGGTACACAGGAGGAAAGTAAAACATAAAAAAAATGTTGGATATGGGCCCTTTAAAAACAGTGACTGGCTGATGGCACCATCTTGGAGGTCAGTGGCCAAGCTTGGGCACAAGAACCATGTTCCATGCTCTTGCATGAGTAATGCCTTAAATGAGAAGAGACAAAGAAAAAAACAAACCATTTTTGAGGAAACTGTAGAAGAAAATTATTTTGAAGAGAATCTATGGAGAAACATGCTTTCTGGCACCAGGCAGGATTTAAACCCCCGGTCTCACTTCATCTGAACAGCCTTCATTAGATTATTTGCAGATGTTCAAATTGTTAACAACAGTTGATCTTCAACAGTGTTAGGATTAGGGTTAGGATTAGTACCAGAGTTAGGTTTAATAATAGGGTGAGGCTTAGTTTTAGGTTTTGAGTTTTAAGATAATATAGTATAGTATATGGTAGTATATGAAGTGAAGTGATCATTCAGTCATACGTGAACACACCACAGCACAGTGTGAAATTCTTCCTCTGCATTTAACCCATTCACCAAGTGAAGCAGCGGGCAGCCAGGAACACGGCGCCCGGGGAGCAGCGTGTGGGGACGGTACCTTGCTCAAGGGTCCCTCAGAGGTGCCTAGCGGTCTTGGGAATCGAACCCACGCCTTCCTGATCGCAGGGCGAACGCCCTAACCACTAGGCTACCAGCATATCTGGGCATATATGGGCCCGGGTTAGTGTTATGGAAAATTAAGTTTAATAGATATTTAGCTGAATGTAAGGTGAAGGCAAATTATGTCTCTACAAAGCATCTACAGGGGGCTATTATAATAAAAAGTTGTCACACCTAGCCACACACCCTTGACCAGTCAAACCCTGCCCCCCAAGAGGGAGAGAGAAAAACAGGTGATCTTCAGTACTAATGAGATAACCAGTGGATCTGGTCATTAAAGGAGTACACACACACACAAAACCACACACACATAAATGATCCCATATGAGAGATGAGTCCTCATAGGATGCATCAGCAGTCCAACATGCTCATTCTCATGCCGTGTGTCTGTGTACGCTGGTGTGTGTATAACCCAGAACAAACCAGAGAGGCTCAGGAGGAGCTTCTATCCTCAGGCCATTAGACTTCTTAACCCGGACATGTCATCACAACTTTTAACCGTTCATTATAACACTAACTGAGCTCTCATCAATTCTTTTCCACATGTTATTTAAGTCCATATGCATCTACAACAACCTAGCACACTGCATTTTACCATATATACTCTATTCTACTCCACTTGTACGCTTCATATCTTGTTTATACTTGTAAAGTTTATTTGAATATATTTTTTCCATAAAGTTTTATTACTTAGTTTTAGCCTTTAATTTTTCGTTTAATTTAACTCCTTTTAACTATATTGCACAATCTCAAGAATGTTTCAGGGGCACACTTCACTACACGTTGTACTTGTACAACTGTGTATATGACAAATAAAGAATCTTGAAACTGGAACTAGCACTCTGTTTGGCCTATGTTCTGCATACCATCTACATTTCCACATTTTCAGCCAACACCAGTGCCAAGAAAACTAATCAATGCACAGCTAATTAGGAACATGAAAAAGAAAAGAAAGTGCTTGCCACTTCCTGAGAGGAGTTTGAGGAAATGTTTGGTGATTAACTGTCCACACCATCTGAATTCCTCCCAAGGCCTCAAGTGTCTTCCCAGCATCAGGCACACTTTAAAACAAACCATTCCAACAGCACTGTTAGAGCAATAAACAAGATTAGCCCAGAGAGCTCCAGCGACTCCCACAGCTGTAAAGAAAATGAAGGTGGGAGAGGTTAACAATGAGGGAATTGTTCCGCAAATGTGGCTGTTGCTTGTGTGTATCATTGATGGACAATGCAAATAGGTCAGTGGCTCTCCTTGGGTGCAGCACTAACGGTTCACTAGTCAGAGGAAGAGAAAACATGGATGTGCTAAGTCAGGCCAGCTATTGTGCGAGGAGCATGATGTTGTGAACTGACCTCCGGCCAGTCTGCTGTCTCACAGTCCATTTACCTTGTTCTCATTCCGTCTTCCAGATCCCACTATTATGAGGATATGGTTTGTGAATAGGTTTAATTTATCCTGAACTCCAAGGCATCACGAGACAATAGGTAAAGCCTATTTTTTTGGATTACTTATAATAGCCACAAATATTGCTGAATTCAATTTCCATTTATCTTATAAACACACTTGGAATATATTTACACACCTATTCTTAGACCATTCATTTCCCAGACTGGTCTTGTCTCTAGGCACTAGGCCTGTAGACCTTATGCTATTTTAATTTTGCAGTCATTTTGATTCTGCAATCAGGTGGCAGGTAATGTCTTTAATTTAATAATTCCCCTGGCACCACAATCAAATATTCAAAATAGTTCAAAAATTCATAAAACTACTATATTTGTTGCAGTTTCTTTTTTTCAAACAACACCTTCCTCATGGGTACCAGGGACGGAATTAGCATCAAGTTCCCTGATTCCCACATGGATTTCATTTGGATCATCCCATGATACACAGTTATACATTTTGTATAACGTGGGACTTGCGCCATTCCCCAGAATTCAAGCAGTTACCAAAAACATATTTAAACTTTAATGTACACATTCTTATAGTTATTGCCAGATTGCAATTATTTGAGATGCCTGCAATGATTTCGGCTGCCCAAGAATGTTTTAATGTATTCACAACAAGCATGTGAACTGAAAAACGCATAAGACGCATCACTCAGCGTCAGTTTTTATTTGTTAGCTGAATAGCTAATGCCTATGCTGTTAGCATGTGTGCTTGCACATGTTCACACTCAAGAAGAACACAGCTTGATCTGCTCGACATGATTCTGTGTATTTGTAGACACTGAGGGCACAAGAGTGTAATATATTATTTCATAAATTGTAATGTTAATACAGTGTAGTGTTAGCTGCAAAGCAGAGACAACTAGGAGAGATAATCAGCCAATTTAGCCATTTTAGGCTTGTAGTTCACTTGTAATAAATGAAGGCACTTATTTAAATAGCACTTAATTGTTAGTGACAATGGCTTGTAATTTTATCATTGCATGTACCTAATGATACTATGCATATTTAAGAACAGCATATTTAATAACAATTCATGCAAGCTAGTATTATTAGACGCACGGTGCTTTTGAGCTCGCAATAAGCCTTATGTTAGAGGAGAGTGCGCCAGCTCATGTAAACAAAATTCTACTTATTTGCATTCTCACCGTGACTCCATCATTTGCTGTCAGTCATTGCCTAGGTAACCGTTAATTTGCATAACAGCTTCTCAAACTGAATGGCCCAGGTGAAAATTGAATAGCCCAGTGTATCTTCAAATCACACACACACACAGACACACACGGTTAGAAATAATAGCAAGGTTTATATATGCACAATGGGGTGACAAAAAGATATGATGAAATCCTCCAACAGCCCCAGACGCAAGTGTGCGTGTGAAAATGGTCCACGCTGGCCAGCTCCGTCTCCATGTCATTGGTAGTAAGGGATAGCTAATTCACCACCATGTAGGGTCATGTGAGTGCTAAACATCTGGCCATGTGACCTCTAGAGCAGTCTTTGATTTATTTTACTATAAGAAACAGAGGCCATGGGGAAAACACATCACGCGTAACCAGCTGCGCCTCACTGCCTGTGTTAATGTGTGTGTTTCTGCATGTCTGTAGGCAGTTGACACCTTGTATGCATGTGTACAGTATGTGTGTGTGCCCCATTACATCCCTCTTTAAGAGCATTCTTGTTTTTAAATCATGATACGCTGAATGTGCACTTGACCTGCCTGCAGTGATGTGACCCTGAAAAAAGTTGGCTCATGCTGATGCTGCTATGTAAGTGACTGAGTGTATATATGCGTGTGTGTGTGTGTGTGTGTGTGAGTGTGCGGGTGTGTGTGCACGCTTGTGTAGGGATCGCAGCTGTGGCCTCTATGGCCTGGGTTATTTGACACTTCAGCGCTCTGTTAATCATGTCAAGCAAAAAGAGCCAGAAGCAGTACAGCTTAGTCTCATGCATTCATACACAATGACCCGTAGTTCACATGCACTTCCCATTGTATGCTGTAAACTGAGTTTAATGAATAAATCTCATAGCAAAGCCACAACATCACTAATAAATAGAACATAAAAGCCACAATACTACTAGTGTCTTTAGGTAATACATGTCTGCACTCACACAAACAGTGTCAAAAGTTTGCCTTCTTTTGTAGATAGAGATGTATATCTATGGCTGTTTATGTATCTGATGTTCACAATTACTCTACCAGGGGAAGGTAAAACTCCTTGTTTAAAAAGTAAAGTAGAGTAGAGCTTCTTTAAAGATCATAGAAGTGGCTGCCAGGAAGTTTTAAGACATGGAATAAAGAAATGGTCGACAAAGGAGGACAATTAATTTGATAACAGTGTGTTTTAATAATGTAAATCTGTATCTGATTTCATATACAAGTATTGTCTTTCAAAGCAATTTGTTGATTTGTGCCATCCTTATAATGTCAATATAATCTGCTGCCTTTGGTTTGTTCTTAATTGTTTTGGGACCGCAATAGAAGCAAGTCTTCTGGGTTTCCACGTAAAAAGATTTAAGTATGTATATATATATATGCAAAATGCATGCATTATTCTTAAAGTAGAACTTTTGTCAGTTGCTGCCAGTTGTTGCCAGTTATTGTGGAAAAAGGTTATTGCAAACCAACAAAGAAAATATTCTGAAAAGCTAGGGGTCCCTAAACTTCTTCCCGTAACAGCCATTGTATGCACTTTCATTTTTTCATTTTTTGAAGACAAAACAAGAGTATTACACAGTACGCGTATTACATCAGCAAAACATGGCAGGAAATAAAGCTAGACAAAAGGCTAAGACAGAAATGAACATGAGCGTACATTGAAATAATATTTTCTTGACCCTCCACAACCTCTCGGGTCTGCCAGTTCATGAAGGTGTGTAAACAGCACAGAGGGGGGACGCAGCATGGGATCAATACTTCCGCCGACCACTCTAATGAAGCAGGGAAAACTGTTTGCTTTAGCTCAGCCAGAACGGCTCGCTACTGACCCGCTTCACCCGAGAGGTTTACTTTAAGGCCCTAACTTTCATTCTGGCCTGTCAGTCTGACTGGTGAGGTCTATTAAATTATAGATCATATCTTGTGAGAGACAAAAGAGGTTCCCTTTAGCTGAGGTATTACCAGCGGGAGATAGGAACATTGTGATTGAGTATTCTGTTGAAAACAGGCTTTTTTACTTCCATTATAGAGCAAGAATCATGTATAGTTTGTGTTTTTTCCATCTTAGAACACATTACTGTAGATTGTTGAGTCTTTACTCTTTTCTCACACTCTACTGCTTCCTGTACATGAATCCCCAGATGATTGTTTACAAAATCATACATGGACCAGCCTCTCCCTACCTGACGTTTAAACTCCGAATCATACCTCAAGCCCTTCACGCCTCAAATACAGCTTGACTTACTCCATCATCCTTGGAATCTTGCCATCCAGATGGTGGAATGAACTTAATGTGGCAAGTCCCTCACTGTCCTCAAATACCCACTATAGAAATGAACATTCAACTTTGCACTTAAAATGTATTGGAACAGCACTAATTAAATGTCTTTAGTAAGTATACTAAGTATAATAAGTATACACTGTATATTGTGTATCTTTGTATCTAGGTATTAGTATTGACACCTGTCGCAAGGGTTTGCCAAATGCCATGATTGTAAATGCATTCTTGAAAAGGAAGAAAACAATAGACCCAAAACTGAAAGTCAAGCTAACATTTCAAAAACATATTTGCAAAACCTAGCAAAATCTAGCTGACGCACTGAAATGACCAAAGCAAAAGCTGAAGACTAAACTAAAATGTGTACATTTTTGGCCCATGCTTTTTTTATATACACAATGGACCTACTAAAGTGGTTACAGTGTGTAGGGACAGTACTCGCCACAAAATCAAACGCCTTTGACAACAGAGAACACTGAATTATTCAGTCAATCAACTATTTGTAGTTATAATAGTATAATATTTAGCTAAAATTTACACTTTCATTGTGTCACTTTTTTGGTCATTCCAAAAACTGACAGAGAAAACTGTTGCATTTGTATTTCAACCATCAGTGTCCTCCTCTGATAATGTCTATGGTTTAGTTTAGATTATGATGAGTGGTGAGGACTGCAGGCCTGTCCTGCCACAGGGCAAAAAAAAAAAACATGCCTGCTTAAAGTCCACTGCACCTTCCATTAAAATCTGCCTGTGTAATTCGGTCGGGCTTACTGACCACCGAAGGGTACACAGAGAGATTTTAATGAAAGGTGGAGTGGAGAGTGGAGCTGAGAATGTTTGGGGAAACTCGTCACTGTATCTGTCATTACTGTCGGCATTGAATTACAGCTGCGCTCCTTCCAACAGAACATAGTCTGAGGTCAAGGTAGAACAAGTGAGGTTTGTTTGAAAAGAATGCTTACAGGACAAGACCAACTTTGTTTTATCTCGCACCTTCGCCAAGAGTCTGACTTCCAGGGAAGGGAGGTCTAATCAGGTATTTCATTTAATTTCCAAAAGGACACCTGAGGATAGGACCTAACGTATCCCTGGGTATCGGGGGTGGGGGTTCGGGAGGGGAATCCTGTTTAGCGATGGCTCATTTCTCACACCTCCATTCACACACACTCGACCAGATAACATGAGAGTGCAGAAACCTGAACAAAACTGCACAAGAGAATCAGAATCAGAATCATTATCAGAGAGGAGAGAGAAATTAGACAGTGTATATATAGAGGGAGAAAGAGAGAGAGTGTGTGTGTGTGTCCATGTGAGAGTTCAAAAGAGACAGAATGAAAAAGAGAAAGAGAGAGAGAGAGCTGTAGTTTATAGGACCTCCTGTGCTGTATTTGTTAGTGAGGGGAAAGCTCTCCTGCTGTCTAAAGAACACGCTGAAGACAGAAATGTGTTTGTGTGTCACACTACTGCAGGCACTGCTGCTGCAGCCACATCCACCCGCCGCTTTCTGCACTATTAAGATGAGTCAATCACGCATTTCACACATACACACACACACACACACACACACACACACACACACACACACACACACACACACACATACACACTGCACTGTAATAGATTTTTCACACACCATTTACTAACGAACTTTTATGTTATCAAATCACACATCATTCACAGACGCACACACACACACACACACACACACACACACACACACACACACTTTTACAATGTACAAAATACACAAGCACTACCACACTGCATTTCTTCGTAAGTGTGTGTATCTCTGTGATAGTAGCAGCATTACCAATTAAGTTCATTCATTGGTAATGAATTTCTTCATTCTTAATTCTTTTAATTCTAAAATTTTGAGGCTGTGTAACAAATTTAGAGGTTCTAAAATATTCATTACATGAAATTCACAAAACCAACATTTATCACAGCAGCTGATACTGTTGCTTCTAATCTACTGTCGCTTTTCAAATCTAAGACTTTCTTCCTACACAAGTTTCAGAATACTGAATTAAGGTGAACATTCTTGAAACAACGAGAAAAGTGGCAAGACCACCTCATAGGAGATTTTCAGTGAAGAGTTAAAAAAAAAAAAACATTACAGCGATAAGAAGCCAAAACAGCACAAACAAAAAAAGCGTTATTTTGTCAGAGGTATGCCTAATTATTTAACGGAAAAAAATACATGCATAAAAAAATAATAACTGAATACAACAAAACTACTGTATGTAAAGCTCAATGCATGAAGAGTCAGTCAGTACTGAGTTCTATTCACCTGATGGAAGCAGAGTGTGGGGAAGATGGGCACTGTTGCTAAGAGACACGCCGAAGCTGAAACACGGCCACTTACTGAGTTATTGGAATAATAGAGCAAGAGAGAGAGAGAGAGAGAGAGAGAGAGAGAGAGAGAGATTTCAAGGGACAGATGGAGTGAGAGAGAAAAATGAGAGAGGGTGAGAAAGTGAGAGGCAAACAGCACAAAAGAGGCAGCTTGACAGAAGAGAGCATCCACAACAGAGAGTCAAGGAAAAAGACAGAGTGGGAGAGCATGAGTGTGTGTGTGTGTGTGTGTGTGCGTGTGTGTGTGTGTGTTTGTGTGTTTGTGTGCGAGAGAGAGAAAGAGAGAGAAAGAAAAAACGGAGAGAGAGAGCAGTGTGGGTGAGACAAAAGACAGATGGAGTAAGAAAAAGCAAAAAAGATGACAGAGAGAGAGGGGGGGGGGGGGGAGAAGAGTGAGATTAGGGCCCAACTGAAAAATTTAGTGTCCACTTACCCACAGGAAAGAAGAATCAAAGAAGAGATCTCCTTTATAACAGATATAAAGGTTGTGCTGCTGCTCAGATATTTCTCCAAATATTTCTCCTTAAATACCCTCTAGTAATCGTCTCCTACTGAGTTTAAGCAGAGATCTGAAGGCCACACTGTGCTTAGACTTGCCAAGATAATAACTCTCATGTTTGTCAGCAACTAAACACTGATCTCTTTATTATGTCTCCTGTATCTTATGTCCTTATTTTGTCTAATGCTATTTCTCCCAAAGAATTTTGGGACAATCACCAAGTCTAGTGCGTCATCACAGAGTAACATTTGCATAGTTGGCCTTGTTGCAGACAGTGCAGGTGTCTATTAGCTGACGTAACACAATTGGCAGTTGGTGTTCTCCTCCAGTCCTACTGAGCTGTCCAGCAATGCTGCTTTAGATGCAGTCTGAATGATGCAGTGGCACTTCACGTGACTCGTAGGAAGCACATGCTAACCTTCACCCCCTCAAGTTACTAATTATCTTAGTAATTACTGTAACGGCCTCACCTCCAGCATCCCTCCCATGGTCGTCCCAGTCACCTGGACACCCCCGTCTATATTCCCCATGTTGGTTTGTCCCATGTCCCCAATTAGTTTCACTTGCCCCATTGTTTCTCTTCCTTATTTAAGCCCAGTTGACCCAGATCTCATGTCCAACCATCCTCATGCTTCCCAGCCGTTCTCAGCTCTGATCTCTAGTTTCTCTAGGATCATCTATGTGGCTCTGTGTTTGCTTCACAACATCCTCACTAGATGGGACCTCCTGTGGGATCCTGGAAAGGCTTCATCTGTGTGAACTCTGTATCTGACCCATACAGGGTTTAACCTGCCCAAACTGTATGCTAACTGTTTGTGGCCCAACTAAGAGCCCTATTGGTATCTCTCTTGTTTTCCCTTTTCCCAATAAAGCACAGGTCAGTTATGAAATGAAAGATGTGTTTCTGTTTGTTGTAGTTTATTAAAAAGAATCAGCCTATGAACACTTGTTTTAGCGCTGTTACTTAGCCAAGCTGCTAGTCAGCTGAGTTAGCTGATTTGAGCCCGTAAATTCACTGTTCTGGGCGATAAATATGTCCATAATGAGCCTTAATAACACTAAAATGTGGTGGTTTGACAGTGTGGTGGTTTTTAGATCTCTTTTTTCTGAGCTCAGAGTTTTTTTTGTCTCTCTGCAGCCAAGCACATCCCCGATGCACGTTGGATAATAACTAACTTCTGAACTAACTTCTTTGCTGTTTTAATCTTTGTCTTTCATGGCCACGCACTTTATTTTTGTAAATGCGTTTTGAACAGGTGCTGAGTTACCAACATTTACCTTTAACTTGTGTTCCTTGTTTAAGTTGTTTTACTCTTATTTAGATTTGTTTTTCATTTTTAAATTTTTCCATATTTTATAATATTGCACAGTCATAAAAAAGGAGCGGTTCAGGATACATTTCACTGCGTGTTGTACTTGTACAACTATGCATGTGACAAATAAAGAATCTTGAATCTTGAATCCTGAATCACACTCCACATTTTCTCGCAGAAATGCATTCTAGATGGGAACTGCCGTGGCTGATATAATAAAAGGACTAAGAAAGACAGAGTCCTACATTAGAGGGATAGAGGTCCTCCTGTGTTATGGAGGACAGAAAGCTGCTAGTTCGATGGATAGAAGGTAGTGATGCTACCACCAAATCATTACAAATGAAACATCTGCTTCAGTCTGACTTTAGTTCTGAAATCTCACATCACTCACACTAATTATATCAGAAATATTTATATAAATTATGTAAACTGATCTCAATTTCAATGTGCCATGTGCATATAACATAGTTCTTTATTTTTTGTGTTAATATGTGACAGCCTCATAGGGTCTGTTACTTTATAAAAGAGTAAAAATAATTATTTCAATATTTGTTTATTACAGGTAATATGTAAATCAAATTAGTACCTTGAGCGCAAATGCTTCAGAAGGTGCACGACTGTCTCGCTCGTTTCAGCCGTCTCTAGTACACAGCCGTTTTGTGCATGCTGGAGCCAGGTGACAGTGATAGATGCAGGGTAAACAAAGAGAAGAGATGAGAGAGGAGCAAGAGAGAACACAAGAGGGAGGACACACACGCATACACACGCACATGCCACACACCATTTAACCATGCACTGGAGAGCAAGATCAATGAGGAAACAAAGAGCAATGATGCTGGGTCTTCCCCTCACTCCTGTGCCTCCCTCCTCCCTCCATCCAGTCCCTGAGGACACACTGGACAAAGAGCACCGGTACACACACACTGCACACAGCACCAGAGAGATGGATTGGATTATTTCTCTCTTTGGCGGCTAAATTAGCCTAATGCGTCTCCAGCCTCAAGTCCAGTCGCTTCTCATAACACATTAACACAGAGAGAGAGAGAGAGAGAGAGAGAGAGAGGGAGGGAGAGAGAGAGAGAGAGAGAGAGGGAGAGAGAGAGAAGAAACAGAAAATATGACACAAAGAAAGAAAGACAGAAAGAAAGAAAGAAAAGAAAGAAAAAAGACGAATCTTTATACCTTCAAAACGTTCATCACATGTCTCATTTATGAAAAACAAATTTCTTTAGGGAATTAAATGGTGTCGTCCAAAGAACCTTTTTCTACAGAAAGTAGGAAAGGGAGAAAGGAAGAGACAGCTGTAAAAAATAGTATAAAAAAAGCAGAGAATCAGAGTCAGAAAGCTTTCTAAAAACGCAACACTACATCAATCTGACCATGGCATCTCCTGCTCACGTCAGAAATGTATGAGAGGTTTAATTGGAAGATTTCCATAATTGACATTTTGTGAGAAATGACATCAGTCGAAAGATCGATCATATTTTACCTCAACAAGAGGAAATTGTTTTTGTCACAGCTCATCAATCTACAGCATAATAAAGTCATGGCTTTTGCTTTCATTAGAAATATTGAATGTGTCATATAACGCATCCAGGCATTGTTCAAAGCTCCTACAAACAAGGGAAGCACCTCCTCTGTCTGTATCTGCAGAGCCACGCTTGCTGCTCTGTATGCATGAGGCCTCACGTCATTCTGAACATGATTTATTATGGCTCAAAACTCAAACAGTAGGAAGCCACACCGGACCAGGCTGGACCAGGCTGGACCTGTCCTCAGGCTTTTCCAGCTGACCAGAGGCGACCCAAACTACAGCTGAGACTTCAGGTCAAACTGCAGGGTCAAAATCCATATTTTCCACTCACCTTAGAAATAGACAGGGAAAAGAGTGCAGAACTCCACTGGTGCACACACACAAACACACACAAACACACACACACACACACACACACACACACACGTCCATGCTCATTCACAAACATGAAGACACCACAGCCAGCTCTGGGAAGAAGTAGGTGAGGTTCACTGGAGTTGATGGAAAGTTTCAGACTGCAGTGTGCGTGTGTGTGTGTGTATGTGTGTGTGTGTGTGTGTGTTTGTGTGCGTGCATGTGCTTTAATAGGATTGTACATTTTTATGACTGAACTGCATTGCTACCATTAAAAAGAATTTACATTCTTGATGGGCTAATTTTCATCACTCTATGATAACTCCATCATGCTACAGCACATAACAATTTCAGTGCTGAATAAAAAAAGATGACCAAAAAAATGTATGTTTAAAAAAGAGGTACTGAAATTTAAACTGTATGGCTGCTTTGCCTGCAGAATTTGTATTTGTAGTTTTAGACGTTTTTGTAGACAAACCAATCTCAAATCAAATTTTAACTTCAAAAATAAAAATTGGACTGAACCTGGAAACATCTTTACACTCACACAAGCTATAACTTAAATGACCACTCAATCCCTTACAAAGCATTTATACGTGTCGAAAAATAAGTTTATTAGTTAATGGCTATTAAGTGAGACTTGAAAGCTTGAAAGTCTTTTACGAGAGTGTGTGTGCAGGAACTATGCAGCGCTAATCAGGGGAGTCTGTGTAATATCACACAGGGGAGGGTTCAGTTCTCATGGTCCAGATGGATGGAAAAGAGGCCTTTATTTCTTTAACCTTGCTGCCTGGGGATCTAAAGCTTTCAGTACTGTCTCCCTCTGAACTAATGCTGTGTGTGTGTGTATGCCTGTGTGTATCTGTGTGTGTGTCTGAGAGAGAGAGAGGGAGCAAGAGAGAGAGAGAGAGAGAGAGAAAGGAAGAGAGAGAGGAAAAGAGAGAGGAAGAGAAAGAATAAGCTACATCACTGCACAGCTGTGTGAGTGAACTCAGCTTTCAGCACCAATAACCCTTAAGTCCCCCCCGACACACACACACACACACTCTCTTTTATTCTCTCTCTCTTTCTCCCTTTGTGTAGAAACACATAGACGTACAGTATAAACATAGGGATGCAGACACACAGACACACAGACACACACACACACACCCACACCCCAAAGGACAAAGAGGCTGGGTCTAGATTCCTGAACATGGTTTCTATGTTTTCCATCAAAACATTGTTCTAATCCACTTTTCAGGACCCTTTTCCACTCATAACATTAACAAAGTTGAAAAGACTAAACACGACTTTAGTCATCTTTTCCTCCAACATATCTACTCACTGGTGGCTCACGATTTGCCCAATAACACAAATCTTAGACTGGCTGCTGTCACTGCACAGAGACTCTTTTACAAAACTACGAGGAACCACATAGGTAAATGTGGGATTATGAGAGATATACAGGCTGTGAAAAAGGTGTGTAATTCTATTTGTTAATAATTGCATTGAACCCACCATCAAAATCAGCTAAACAGGCTCAGAGCAGACTCCAGAGTAAATAATACAGTGCAAGAAAACAGGGCGGCCCCTACTGTTTTGACAAACTGATTCAAAGACCAATTTGTGTTCAAACTGTAAAAAACCAAACTACATTTGGTCTGGAGAAAGCAACACACCAGAGGTTTTCAAATCCAAACCTTGAATTTGAGTTCAGCCCTAGATTACAAAATCACTGGTGGGTATGAGAGTAGATGGCCAATCGGTGAAATCAAGTAACTACTGGTGATAACAAGATCCAGGACCAGAATCTGGACTAAAAGTCCAGATTTAGAGATCACTGCCATAGATGCATGAGTAAATGAACAAATGAATGAATGAATGAATGAATGAATGAAGATAATCCTTTATTAGACCCACAAGTGGAATTAGTTCAGACAACCACAGCTCACATGTGTTCCGGGTAGGTCAACTCTTTCCAACTCTGATCCAAAATTAGTTATCCAGCATCACTACTTGACCCCTCCAATGCTCATGTGGTTGAATGAAGTCAGATCTTCCAACTTCTACTTTAACGCATTTTCAGAAGAAGGAAAAAGGTTGATCGATTAATACCCTTTATTTCAGAAGAAACATTGCGTTCTACAAATGTTTGCGCATACAATGTATATGCTGAATTCAAATGCTTCAGTACAAAGACACCCAGTAATACCACAGAGTCATTTATAGAACTCAGTACATGTTCTCGGCACTATTAGCATGTTCCAGGGAATGACAAATTACACAGGATATAAAAGTGCACTGAGAGAAGAGCATTCATTCATTTGGTCTCTCTCTCTCTCTCTCTCTCTCTCTCTCTTTCTCTCTCTCTCTCTCTCTCTCTCGTAGACCCCATGTGCCATATGCTGAACTGACAGCCCTCAATTATCCAGCCATGTGGTCAAGTCTCTCAGCCAGCTCAACTATGGGCAGTTTCAGAAATGTCCAAACTGCCCAAACACATAACCTCAAGCATGCAGATTTGTCACTTTGAGTGGGAAAAAAATTCCCAGAAAAAATCAGAACAGTTAGAGAAATACGAAAGCAGATCAGGAGTATGCTTCGCCCTGCCAGACATCAGGGACTGAGTCAGCCAGCTGACAGTCGTGCTCCCTGACAGAAAAGAAGGGAAATGAGAGAGTGAGGGAGACTGTGTTTGATGACTGACATCAGCTGAAATTCTACAAATATCCACCAGGGAAAGTTACCTGTGCTCACTGCTGTTCTGAAGGGTGATGGACTTCTGTTAGAGAGGCCACAGTATGATTCTCTCAGGATTCATCCAATAGTTGGCAGCTTTTGCTTTAAAGTGGTTTGGCATAAATCATATTATAGCCTCCCATAATATTCAGGGAGGGAGTGGGGGTTGTGGAGGTTCCGAGTGTGCAATGGGCAGATTGAGTTTCCCTCTCACTGGGCCTGCCCTATGACCTTTGTTATATAGCCAAGAGTGGTGGGTGCCCCTTCTGCATGTACACTAATGACCAGGAAACTGCTCTTCATAGAAAACTGAACAGGAGTGTACTCTGGGGTTGTACATGAGTAGCTATAATTCCGCTGTTATTATAAAAGTAACTACGAAGGATACACAAATCATATGCTGAGACAGAAATACACTGGTTTCAGCAGCTTAAGGACTGATTCTGCTCACACTTCTGAGTTTTCACCTTCAGTGTTCACGTTCTAGTGATGTAAAGGGTTCTTCTTTTGGGGAGCCTTGTGTAAAAGGCTTTGAGAAGGTATGTGACCACCAAATAACACACTGCAGCACTAGACACCGGAACAAACTGAACCAAAGTGAGCAAAACATTAAGCATTAATCGATGACACTTTTACTATTTAGCACTAGGAGTTGGAGCAGTCCCACAAGACCTAAAGCATTTACCCCTGATTTTGACCCCTAGGCTGATTTGCCCCACTTATATCTATCTTCTATAACTAAGAAATGCAGAGGGCAAGTGTGCAGAGCACACATGTAATAATAATGTTTGAATGTAGATTGAGTGCTAAAAGATTTTGATTGATTACAAAGCTACAGAATAAATTCCAAAAATTTTGTCTCCGAGATGGGAATACTTTGTGTGAAAGCAGGGCGGTTTGGTGGTCCTGGATGGAGAAACCATTCTTGGATAAAAGCTGAAAGTCTTCAGCTTCCAAAATAAAGGTTCTGATGTTTTTTTTTTGCACACTGAAGCAGCCTATTTACACATGTCCAAGCAGTTAAGCTGCCTTGCCAGACAGTTCAGCAGCTGCTCATGCTGGGCCACCATCAGCTCCATTTAGGAACAGGCCATAACACACTGGAATACCCCTGCACCAATTTCCAGATAAGGCCCCTTTCCGGGTTCTGGGTAAATAATACGTCATGTCTTTCTCAATGTGTGTATTAACAGAAATTGCTTTGATGAGCACTAGGCTGAAAACAAATGATATTTTGTCAAGTTTTGCCAGCAATTTTAATATAATATTATTACGAATGTACTGAGATCTATAGTTTAAAAATGTGTTTGACTCAGGTACAGCATGTCTGAAGTACTGATGAGTTTGGGGAGTTCGGGTATGTGCGATGAGAATACTTTCTACTCTTGGACACTCTCAGAAGAGATCAAGCATAAGAGATGAAACAGTAGATACAGCACTCAGGAGAGAGTCCCATGTAACCTGATCAGAGTACAAGTAGATCTGCAAAATCAAAGAGACAGCTGAGATGATATTAAAGCATATAGCCCACAGTGTGTCGCAACCCCAGCGGTGCTCGGTGCAAAGAAACAAGACCAGAGAGAGAATTACTGAAAATGTTCATATAGTCAGTGAGGGTGGATCTAAAGTAAGAGTAGTGAGGTATGAGATTTGCAGTCCTTCAGCATCAGCCTCAGTCTGCCCTTGTTTCTGCTGCACACTCTTCTGTCCTGCATGCGGAGAAGAGAGAGGTGGTTTCATCAGAGGTAACCCGAGGGGCAGAATGATTCAGCACTGAGTGAAATCACTTAAGCACTTTAATCTGAACTGGACTAGAATGCAGCGTGTGTAGATCAGACTGTGAGTGTCACTGAGGAGCAGATCAAACTGGGAACCTGTCTAGAACTCACTGGGAGAGCTTTGAGTAACACTTCCCAATGTTAACGGCCATGCTAAAATGAGTAAGGCATATTAACAAGTTAGTTAGGTTGTGAACTCTGTAAGGCATGGGAATGAGATAATTAAGTGATGGTCATGACTTAGTAAGGCATTAGCAAGTTGTGGCAACACACTGCTTATATGAAGAAAGTAAGTGGAGACTGTAACAATCACCTCTTGGGCAATGAAACTTAAGATAATGACTACTGTCACTCTAACTAACCCTTTAAATTGTCTCCCTTAATAACGTGATTTCTCAAAGCAGTCATTGCACTCATTTTGTAATTAAATGCATTACAAATGGATGCAAAAAATGCTTTTTTATTCAAACCTTTTTAAACCAACAGTAAGCTCTTGGCAATCTGATTTTTATTCTGAACGTTTACACATGCTTTCTTAGAAATTACCAAAGTGCATCAACAGTAAAGAGAGCAGCGTGCTTCTTCTGTATGGTGACAGAAAACACAGTAGCACACAGAAAGGTTCTGTCAGTTCTATCCTAATAAATTTTACTATGCCAAGCCTTGAAATTAAAATAACTTGGGGCAAATTTTAGGAACTACACAAATCCATAAAACATTCTTCTTTGACTGGATTGCTGGTTAGAACGTATGTTAGGCTAGACAGGATTAAACACAGACGGCTGTCACTAAACTGTTTTAGAACTGCTTTAAAAACAATGACAAAGTTTCTGTTAATGTAGCTCCTCTTTGTCCTTATATCTGCCCCCCAAAGTATTAGACTGGAAAATGAAGTGCACTATGTGGATTTTTACATGTAAACCTAAACTCCTCTTCATTCTGGAGCACCTGTCTCAATCTCATGCTTCATCCCTGTTGTGTGCTTGGGCCCCTACATTATTTCCCCACTGCTATTTCTGACTCAGTACAGTCAAGTGATATCAGGCACCAATCTCTCCTATTGCTCTCAGTTGTCACGTTTGGCTTTATAAATGGCAAGAGGAAACAGCCGGTGGGACCTACAATTCCGGTGTCACGTCTTAACAACAGCTGTCCCTCTAACCCTCTGAGCCACTTTATGTCTGCCAGAGGGGCATTTTCCTATGATAGATAATCAAGGATGAACATAAGTCTTCTAACAACTGCTCTTTTTAAATTACAATTAACCCTGTCTTACCTCACAAACTGTCAACAATACATTCAGAGACCCTGGATGCTGCCCAAAGGGTGGTTGGAGTTTGTTAAGGGCTTATAATAAACATACACTATATGGACAAAAGTATTGGGACATACCTGTTTTTCAGGGTTTGGGCTAGGCCCCTTACTTCCAGTGAAGGGCTCAATCTTAATACTACAGCATACCAAGACATTTTGGACAAAACCATGCTTCCAGCTTTGGGGACACAGTTTGGCGAAGAACCTTTTCTATTCCAGCATGACTGTGCCCCAGTGCAGGTGGTTTAGGTAATTCATGTGGTTAATGCGGTTTAAAAAAATCTGGCTGTGAAGAAATTAGAATCGGAATCCTGCATTACTAATACACTATATGGACAAAAGTATTGGGACACACCTGTTTTTCAGGTTTTGGGCTAGGCCCCTTACTTCCAGTGAAGAGCTTAACCTTAATGCTTCAGCATACCAAGACATTTTGGACAAAACCATGCTTCCAGCTTTGTGGACACAGTTTGAGGGAGAACCTTTTCTATTCCAGCATGACTGTGCCCCAGTGCACAGAGCAATTTCCATGCAGACATGGTTGAATGAATTCGGTGTGGAAGAACTTGACTGGCCCACACAGAGCCCTGACCTCAACCTCACCCAGCACCTTTGGGATGAACTGGAACAGAGATTGTGAGCCAGGCCTCCTCGTCAAACATCAGTGCCCAACCTCATAAATGCTCTACAGAATGAATGGGCACAAATTCTCACAGAAACTCCAAAATCTTGTGGAAAGCCTCCCAAGAAGAGTGGAAGCTGTTATAGCTGCAAAGGGGGGACCAACTCCATATTAAAGTCTATGTATTTAAATGCAACGTCATTAAAGTTCCTGTTGGTATAATGGTCAGAAATAAAGTCAAAAACAGAACTGAGACAAAGTAGATTAAAATGAATTAGATATCACTTTAGTCTCTACAGTCTTTTAATGACTGGTTTTAATGAGTGGTGTGCACAGTGTCTTGCATAGTGTCTCAATGTTCCTTTTCAAGACTCGACAGCTACTTCACAAGTAAACCAAATCTCATGTTTTGACATGGAATAATTCCTGGTAATTTTGTTGTTGGTGGTGCAGCTTATGATGTGTAACTCTAGATATTTCTGCTGTTGGTGTGGAGCATTCTTTCCCAAAGCACTGCCAAAAAGCCAGGCCTGTTTATGTTTAATATGAACTGCTGTCATGGTGGAATTACAGCATCTAAACTCAGAAGATTCAACAAGTACCTCAAAATACCTAAACCAATATTACAGCCATCTGTTTGCTGCTGGAGGTTTGTAATCCAACGTTATGCTGCATTTCACTCCAAATTTGAGAACACAACCTGGTGGTATGCGCTCAAAAAGTTTCAAAAGGTACCTCGTAATATGAAACACCCAAACCATCTGTTTGTGAGTAAAAATTTTAAACGCTCTGTAGTGCGTGTTTGTTCAGCTGTAGACCACTGCTTTTTCAACCTCTTACCATACACATGAGGACATAAACACACACACACACACACACACACACACACACACACACACACACGTGTGTACATCTTTCTAAGCACTATATTACAGGACCATATTGAATCAAAGCGGCATTTCTTTTTTAATATTTGACTAAGTTGCCCTGCTGGCATATGTGTGGTTTAGTGTGTGTGGTTTGCATGTGCTTGTGTATGTGCGTGTGTGTGTGTGTGCGTGTGTATGTGTGTGTGTCTGAGTGTGTGAGTGTGTGTGTGTGTGTGTGCGTGTATGTGCGTGAGTGCACCAGCCGCTCCAGTCTCCCTGTACTACCGAGAGATGGGGGGAGTGTGTAAAGTACCCACTCAGAAATCTGCTGGCCACTCACTCATGCACGCCCACACACCCGCCTCGCAGACGCCTGTAGTTATCGGCCTGACAAAACACACTTGTCACACAGCTCCATGCACTCGCTGATATGGCAGCACTCAGACAGTGCTCTGTAATGTCATGTGGTTATATACGAGTAATGAAGAGCTTCAGAGCTGGAAAGCTTGAGCGTTACAAGCTACTGTTTATAGCTAATGTGGTGAAGATCGTGCTTAATAAAGCGTGATGCGGAAAGCCATGTTAGTGCTATTGTTCATCAACCTCACATTTAAGTTTGTCTAAAGCCATTATTATAATTCTCCTATAACATTAAAGAGTAATTCTGTATTAACTAAAGGTACACAATCAGAGGTGTGCAAGATCAGAATCAGCAGATTTTTGCTCAAACCTCACTACAATTAACACAGAGCAGGTAGGTGCACTTACACTATATTTGAATGGTGCTGCTACACAGTTAGCCAAAGGAACACTTTTGATTCAAAGAGGCAACTGATTGTTCATCTACAAATTGAAAATGCAGATACTGCCTACTAAAAAGCTAACAGTATTAATACTGTCTCCTGTTCTGTTTAACTTGTACATGGATGATTTATCTAGGAAATTAAATGAGTGTAAGACTGGATGTATGGTGGGCGACAGACGTGTTAATCATCTGATGTATGCTGATGATCTAATTGTTTTATCGCCTTATAGTGCTGGTCTACAGCAATTACTGAGAGTTTGCTCAAATTATGGAATGCAGTATGACATCAAATATAACCCAAAAAAGAGTGTTGTCATGATTGCCAGAACTAAAGAGGATCAAAAGTTACGTTTTCCCTGTTTTTATTTAAATGAGCAAGAATTGAGTGTTGTAACAAAGGTAAAATACCTGGGTCACATCATAAGGAATGACTT
>JBBPCZ010000002.1:14835798-14852142 GCA_037974445.1 Brycinus macrolepidotus | reverse complement strand
TCTGTTTCTATGTGGTATCTCTCTGGTGTATATATATATATATATATATATATATATATATATATATGTGTGTGTGTGTGTGTGTGTGTGTGTGTGTATTCTATGTGTCTTTTTGTAAAATCTAGAGCCACACCGTCTTGTTTCCCTGTATACATATATATAGCTGAGATGACAATAAAGTTTACTTTGACTCTTTGACTTTGACTTTGTTGCCACCCCCAGCGTTTGGCTAGATGGTTAAATTGTCATTAACTTTTAGAATCAATGAAACTAATGGCAGAATCCAAATAATATGTATTAAGGATGAGTTTAAATTGTTAGAACTACTGAACTCAGAAAGCCAAGCAGCTTTCTTTTAAACAGAACATTTGAATAAGCAGGCTTGCTAAGAATAACCTGAGTGAGGTACCACATTACTCGTCTGCATGGAAGACTTAAGTTAAATGAACGGGGCAGTTTGTCTCTGGTTTTAGCCAAAGACATTGGGAGGATGCAGAGAGAGCACTCTGACTGATTACATACAGGTACACACACAGCCAACCTCCACGGACCATTACATCCACTCACTCTCTCTCTCTCTCTCTCTCTCTCTCTCTCTCTGCATCCTCCGCCTCTCCACTGGTGAAATATTATGCTCTAAAAGCATTAGCCAAGCAGCTTTCTTTTAACTGTGCTGTCTCGCTTTTCCCTTTTTTGGCTTACCCCTTGCTTTTCTCTCTCTCTCTCTCTGAATGTTGATGCAAGACCTGCATGAGTGTGTGTGTGTGTTTGTGTGTGTGTGTGTGTGTTGACCAGTCTACTGGTGATAGTGCTGAACGCAGCAGCGCTTGCTCGGCAGGACTTCATTTCACATTTACACAATGACCCGAATCACTCATGTAGATGGGATACAGATCAATACTAAGGTGAATGCGAAAGTTACGTCAAAGAATCCTTATGGACTGTGGTGTTCTAGCTAAGATCTACAGCTGTTTGACTTATTGTACTGCCTAAAGAAACCATGCAAACGCAAAAAAGCCATGCAAATCTATATCTGCTACACAGAGAGAACGGTTATCTCCGCAACATGAAAGGCAGATGAGTTATCTATGCGTTTGATGCTGTATGCATTGCTTCTTTGTGTCTGTCCTCTTTTTTTCTATTTCTCTAACGCCCTCCACTGTGGCAGGACAGTGAAACTGAGTCAGTGAGCAGCAAATTAAATATGCATGACTCTCTCTCTGGTTCCACCCATGTGTCCTTGGGGCTGCCTGAGCTGCTGCTGGCCCAGTGAAAGAGCTGCCTGGCTGAGCAAGGTTAGCCTGATACGCCCCTTCTGGAGTAAAAACAGTGAGGAGGGGAACTGTACACTTTCCAGCAGAACTATTTCAATACTTGTTTTTATTTCCGCTTTTTATCAAGGCTATTACTCCCTCTGAGAGGCCTGCCAAAAAACAGAAGGCCGTTGTAGGTATCTCCAGTTTTCATTAGCAGCAGCAGCCTGAGCTACCAAATCTGTGGGAAGTGTCCTGTGGGACTGAGATTACATGATCCACAAATACAGTGTTTTCATATCATTCTTCTCATGTACTTCCAGTATATTTCATGTTTGTCACGATAAGAGCCTTCATCCTGCTAATTAATAAAGCAGTCAGTAATACACGTTTCTAATGAGAGACCGGTATTTGCTATGGAAAAAAAATCACAATACTTCGAGACCTTTTTGATATATATATATATATATATATATATATATATATACACACATATATATATATATATTTGAAAAACAAACAAACACTGTCAAAAACTATGAGTAAAATGACCTTTATTCAGTGTTTCACATACTGTAGTACACTAAACGCAAACAGGACTATACGCTTTCTTTGTATTGGAACATGCAGTTGTTGGGTGTTTTGGTACTGACGATATCCATAATATGCTCAGAAAAGTGCTAAATGCCGTGAATGTAAAAGCACAGTGTCACATGGTAATGATAAATATCATATTGCCCGCCTCATCTCAAACTGATGATATCATTCTGCCCTTTCAGCTCATAGTCATTGGCCGCATTCAGAGCCGTTTCCTATTACAGAATGAATGCACTATTTATACGCAGTGAATATTCTGTGAATTAATTAATAAGTGAACCATTCCTAACACAGAGACGGCTTCATTTCAAGCCCAGCGTGCTAACAAAAGTGGAGTCACTGTCTCGTTATTTGCAGGCTTTTATTTGTGTAGTGTGCATAATCCAACACTGGTTCAGTGCCAGATTGTTCATGCTTGGCTGGAGTACACACTTTGGCCTTGTTGTGGATATGGATGACCCTCCAAAAATGAGCTTACTGCTTATTCCAGACCTGTCTGTCTGCACTGATATTACATCATACTACTCTATATCTGCACACACCACACACACTCACACACACAAACACACACACACACACACACACACACATTGATATGAGTATACAAGTATAGAAAATCAATAGCTTTTAGCACAAGGCCATTTTCCCGCCCCTGCTAAAACACAGCAATCATATAGCAGACTCCCAAGACTGCTGCCAGTCCTTATCTAAGTCAGCATTAGGAGAATTCAGTTATGAGACAATGCACTCAGCCCACAATATGATTCATATGCCGATAGCTTAGGCAAGGGCCCACTCTCATGATAACATATTCTTTAGTGATTGAAATACCACAAAAAACTGGGAGAAGAAAGAAGAAAGTACCAAAATAAATACAATTGAGTATAAAGCAGTCTACACTATAAAACAAAACTCCATAAGTGCTAACTGCTTCTGTTAACTGCCTTTTGGCTTGTGGTTTACAAAATGCAATACAAATCAATGGAAACTGACAGAATCTCAGTGTTCAATACAACAACATTTTGATATATGACTGTACAGATAGCACGGATAAGTGTTCAGCATACATTAGGTGTAAAACATGAACAAATGTATAAATAAACTATATCTTTAATATATAATGGGAAAGTGGTGTTTAAGGAAGATTTAAAAGTGTTTAAGGACCCTTTTTGATACTGTTTTGAAGCATCATTGCCAAGTAGTGAAACTTAGATGGTTATAAATGGCACTGTGAGCTGCCCTCCAAATAAACTGATGTATGAAAATTATGTATGAAAATGATGATTTTATTTGGAGGGCATCAGTTTCATTAAACTGATATATGGTCTTTTTACTGTTATGTGTTCTTTGTCTCAGAAGAACATCTGAATTTGGCTTCATAACAGTGTTATAAATGGAACAAATGTCCATTACTTTATTTAAAATCTTGCATAGAATGACATAAGCTATACACAAATACCAAAGTATTGCTTTTTAAATATATTAGTCAATGCCTGTCCATGTATTATAAAAGTCCCTATGTTGTCAGTCATCAAATAAAGTGTTCTCTGATTCATTGTACACTGCAGTCCAGGATGGTTCTTCTGCTAGCAAGCAAAGAGCAAAACTGTGAGGGAACAGATGGATATGACTCTTTAGAAACAGTGTTTATGGAGAAGTAGGAGGAGGTCAATTTAACCAAATAACCCCAACATTGGCAAGCAATTTTAGCATCACAAAGGCAGTGAGCTGAGTAAAAACGTAAAGTGCTGAAGCCTCTTTATCGGTAGAGGTGCAGGCGAACACCCAGAGGCCTCCAGGGCACCGCTCTCCCAAGCCATCAGAAAGCCTCATTCAGAGCATCAGCTAATCAGCTCTGACTCCATTAGCCGCCAGCGCTAACAGTCTCACTTCACTGGCCCTGCAGAGGCATACGGTTCCTCGCGGTGACGACAGAGACAGCAGGCTGCTCGAAAGGGACGGGAAATCCCTCTCTCTCTCTTTTCTGTCTCCCTCAACATCAGATCATGATTCAATAATCCAGTCAAATCTCCTCTCACTCTCTTTATTACCCATGTGACATACACTGGCCAATTAGCCATCTGCCTCTCTACAACAGAGTGTGTATGTAGTGTGTGTGTGTGTGTGTATGTGGGGGTAAATATGAGGGAGAGAAAGAAACAAGGAAGTAGCAGTAAGAAAGAGAGAGAGAGAGAGAAAGCAGAGAGAAAGGTTCAGAACTACAGACACAAAGGGAAAAAGGGAGAGAATTTGCACACACATGCACCCCCCCCCCAACAACACACACACACACACACATACACAGAGTGAGGCCAAATCATGGGTGTGTTCTTTGTCCTGGCTGACAGTGGCCCGTTTCACCCTATTGTTCTCCCCCTTTTGGAGACTGTGTGTGTGGGGCACAGAAAGACGCCATGATGTGGGAGTGGAGGAGGGAGTACCCACACAAACACACATGCACACACACACAGCTGGGAGAAAGCCAAGGTCTGTCACAACAGAATTTACCCACCACTCAGTGCAGTCAATGAATCCGCTCAGCCTGGTTTGAGTCTGACTCCAGTGTTAAACGGTTTAAAGAAAAGGCCAGTCTGAAATGACATGTCGGGTTATTCTGGTTCAGCTGTAATTAAAGGTTCAGTTTAACGCAAGTTCTACTCTTTATAGCATATAATAAACCACAGCAGCCTAACTGACATGGGGGGAAGTTACAGAAATCTATTTTGTGTTTTGGTTATTAATATTTAAGTATAGTAATTAAATAGCGCGCTTGCCAGAGTCATCTGTCTTCTTACACACGTCAAGTATCGCGTAAGAAACACAGCTGACTAACAGCCCACACTACATCATCTACAGCGACAGCAGGAACTGGACGAGCAATAACCTTCCCGTTCCTGCTGTGATGGAGCAGTGGGAAAATAAAGCTTGGGGTACAAATGCTGAATTCTTCATACAATCTCAGACATGATGTGAACAGCAGTGGATGCGTGCATAAAACTGAATTTCGGCCTTAAAGTTTGCTCTTGACCTTTAGGGCTAAGCAATGTAAAATCTCCTCGGGGAGACATTAAAGTGGGAAGTGGAAAAAAAATGCATGATCATAAATTGAGGTTTAGACTCTAAGTTTAAGTTTCAGCCAAAATTAATTTACTGCTTTAAAATGTACCCATTAAGCATTTAACTTCATATAAATACTTAATGGGCCCATATCATGGAAAATTGAATTTGCCTCACTTCAATTTCAGAACACGTGCGGAAAAGTGCAAAAACAGCCTGCTTGAGTTTACTGTTTCTGTAATGTCCTGAAAGTTAACACATTTATATACATCTGTCCATTCAGCCTAAAGAAGTTTAGCCCTGAGGATCCATGATGATGTGTTTCCGCCAGGACAGGTTTTAAAATGGGGCCAAATTCAGGGCAGCTATTAAGAAACAGACCATATTTACATACATATATATATATATCTTAAAAGCACAGTAACTAAAACAGTCTGTTTAAATCTAAAGTGATAAAAAGAGGAAAAATGAATTGTAATATAAAATAATGAATTATGTTTTTGGTATATAAAACCACACAACTATTGTAAAACAAGTTAAATGTAGGATACTTTTAATGCGTGGGGCTTTGAGGCAGGATATATGTTTGGGGCAATCTAGCACTTGTAGTCATCACAGGCATGGGTTAAAACACAAGCAGGTAGCGACACACATGGTAAACCCATAATTAAAAAATACAGAACAAGCAAGCATGAAAAACACAGGCGCATCAAGTAAAGAACAAAAACAGAGACTTTGCAAGGAGCCACCGTGAGGGGTATATGCACAGAGAAAATGAGTCCGGAAACTTGCTACAGGTGTGTTTGAAACAAAGACGGGACTAGGGTGGACCTGGAGCTGGAGCGTGCCAGCCTAGCTTGGGCAAGTCCAAATGGGAGTCTCCCGAGAGGGGCATGACATTTTGACAGAGTGGGGCCTTTAAGACGTTTTACGAAAGTGGCCAGCATTTCACAAATTAACCAAGACTTATTATGCTGTCGAATAAAACACAGCAAGTCCTACCTCACTGTTTCATTTAAAATGTGCACACAATGTGTCACTGCTCAATTACATACGGACTGCACTGTACACTGCTAATCCCTCGACAATTTTCCCTTTAAGATCAGGTCATTACGAACAGCCCTGTCACGTCACTACCTGCACCTCCTGGGCTGGTTTCTTTATGACATCATGCATGGCTTCGGAGGCCCTGGCCCTGATCCCAGCTCACTGAGTGATTAGGTAATCGATGAAGAAAATCCTCCTTGCTCAGAGTGGAGTAGCTTTTGGAGAGGAAGAAGAGGAACTGGAGCCAGGCGCTGCAGCTGTAGTCTATCAGCCTGGCAGGGAGACGATTGGTGTTGACAAAAAGGCTGAGGCTATACAGGTATTGATTGGAGGGTTGTACCATGCCAATCTGCTCCTGTTATTACCTGAGGAGACTTCCGCCTCCTGCTCGGCTGCAGCTCGCCTTGTTAAAAACCAACAGCTGTGGCCCAAAGTGCTCTTTACCTAATAGCTAGGAATAGGACACCTCGCACTAAATCATTCCTGAACAGATGAAGGGCAGTTACCGTATGCTTGAAGATGCTGCTAGGTTGAAGCCCCCTCACACATGGTTGAGTGTGAGTTTGGATAGAGGTTAATCTGGCTGCAAGCGGTGCAGACGCAGGAAGAAAAGCTGCCGCGAGGCTGAGGACATAAAACCACTTCAGCTCATTCAGACGGTCGTTTGTGAATGGATTACTGCTCACTCAGCCACGTAATGCCTTTCTCTCTGAGGGCAAGCACCCACTGCTGTTGGAGGAGCCGTGGATGAGAGAGCCTTTATGAGCCCTTTCATTCTTACTGTTTTGGTCTCCTACTTTGTCTGTCTTGCTCTACATCACTCTCTGTGTCTCTCCCTCTCTGTGTCAGCACAGCTCGGTCCCTCCATTTATCTCTTTGTCTCTCTTTTTATCAACTGAGGTACAATATGTTGTTTATAAACTGGTATGGCAATACTGTCCCAGAAGGCTGCAATACACAAATTACCAATCACAATGTTTCGTACTACAGGTTGTGAACATCCTGACCAATCCCAATCACATCCTGACCAGTGAGTGTTTCTGTGGGTGTTTGATGCATCATGACATTCAGGTACTGTAATGACAAATAATTTTAGTTCAAATAATCCAAGCCACATTATTAATTAATCAATGCATCTTTAATAAGCGCAATGTAATATGTAGCAATACACATGTAATTCTAGTGTTTTGCCTGAATCCCGCAGTCCTACTCTATCCATCTCTCTCTCTGCCGAACTCCATCCTTCTCTCCATCCCTCTCCTCATCTTTTGGCGTCCCCTGGGGCTGAGGCTGCCACGACGTATCAATACAATTTGCTGATGACATCTCCCCCAGTTGGTAGAGGCATATGTCCCAATATACATAGAGCTGAACCACAGCAAAGACACTCTCTCCTCTCTGATAGCTCTCTCAGACCTCCACACCATCTGCAAGTCATCTTGGCCTTCTCCCCCAAAGCGCTGCTTGGTCTTTATAGCTGAGGTTCCACATCCAGATTGAACGAATCAAGAATCAACTCCACAGCACGTCCACAGTCCAACGTGGACTTAAGCATTCTAGACTCAAATTCTACAATTTGGGACTGTTCTAGACCGTTCACAGTGGCTGTGGTTTAGGCCTATTGAACTTCTAAATGAGTGGAGACAAGGTTTACTCAGAGGCGCTGTGGTGCGCACCCTAAAAACGGCCACAACACAATGCGTCTCTCAACACTTCCACGAGCCCTGATCTTTTTCCCCCACCACCATCGTTACTGATTCTGCTTTCAAATGGTTACACTCAAAGAGGCTAAAGGACCTGGTTTACATTAAGGTGCCACATGAAAAGAGAAAACTCCCTTTCAAATGTGACCTTCGCCTGAAAACCAGAAATCCCTGATTCATTCAGGCCAGAAGACTGACACACTTGCACCGTTTTCCCAGAGTCCCTTAAGCTAGAGATCAACTTTGAAATGAACTACAGCATGAACACACTCAGAGAAACACAACAGCACATTCTGTGATGGTATTAAACTTGAAATGTGTTAGGGTGACTGGGATAGAGGTTGAAGGCATCGTTCTGATGCAGAACAGCAGTGTTGTGACTGCTGGGGTGTGTCTTTGTGCTGTGCATGGTGATGTTTTTGTGGGCATCCATGTAAGAGGCAACAGGGCTGCTGAGGTTCAAATTCAACCTACTATAATTTACAGAAGCTTACACAGGCTTACAGATAGGCTTTTGGAATCCCACCCTCTACCCCCAAAAAGCAGTATGTTACAGTTTCTCTGTTTAGTTTATTTTTGGATCTATATTGTAAAAATGGTGTCTCTTTTGATATTAAAGCAATGGGGGATGTTTTCTCTTGCAATGGGCACAGAAACCTTAGACATGTTTTGTTCTTGCAAGTCAATAGCAGGATGCCACACTGAGCAGAAAGACACTAAAAGAGCCCTAAAGTGTGAACTATCATCTAATGCATAACTAAACAAATGCAAATTCTTCTGCCTCCTTAAAGCAGGGCTACTTTGACATCCTCAGCTTCCTCGCTGCATCAGTAAACCGAGCTGTTCTGGGTGAGGAACCCAGAACAGGGTTATGCTCCACAATGAAGAACAACAATGAGCTGCTGCCTGATCTCTTGTTTGTTGTTTTAAGAAGCTAAATAGTCATTCTGAGAGTGCTTGAGATCCAGAGGCTGGATCGGATGACGGGAAGAAGTGGAGGTGTCAAACAAAGCCCGGGCATCGCCTACTCAGCCACAAAACAGCAAGCAGCCCCTCAGTGTTGGACCCTGCCTTACTTCATCCGTCTGAGATCTTCATGCAGTTTCCAAAAAAGCCACAATCAATGCAAATCTCTTTCATTCAGCTAAACACACAAAGCACGGGGCTCCGTGGGTTTTCACTGGTGTTTCCCCCTTTTTCCAAGTTCTCATTGTTCCCCATCTCAGATCTCAGGTCAGACCGGTGGAAGCCACACATGGCGCTTGTCCTCCTCTCGTCCATCCATCCTACCTGTTTTGAAGAACGCCTCCGTGTCCGGGTCGGTGGGTCCCTCCTCGGTCGCCTCGCCACTGTTCATCTTTCCCGGGTCGTGCGTAACACTGAGCGTAAATCCAGAGAGGTGCAGCGTTAAAGCCTCCCCATCCCTGCCTCCTGGATGTGTCCTCGTCCCGGCGGTCCTCCTATTGTCCCTCTTCTCAGTAAAGACCACCTCACGGAACCGAGCCGGTCAGATCAGCTCCACTGAGGACCAGAACAGTGCATAAGAGTGAACAAACGAGGCTGAGCGCAGGCAGAGAGGCAGCCCCTCGGAGTGGTGGGAAACAGCAGGGTGTCGTATGGATGCAGAGAGAGCTGGTGATGTCACCAAAACAGCCCGACGTGTTTGGCTCGAGTCCGCCCGGTCTTCTCTCCACTTTCTCCCCACAAAGGAGCGTTCAATCCAGGCTAGACTGTGGCTTTTCCTGTCATTTCCAAACAATGGAAGGAGCTCGTCCCACTGCCCCCAGTTCAGCTGCACTTTCACTCAAATCGAGATGGTTCAGAAACGCAGGAGAGCTGCTATAACGACTAGAAGCGCTTGGTTGAACTGGTAACCTAAGCAACCCAAGGAAAAACCAAGACGCTTAAGCACTGAAGTCTAAATAATCTGGTGGTGAATGGTTACATTGCAAAGCACACTGCTGCGACCATCCATGTTGCTGTCCTCTCCCTCAGAGCTCTGATTTGGGCAATATACACTTATACTGAGGCTTAAACAAGGTATGCGTGTTTATGTCATGTGTTGTTATTATTATGATGAGTCCAGAGTGTATACCCTGGATACACCACGAGCTGTACCACAAAAATGATCAGGCTGGACACTGATGTTAGTCGTGTTATTAAGGACTGTACTGCCCCCTAGTGAGCTCTCTGCTAGCATTTGACAAAGCTGCCCAAGTTACTGATGATACTGATGATGATGTAGATGGTGATGGGGATGATGATGATAATGAGGGTGATGATGATGATGATGATGATGATGATGGCCCACGCGATCTGTGACATATTCAAAGTTCGGCATTATGTCGTCACAATGAACTTAATTAGCAAAAGTCATTCTTTGACTACAAGAGGTCACCAAACTTCCTTATTTCAAACAAGGACTCACTCAAATAGTGCAGCATAATTATCAGCTACTTTAGACTCAGTCCAGTATCTTTGGATCAGAAATTCAGAAGTTCAGTGCTGACTATGTTCAAGTGCACCACACGCTGGGCGCAGCCCACTCCAGGCCGGATAAGTAAGTCCTAATTTAAAGGACGTTTGTTTATTTTAGTATTTTGCTTTTTGTTCACTGAAAACACCGTACTTCATCCTTAATCTCTGTCCTTTTCTAAAAGAAAAGTTCAATCTGTTAATGTGATATCTTGATTTTAAAAATCTGTTTTAAAAGAAAATGTATATACAGGATATGAAAATGAGACATTTTAATATTACAAACCCCTGCTGGTGTTCATATGCTCCACATGCGGTGTAGCTGCGCTTCTTGAGCCGGCCCTTGAGCTGGAGGGGTAGTGCAACTTTAAACATGACATTATAATTTCATGTTCTTCTACTCAGATGTTTCTCTGCTGTGGCAAGAGGTCTTTCTTTACAATGACTGAAACAAAGCAGAGGCTCCAATTTGGGTATTCATATTTTTACATTTCTCTGACACTGTCATTCAGAAGCAGTGTTTAACGGCAATACAAAGGCAAGGGCTGTTCTGTTCTTGTCACTGACTTACAGTGATAAGCATAGTGACACCTCTTTTCCTCTTTTATAATAGTAAGGTGGTACAAAGACAGTGGGTCAAAATGTGGTAATAGTGTTCTGGACAGCATAACAGCTGGACGAAGAGAGTTTCGGCTACATGTTTTCCATTCCATTCCATTACACTACAATTACACTACAATGTTCATGTTTCAGGACAGTGTGAGAACCAGAGGAGATTTCTAAGTGCTAAAATCTTTATGAAGGAGTAGTGCAAGAAGATAGATGGTGCATTAGGAGAGGAGATGCTCTCAAACAGATGTGTCTTCAGGAGGTTTTTGAAGCTCATAAATTTGGAGCATAGGTCTGAATTTCTCTGTCCTTTTAGTGGAGAATACTAAACAGAAGCCGTTCAATACTATTATTTGAGACAATATGGGACCATATAAACCCTAGATGACATCAGTATGTACGTTACCTTACTAATGTACAGATTAGCTGGGTTTCAGTATTGTTTGAAAAGAAGACAGGAAAAGTCATACATGATCAGAACTGTTGTCATTTTTCAAAGCAAAGGCTAAAAAACCCTACAAAGGAAATGCAAAAAGCAGCTATGTTATCTGTCTTTTCTTCCAACTGAAGGCTCTGAGGAACACATTATCCTGCTATGTCCTGAACTTTAACCCCTGCAGCAGACCCCCTGCTGCCTGTATGTTGTTTAAGCATTTCTGCTTTTTCTATATTTACCTGGAGGATCTACAGGAGGTCTAAAAGCTGCACAGAAACAGGACCTGAGCCTCCTGCAGAACAAAACACAAGCATCCAATAATAATGATCCATTAACAATGCAAAGTTTATAAAATGTCATAGTCTTGCATTACATTAGTCACTGGTGAAAAGAATCTAGTTGTTTCAAAGAAATGTGCTTGGTTCCCTGTGATGCCCTTCTCCAAGTATCTGTCTTTTGTTTTCCTTACCAGGAGTCAATGCAATATTAGGGTCAAAGTAGCAGACTCTCACTGTATTTGCTTCTGGCCTCTTTATTCATCCAGATTCTGTAATAAATGACAGGGTACTTGCACAGAGTAGTTTTATTCTGGGGCTTCCAACACCTGTACTGTAGTTGTTATAACTGGTAGGGGTCTACACAGGGGTACGAAGGAACAAACAGGGAGTTAGTGATCAAAAAAATAAAACAACTAAGCTCTAAAACAAGAGAATAACAGAAAAACACAAGCAGTAGAAACTGGCCCAAATACACAGAGAGCTATTGACTTGACATGGACAGCACTGACCTATGTACTACTAATGGTAGAATACTACTTTGACTTATTAATGAGTACAGTACTATGCAATTTTGGACACAACTATAAAGTATATAGGGTTAATCAGCACTTAAGGGTTACTCAGTCCCTAATCAGAAACATGCAATAAGTGTGGGGGATAATAAATGGGCAGGCCCAGGATGGAGCTGGAATCCATATGGGCCATTCCAAAACAGGACAGTTTGCAGGGGAGACAACAGATTTAATCAAATTTGTTGCATTTCAAAAGGAGTTTAAATCCTTTACGGTGACTATATAACGTCAACCACAGGCCTACATGTGTATAGATGTTAAATCATCCTGTTAAATAGTTTGAAGACAATAGATTTCATCATAGTTGCAACATACAAAATGCAATGTTTTCTACATTATAGCCAGGACTAATTATCTCAGGACCAAAGATTGACTGCTTGTTTCGGTTCTACCTGTGGTGCCAGTTTCCTCCCCCAGATGGCCCCGCTGTGCCAGCAGGTGTCAGCGAGCATCTCCTACTGCAGGTTCACAATGGCACTGGAATACCCACTCCTACTGCAGACTGCTCTGGCCAATACTCTGAGGACAGCAGTGTCCAGGTAATACTCTGATCGTTTGATATGTTTTTGTAATGCTGGATGATCTATACCAGTATATAGGTACTGATAGGTAGATATGTCATTTGCTGGGTGCTTCACATAGTTTCTAAAGTTTCTAACAGCATGAAATACATAAAACCTTGATAAATTTCCATTCTGGAAATGTGATTTGTGTCTGGTTAATCTTTACAATACTGCGTAAGATTCCCTTTGGTGTAAGTTAAAGAAAGCCAACAAAAGACAAAACAAGTTATGTTTGGTGTGTGATAGAGTTGACGTGCCAAAGAAGTACTCAGGAAGCCTTACATGGCAATCAACATAAATTTACATAAATATTTATAAATGCCTATTCCAATAAGCCCCGGTTGTCATAAAAGACTGCTTTGTTTCTTCTCTGAGAATATTCTAGTTTTGTACTGTTTGCAACAAGTACGCCACTAGATTTAAATGTGATTACTCAGCAAAGTACCTCTAGTTGTCATTTTGGTTCCAGCCACTGCTGTTACCATGGGCACATATGCATAGTGTTCTTCTCTGTTGGTTTGTATGTGAGATATGTGTATCTAACTTTGGGCCAGAAGGTCTGTCGCTAGCCGACCATGGCACACTGACCAGGCACAAAGCCAGCTTCCTCTCTACTCACAGGCCTCTTCAAACACACAGCATATGGTTTAGCTATTTAACAGCCAAAAACAAAGAACTATGCCAGTCCAGTGACTGTGATTGGGGCATTAATACCAAAATATGAAAGCAGGGGCTAGAGGGTGTGTCGGTGGGTGTGGCCAGATTTATGTTGGTCAATCACCTCTAAAGGCTAAATGGTACAGGCACCATTCTGACATCACCCAGTATTGCATGAGCACTTCAACAGCAGAAGAATGAGTTTACCATCAGTTTAGAAGGGCATAGTGTTTCTTCTACAAATCACATAACCACAGATCTGTGGTGAGTATGAATTTATAGCCATTTTTCTCTTGCACTTCTCAGGCACAATTAGACCGTCTCTATCCAGTGCCACAGTAAAACTTCATTAAATCCAGATGGAATTGTGGAGCTCACAATACCTGAGAACTGAACCCAGCCTGTCTTTAGCAGCATTACTATCGGAAGTACCTATCATTGGATGTGAAAGTTTGACCGTAAGACTTTCTTAAAGAGTTAATTATTTAAGTGTCTTGTCCACAGCACACACTGCTGTAGTGTGTTCACGTATGACAGGATGATCACTTTCACTTCAAATCAATATTGTCCAGTAACCATAAGCCTAACAACATTGTCCAATAACCATAAGCCTGACATGTAAGTAGACAAAGAGGGTAATAATTAGGGATTAATTAGAGATTTTAAGCTGCACTATAAAAGATTGTTGTATCTAAAATGGTTAAAAATAATAGAAATAGCTTTCCTGTGTTAGAAGAAAAAAACATTGCTCTGCTAGCAGTCACTCTATAAAGGCTAAATAAAACTTCAAAAACCAGAGGTGTTAAGTTAGTTTGGGAAGGAACAACACTTTTAAAAATAAAGTTGTCACAGAGGTTCTTTGAGCAGTGCTGCAGAAGAACAACTTTAGTTCCCTAAAGAATGATGTTTGCAAGTGAGATGTGAGTGTGAAGAAACTTTTAAAGAGATTAAGAACCTTCACATAATGTCTTTTACTAATTTATAAGTTCTTTCAAGAACATTTATATGATGTGTTCTTTTAACTTTAAAAAGGTTCTTCACTCTCACATTAGGTCTGATGTCCTAAGGATGCTGACTGCCATCCATGGCAGAGTGCCATTGTTTACCCATTTACCACCAATACAACAATCCCATTATCCCATATCACCATTATGACAATGCCAGACTTCCTATAATCTATTAACATATTATATTATAACAGGTTAATCCACTCAGGTAACTAAAATGTTCTGCTAGTTGCTTGCAAGTAGATATTGTTTATCAGTGTGGACTCCAAACCTGCCGCTTCATACATTTTAATTTAAGCTTGGGTTAAGATCATTGTGAGTCTGAGTACATAGTCTGAGAATAATGTTTAGTGCATAAAAATAGTTACGGGGTGGTGGGAATGAGCTTTGCTGATTCCGTTCCGCCTTCTCTGTGGGAGAGATGAGGCATGCTGAGCAGAGCTAATGACATCTTTATGGCTGGGTTTGAGGGATGGACCATACCAAAATACCTCCAAGGGTGAACTCATATTTGTGTGAGTATTTTGGACAGAATGGTCAGTGTTTTGAGTGGGATCCCATCTCATGAGTAGCTCCTCAGAGAGCTCTTGTCTGGACATCCCTCCCTGCCCTTGTCTCTAACTGGAGGATGTACCCTAGACACTGGTTTCAATTTCCAGGTGATAGTATTGCTTGGATACACTTCATCAACCCTGAGCTAGCATTATCCCTCCCCTTTTGAGAGAAAGGGTCAAGCACATATAAGACAAAACACTTCCACTGGACACAGGAATGAAAATGATATACCCAAGAAATGACATCCCTGCTGTCTTTTTTAACACAGTGTAATCCATGTTGCTTTATTGAATCAAATAGTTTTGATAATAACTCTGTCAGTTGAAGATGGATGTTTGGCTGTTTGATGTCACACTATATTTTGATGAATATGTGGTGGAAATGAACAGGACACTAGATTTTTTGTTTTTGTCTTAATTTTGGGATTCTGCTGGACCACCAGTGACTGTTTTCAGAGCCATTCAGTTCTACACTGAGTCAGTTTTGTGAACGTCAAAAAATATACAGTTTATGCCTCATGGACAAATCCTTGAGTTTTGTTCTTTTTTATTACTTTTCTTATTTTTAAATGTTTATAAATTAATAAATGAGAATTTAGTAAGCAATAATCTATTCTGTTCCGACTGCTAGTGGCACCTCTGAGGTTCCCTTGAGTAAGGTACCATCCCCACACACTGCTCCGCGGGTGCTGTGTTCCTGGCTGCCCACTGCTTCACTTGGTGAATGGGTTAAATGCAGAGAAAGAATTTTGTGCAAAGAAAGAATTGAAACCACTGTGTGCTGTGGTGTGTTCACGTATGACAGAATGGTCACTATCCACTATACACAAAGATGTACCAATCAGACATGATTGAGTAACAGGTTTTTGTGTTCATGTAAACACGATCGAGCTTGAATATTATGTTGATAAATGAAATGTACTCAGTGAGAAGATGCTTGCTTTTGTCTCAATCCACTCAAGCATTTAGCAATGAAAATGAAAAATGGCAATAATCTTACCTCAGGGACTCCCTCCAGCTCTCATAAAACTTAAAAGGATTAAATATATATCCTGGATGCATCGTTGGAATGCAGTCTCATTTCCAGTTTTATATACTAAATCATAGCCAGTTTGTTTTAGGTTACCTGCCTCTTAAATTGTTTACAGTGCCTGCCGTAGTCTCAGCCTGACAACTCAGTTGGGTTTTGTTGTAATTTTCCAACATTTTGCTTGCTGGTACAGTGATAGAACAAACAAGTTCATCATGGAGACACGGCTTGCTAGATCATTCCTGCACAGACAAAAAATAATCCATTAATAATGTTCCATCACTAAGAACTCTGATTGCCCTGGGACCTTGATTTGCATGCATAAGAGCATCAATATGCATAATTGTTCAATGAGAGCATTGTATCTTGAAGCTACGGTGGCCCTGAAGTGCAAACCACACTAACAAATTACTAAACACAACAACAAACTGAGAAACACAAACTAATTCAGAAACAACAACAAAATTGAGAAACACAACAACAAAATTGAGAAACACAAAAACAAA
>JBBPCZ010000002.1:14795357-14810556 GCA_037974445.1 Brycinus macrolepidotus | reverse complement strand
AAAATAGTCATAAACCATGGTTTTCATAGTTACCCAAAAAACCATGAAAAAACCATGGTTAATTTTCGTAAGGGTCCGCTCACAAGCAAGCATGCTGTCTTCAAATCAATTCAAGTAGGTTTGTTGTCATTTCAGCCTTATACACAGTACACGGTGAAATGAAACAATGATCCTCTAGGACCATGGTGCAACACAGGAACAAGAACAGAACACTACAAGGATACATAAATGCAGACAGGGATGGGCGCCGGAAGCATTTTTAATGTGGAGGTGCACACAGCGCTCTACATCTTGGCTGTCGTCCGGGACAGAAAAAGTGCTATAATGGTTCCGGTGCCCATGAGACAGGACAAAATACACAGAGTGCAATGAGAGCAAGAAAGAAAGACAGAGAGTGCAAGAAAAACACAAGAGAATCAATACAACAGGACAAGACAACATTTAGTGTAGTTGACAAAAGCACCTACAATACAAGTTTGAATTAATCCTGCATTATGACAGATACTATGTTTCAGCAGCAGAGTTGTTATTTGTGCAAAAATGCAAATTTAGGAAAACAGCAATAATTAATAGTTGTCCAAGTAATGGCAGGACAGAGAATGTGCCATATATAACAAATAAAGGGGTATTCATAGTGGCATTTGAGGTGTAAGTTGTTTGTTTCAGGTAGAACAGTTTGGTGTGTTTATATGCATTGTGTTAGGAGAAGGAAGAAGTTCAGTTCAGGGGTGTGTTTGTTTGTTTGTTTGTGTGTGTGTGTGTGTGTGTGTGTGTGTGTGGAAAGTGGGGTACAGTTTATGATTCAGTCCTGATTGAGGAGTCTGATGGCCTAAGGGAAAAAACTATTTCCCATTCTGCCAGTGGAGGCCCATATGCTACAGAACCTTTTTCCAGACAGGAGGAGAGAGAAGAGGGTGTGTGAAGGGTGTGTGGGGTCATCCACAATGCTGGTGGCTTTGTGGATGCAGCGTGTGGTGTAAATGTTTGTGACAGAGGGAAGAAAGACCCGATGATCTTTTTAGCTGTCCTTACTATTGTATATTGGGTCTTGTGATCCAAAATGGAACAATTTCCATACCACACAATGATGCAATTACACAGGAGACTCTCTGAAGTCCCTCCGTAGAATGTGGTCCCTGCTCAGTCTTGGCAGAAAGTTGGTAGTTGGCCCTGCCACATGTGCCTTGCACCCCCAGTGCCTGGGACAGGTTGACCTTTGCTGTTCTCAGGGCAGCCTTATCTCCTGATCTGAAGGTGGTGTCTTGGGTTCTCAGCAGGGCACGCACCTCCACAGTCATCCACGACTTATGGTTGGGGTGTGTGGCGATGGTCTTGGAGACAATAATGTAAATGATGCACTTGCTGATGTAGCCAGACCCTGATGCCATGTACTCCTCCAGGTTGATAGAGCCACTGTGCTCAAAACAGTCCTGAAGAGTAGAGATGGCTCATGGGGGCTTCGCTTTCGAAAGTGCTTGAGATGTCTGATGAGCAGTCTGTCGGCTGGAATCAGCGTATCAGAGATGGTCTGAGCAGCCGAGGTTGGGGTGGGGCTTGGGGTGGTTTGCACCAGCCATGTTTGTGTAAACACAGTCCAGCATGTTCACCCCCCTCGTTGAAAAGTACACATACTAGTTATGTTGATGAGGAGTAGCATGCAGTACACAGTACACAGCATGCTATTTATAACAACCAATGTTTGTGAGCAAGGTATTTGTGAAATTTGTGTGAACATATTGTAAGCTAATATAGGCCTAGTAAACAGGGTTAGCCTAACTGTTCCCTGTGCAAGTCCCTCTGAAAGACAGCTCTGAGAATAAGCTCTGATAGGGATTAAAATACCTTTGTCTTATGACTCTCAGTTTCCTGCTGTACTCCTGTTTTTATTTTTCTCTCTCAGATGTTTCAGAACCATCAAGCCTGTTTGCTTTGATGATCAGAGAATGGGCAGACGTTTCTAATGTGTTGAGGCAAGGCGTTTCAGGTCAACTAAAATGGAATTATACTGTTAATGTAAAAGAAATACTTTTGTGGCAATGACTACAACGCTGCATTCCGAACAAATACTATCAGTTCTGAATGTTTCATAGTTTCATAGATAGTATCTGTTTGAAATGCAGCATTGTAAACTTAAGAATACATTAAAAATGTGATGGTGCTTCTGCAGGACAACTGTGCTAAGGAGAATTCGTGGAGGCGACTGTCTTTACTTTGTCAGTCCAATGGCAGTTCACCCAAAAGCACCCTAGGAGGTTCACCAACATCTGCAAACCGAAACATTGCACACATACAGAGAAACACACAGAGCCCTCTTTTGTCTGATTTATGGAGAAGAATGAAAGCGAGGGAAGGGCATTGGGAGAGTGGAGGAGTTGCACAGTTCCCACAGGAGCTGAGGGTGTTGGAGAACATGTTACACTGTGATCTAGCACTTTCTGGCAACATCAATCACCCCCCCCCCCACACACACACATACCGCACACACATACACATCCTGATGTAGAAAGAGAGTGAGTGAAAGCCTGGGTGGGGAAGGAGAGTTAAAGAAAGATAAAAGAGCAAGAAAGGAAAGGAAATAATCTATTATCAGCAGAGTTGGGATCTCCAATGTTACATATTTTGAAAGAAAAAAAAACAGGCTTTAAAACTTTAAAAAGGCCCAGATGAGAGAACCCAGCTTTGAGAAGCCTTCAGCATAGTTATAAAAAGCATATTTTTTTCCAAAGAGTGCAGTAGGATGCAGCACGGTGTGCATCTCTGACAACTGGAAAACGTTACAGTAGCGTTTGTTTGTCAGGCTTTTGCCTTGGAGAAAGTGTGCTGGCATTGAACTTGGATACTCTCCACATGTTTATATTTTCTTCAGGGTGCCTGGTGCCTGTTTGACAACAATACCCGATTGTCCAAGTCCTTTACCATACACCGTTAGTGTTCCCAGACCGATTCTCAGATTACAGCATATGGGGCAAACAACATTCACATGGCAGTTTGAATGCATCTCAGGTGTTCCAAGCTTCAGTGCTACATGGCCTTTTCCTTCACTTCCATACTCGAAGGTCATGTTTTCAATATGAGGGCATACTTCTGTGAAAACAAGGAATTTACTAAGCATGGAGGCATGTGATCTTTCCTCTTCATTTGCGTTCCTCTGTTTTTCTCTCCTCTCCCATTTTCATCTGCTTTAGGTCAAGTAAAGGCAGGCAGCGGTGGGTTATATAACACTCCTCTGCTATAGAGGGTGTACATAGAAGTGTTTGAGAGACACAGTTTGAGTGGTAGTGCAAGGTATGCCGTTTAAAAACCTTGACAGGACGGGAGCTTATTGGAAACATATGTGAGAGCTTGCTACTCTCTAGCTTTTCCCTCTTTTCTATCCTCCTCTCCCCCTCCTCCTCTCCTCTCCCTTCTCCTCTTCTCTCCCCTATCCTCTCCTCCTATCCTTTCCCCTCTCCTGTTCTCTCCTCTCCCCTCTACTCTTCTAATTTCCACATCTCCACTACTCCTCTCACCTCCCTTCCTCTCTCCTCTTCACCTCTTCTCCTCTCTCAACCCCCCTTTTCTTCTCTTTTCCGATCTCACCCCTCCTCTCCCCATCTCTACATTCCCTCTTCACCTCTCCTCCCTCTTCTCTCCCCATTTCTTCTCCTATCCTGTCCCGCTCTCTCTTCTCCCACCTCTCCTCTTACCCTTTCCTCTCCGCTCTTCTCTTATCCTTCTGCCCTCCTCTCCCCCTCTCTTCTTCTCTCCTCTAACTCAAGTGGTCAGTGTTTAGTGTGACCGTAGCTTTTCCTTGCAGGAGAACACTTGGGATTACCAGGCAGTGTTCTGTCCTCGCCAGGTTCTGACAGCAAAAACGATGCCAGGAAAAAGTGATAACAGAAAGAACATCAGGTTCAGTTCACTGATTTAAGCAGCAGTCAGAAATGTCAGCCCCCCCTGTGAACAGAAGGTCAGCTGTAGATGTAGGCTGACTGTTTTGTATTTTACCTTGTGAGCAGTTCTCAGGGAGGCAGTGCGAATCCCATGAAAGGTATCTGTGAGACGTTTAGTGCATTGTCTGATATACAGTCTGGTCACAGCATCATTAGCGTGATACTGTGTCTTGTTTTTCAGAAGGGACGAAGAACGAAATAACCCTAAACCCAGTCACGGTTTATAGAAGATCACTGACTACTGCAGTAGTGAAGTGAGGCAAAAAATAAGCTGTCCATGTGTGCTTCGTTTTACTAGTTATGTTTCTGAAACAATAAAGGGTAAAAGACAAATTGATGTATTATATAAAGCAAAGCATTATTCAGAGGTTTGCCTAAGATGTATCTCCATCGATTTTAACAAAATTCAACCCTCCTCTTTAAAAAATGTCACTGTAGCTCTACAAAGTCATGCACATATGCTCAAAATCATTCTGCTTTATATGAGTGACATTTGAAACTTTTCTGAAGTGGGTTGTCCAAATGTTCCCTGGCATGGATTTTGAGCAGTAGCATAGAGGCCTAATTAAAGGACAAGAAAATAGGCCATTTTAATTGCTGACATAAAAGTTTCATAAACTAAAGTATTGGTTTGTTTCATTCAAAAAAGGTTTAAGGCCTTTTGCTGTTATGCGTTTTTATTGAGGTTTCTTTTTAAAAGAATGTGTGGCTTTTTTCGGGGCTACATGCTAGATTCGTATAAATCTCAGTTTGTGTGTTTGTTTTGTGCCCGGCATTCTTTATATGGCCTTTGTATGGTGAGTTGTTTCTCTTTGGCCTACTTTGCAAGTGCTTTCTCTCTCTTTGGTCCGCAATAACAATAGTTTCATGTCTGCTGTCTCCCTCACTGAGTCCATCGCCTTCCTTCTGTCTGGTTGTGTGAGAGAAAAAGGGAAAAAGGAAAGTCTTTATGTAAACAACCTTATGTTTTTCTTTCACTCAGCATCAGATCTGAGTGCTGCTGAATTCTTGAGGTAGAGCGCTTGACCACAGGCTCTGACTCAAGGCTTGGGTCTGACTTTGGTCCGAAGGAGAGAGTGAGAGAGAGAGAGAGAGAGAGAGAGAGAGAGAGAATGAGATAGAAGAAGACCTGCAGCCGGCACACTGAGGAAATACCATTGCTGCCTTGCTTTAATAAAGGCTTCAGAGCTAATATTGCTATTTTTGGGCAAATCCAAGGAGGACTGGTGCCTATCTGTGAGGTAATGGTTGATTCACTCCGAAAGAGGGCAGGCTGTTGTGTGGGTAAGAGAAAAGGAAACCTCACTTTGTTTCATAGTGGTATTGGTTTTTTCTCTTTTCATTTTAAACTTTTTAGTGGAATTTTGAAGGCCATCTGGAGTCAATCTGTTGCCTACAAACTGTCGAGCCATATTAATTCGTATTTTCAATCTGAAATCTATAGCAGCTGCAGTGGTTAGAAGTTCTCTCTGCCTTTTGTTTCACTCACTCATTTGAAGTAAATCTGGGGCTGTGAGCATGTTGTTGGCTTTCATGGGGAGTAACATACTATTTCTGCTCCCATGCCTTTATCATAGTCCTTTTCCTAAATACAATGTCCTGTAGCTCCGACTTGCAGCGGTGCTAGGAGAAGAGGCTTTATGGAGAAGCACAGAGAGAAAAAAGTAGATGCATAATGCTTGATGCAGAGCTGATCTACACAGGGTGCATCTCCAAAAAATTAATCGAACTTGTGACATGTGTTTATACATGGTAAACTAAAGGCTGCAGTACTGACAGCTTCTGTGAAGGTTTTATATCTTCCTGATCAGATTGATAGCAGAACCAGGAATAAAGTATGTGAATTATTGGGACGGCAAAGGATTTTTATTGGAACCGAAAGCATTTACTGGTAAATTGAGGTATTAGTAGGAAATGAAATGGCACGGGATAATGAAAGGAAGGAAAATCATCCAAGACTGTGATGTTGGAAACAGATTTAGAAAATGGATCTTTTGCCACCCTCAACATGCACAGCATGAACCAGGAAAGTGAGCGAGAAATGGAGAGGGAAAAGTCTCCCTCTGTGAGTGCGCTGCTGTTGATAATCAGTAACTCGGTGGTTAATAATGAGGGCTTCACTTATCATCACTATCCGAGAGGAACTGAGCCTGTATGCAGTGCTCAGGGCCATTGTGGTCTAAGGCCTGATTATGTTTGCAGTGGTGCTGCCTCTCCAACCACCCTGTTTTAATTATGTCCTACAGATTCACACACCCAATGGCTTCCTGTGGTTGAGCAGTAACAAGACAGAGACAGGAAAAGTATCTTTTGTTGTTACAGTAAATGATACTGTGATAATGTCCTTTGTTTAGTGTTTGCAGTTACTTTTCATTTTTAATCAAACCCAACTTTTGTATGGAGGCTGCTACTGTGAGTTTGCCTGGAGCTGCCTGTGTGTTTGTGCTGGGTTGTCTCTCAACATTATGGGCAAATCCTACTCAAACCTCCATGGGATTATCTGCAGCAGTGCAACAACTATCTGTCATAAGTACGCAGCAGGCAGTCTGCTATTGACATTAAGAGATTTCTCTAGTATTTATAACACTGAGTGCAAGAATGACAGTACCAAATGTCCAAAGGACATTATAGTTAAAGTGAAAAAAAAAACTCTCCCAGTTTCAACCAGATGAATGTAGTCTAGATTTCAAAGATTCATGTAGTCAAAGACATGATCGACTATGTTTCCATGGGTGGAAAATGATGGTACAGAAAATACAAAAAGATTTTGTTCTGACTGCCTGGACACCTCTGCTGCTGATTTGAACTTTATAGAGAAGCAAGGCAGTCGAAAAACAAAATCCTGAGGAAGATTTTTACTTTCTGAACCTGAAAGCAGCCAGTAAGCAACCTGTGATTTATCCAAACACCTCCTATTCTAAACACTATGTACACAGCCACTAACCTTTTCATTTACACTGCAGAAATAACGGGACCAAGACAATGGACAATAAGACAATTCAACTATCCAGTGTTCATTTCTTACTGTGTTTTATTCGCAGCACTTTTTAAACAAATGATGTTGAGAAACAAGAAAATAAACAAACAAATAGCTACATATTCCTGGGGCCCTCCTGGTAGCTTAGAGGCCTAAGAGACTGTGTAAACCCCTTATAGCAAGAAACTGCCCTGTCTGTATGTACTGACCTTCTCTTTCTCTCTGGCTTTGAAGGTGCGTGGTCATCCCGAACCTCAGGTGTGCTGGTTTAGGAATGGAAAAGCTGTGATTGCCGGAGGCCGGTTCTCCATGGAACAGAGCGCACGTGGGACATTTAGCCTGCTGGTTGAAGGAGTCCAGGAAGACGATGCAGGACGATACACCTGTGAGGCTGTAAATGATGCAGGCAGTCGACAGGTTACTGTGGAGATCATTGTGGAAGGTACATCGTTATTTTGACTGGATTTTATAGAAATAACATATCGAGCCTTTGATACTGACTAGATCTGAATATTTTGTTTATTTTTTTGCAAAGGCTATTTAAGTTTTCCAGAGATAACTCTGGCTTTGTTTGTCATGTTTCAGAAATTCCAGCACTGATTCACTGTGATTTTTTAACACCATTAGAACTGAATGTTCACCACCTTGAAAGAAAAGGTTAGAGCTGGGTGAGGCTTTGTCAGCTGATGTATGTGATCTTTGTTTTGGCCAAATAACTTTCATACCACAGAGAAATCCCTGATTGTTGTCCAATCGTCCAAGCACAGCTAGGCTAATGGACTCCCACACTAAAGGAGGGAGACTGTGTTGGCAGGCATCCTGAGCTTTATTCATTTAGCCTGACTAAAGCAGGGCCTGATGACAGCACACACTTTTATCCTTTACAAACCTGCTACCTTGATACGTGACCCTGAACTACACTCAATAGCAATGGGACATCTTAGGAATTTATGCCAATATGCCAACGTTGCCTTAAGATACCTTCGCATTTGAAAAAAAAAAAAAAAAACTGAGAAAAATATTCATTTTCAGCCCCACACTGCCACTGTGTAAATAAGATTTTGTTAAGATCCATTTTAATACCAGCTCCACTGCTCTTTGTCATTCAGCATAGCGAGTTAACACGCAACCTCAGCCCTTGAAGGTCGTGATTACAGCAGGACATTGTTGAAAACCGACTGCATATTTGCAAAGCCAACATTTCTGCCTGTCCTCATTGCGTTCCTTTTCCTGTGGTGAGGCTGCACTGGCCCTGTCCTCCTGTATGTGCTCACATTCCTGTGCAAATACTCCAGCAGCTGTGTCTGAGTGTTTCCGCTGCTGCAGTGCTGCTCATACTGACTTTACATTAGGCATGAAATAGCTACTTGGCACTCCAGTTTACATCCAGAGTCAGCGTAAACACAGGCCTGGGTGCAGGACTACATCTGCACCGATTTATATCATCATAAACATCCACCGAAACACCTCAAGCTGACTGAAACTGAAACAGAAACATATGGGGCAATGCATGCAGCGGGTAACTGGTGGCATAAACAGCATTTGAGGTCATGTTTGAACTCCACACAGCTGTGTTTGTGTGCCTGTGTTTTATGTTGTACTTGTGTGTCCTGGGCTGTCGTGAATTCATGTTTTTTCGTCCATTACGCAGACAATACAGCGAAGAAGTACAACATGCCCTCTTCCAGTAAAACAGGGTAAGGGTTCTGTTTTCTGAGTTTACTGTGAGCATGTTTCACTGGCAGTCTTAAAATCTTTTTAAGCTTTGAGATCAAGAGATCCAACGCTTTGTTGAATCATACCGAGTTTCAGCATCTTGCAATAATCTGTTTTCCTTGCATGGGAAATTTATCCCATTACATTCATGAGAACATTTGTACTATGACAGCATGCCAGAATTAAAAGCCCTTAAGCATGTCAGCATTCAAGATATCTGTGTTGCTACAGAAAAGGTTTTAATTCTTCTTGAAGAACTGAGATCTTGTCACCGACCTGATGGCATTAAGACAGACAATGATCGGTTAACAAACCTAAAGGTGCCTTGGAGAGCCACTACTGTCTGTGAGATGGCTGCCTGAAAGATGGTCTGATGGAAACATTAATAAATCACCATTTTAGTGTTGTGCTCACTCTTGGCTTATCTCCTGGATTCTAAGGGGTCGCATAGGCCTCCCTGCTGTGGAGAACAGACCCAGTATCTGGGGTGAAAGCCCACCGAAGTTTGTGACCAAACCCTCCCGCCTCTACCTGAAAGTGGGGCAGACGGGCAAGTTCTCTGCTAAGATTACAGGACGTCCCCAGCCTCACGTACAGTGGTTAAAGGTAAGACAAAAGAAAGAATGGAGATGTCTTGAATGAATTCAAGTTTGCAACTTTGCCCCTGTAGTAAATATACAGTGGGAGCTTATACCAACCAACTATCATCATGCAAACTGCATCACATACTTGCCTACTACAACATTGACATGTTAAGTCATAGCGTTTGTGGTATTAAAAATTGGCAAAAGAATGTAACAGAGCTAAAAACGTAGCAGCAACTTGTTTCTGACAGGTACTTTTCTCCATGTTTATGTATTTGGTTTTCCAAGTGTATGATGATTTAGGCTTGCAGTTTGCATGTTGCTGGTATAGGCTTCCATTAGCTGGACCTACTTTAGGCTTGTAGCCCTACAAAACTCCAAACAGTGAAAACCTCAGACACCACGTCTTAACTAATCCACCACATTTGAGGGAAAAGGAAAATTGTAAATTTCACTTCAAAGGATATATTATCACCTTTACTGTATATTATAGAGATACACACAGATTTGAGGGTTTGATTACTCTCTGTATTATTCTCTCATAGGGTGATGAGGAGCTTCAGAGTTCAGATCACTACAACATGTTTGAAAGGTCCGGACTACACTTTCTGGAGATCCGCTGTGCATGCGCAGAAGACGCTGGGATATACACCTGCTTGCTGGCCAACAGCGCGGGCAAAGCCTCTGCTACAGCAGAACTCACAGTTCAAGGTATAAAGCATTCTGAACCTGAGACAAACTGCAGCTTTGGTAATATTTCTGAACTGCTTTTTTTGATATTACTTTATATCAGAGTGTGGTTTCTTAAACTATAAAAACTATAACTACACTGAACTATAAAAACTGGAACTGTAAAAATGTAATTCCTTTTTTAGGTTCAGACACAGAAGAAGGCATGTAAGTACATTCACAAAGAACTATGACATGTTTGTTAAGCTTTGTGAAACGTTAGCTTTTTTAGGAATGAAATTTGGTTAGGCTGGACCTTTTTTTTCTGTAAACCTTCTCCCAACATTTTATCTTTCTCCAAACAGAATCAAATCTTCCCCTCATGATCTCCCAAACACAGCTGCCTCCTCTGGCCTCAAACACACCAGCAATGGCCTTATCAGCGACCAAAAAGCCACCAGCACATCTACAAGGACTTTAACCTCAGAGATGCACACAACGGTGACCACCACCACCACAGCAGCCAAAGACAGCCTGGCAACCAAAACAGAGGCACACAAAAACACTGTGACATCAGCAGCACAGCCCCCTGATGAAGCCAAAGAAGAGGGGTCAGCAACATGTCAACAGAGGTCAGTCAGCTCCATGACCTTTAGGAGTCAACAGACCAAGAAGAGCGGTTCTGATTTCAGAAACCAGGGGACAGATCGAGATGTGGAAGCAGAAGCTAATAGATCTCCAAGGAGAAGCCCAGTGCCTGCAGTGATGGAGTCCAGCAGAGAGGCCCGCAGGCTGGCCAGAGAGAGCCGCCTCGAGGCCCTGGCAGCTCCACCCAGCTTTGACTCCCAGCCTCAAAGTCAGGAGGTCACAGAGGGAGCTAAAGTAGTATTCAAGTGCCAAAGTAAGTATGTTGACTTGATGTTAAAGGAATAGTTTCACAAAAACACGATTTTCCCTCTACCCAAAATGTCGTTCCAAGACATGGTTTTTGTCTAACATTGGCTTCTTTAGCTTTCACTGGGGTGCAGTGCTAATGTAGCTAAAACGTAATTGAAGCGCATACCCCATCAATTACCCCCGTGGAAACTGCAAGTCTAAATTACACAGCTGCCTCCAACTGTGTCAAGTTGTTCAAAAACCTTAAGTAGACTTTCTTATGTGGTTTCTGATACTATATGACATACTGTCGTGTAAAATTACTACAGACAAAATTCCGGCTTCAGGATGGCTGCTACTGCTGTTTGCAGTTGCACTTTTATATATTGTCTCCAGTGCATTAGTTGTAACAGCAAATTGACAAAAATATTCCTTTTAATGTTTCGGAAGCAGAAGCTACTAGTTTTGAGTAATAATGGAATCGCTGTAGAAATGTGTGTATTGCTGAAAGCTCCAAACTGAAAGCAAATCACTCCCATCTTAAGTGGCTAAATTGAAAAAGAGTGCAAAGTGTGCGTGTGCCCTCAGTATCTGGCTGGCCGGTGCCTTCTGTGAGCTGGGTTAAAGACAGCGCTGTGCTCAGACCGAGAACAGGGATCAGCACTCAGCAGGAGGGAAGCCTGCATCTACTCTGCATGAATAATGTACAGAAAGCAGATGCGGGCCAGTATGGATGCATGGCTACAAACAGCAAGGGACAAGTTACCTCCAGCTGGACGCTTACAGTGAAGAGTAAGTATACTACATCTGACTAGTGCTGCATTTCACCCACATAAGTTACCTTCACATAAGGGACAGCCAGCTATGATTACAGTAACACCATTTCGTCTATACAATTATATATGTTGCACAAAACATAGATTCTTATTAACTGTAATGTAAAGCTTGAAAAAAATCTAATAGTTAATGCACAGATGTGATGCCTGTTCCACAGACTTCTCTGTTCTCATGAACTGGTAGCTTGCCAGTTAGTCAGTAGTTCATTGATAATTGTTAATTAAATGTCATTTTTATGAATTAGTACTATTTATATCCATTCTTGCCCCATCTGTTCGCAGGTCAGCAATTCAAAGTTCATCTGGCAGTCAGCAGTGAAGTAAAGGGGGCTGAATTATTAGCTGCAAATTTCTCCCCACTTGATTCAGGAATGTTCCATAGTAACACTGCTTGTGCTTTAGCTCTCGGGGTGTGAAGACATTTCAGCCCATTCAGTGCAAACTCATCTACCATGTTTTCTGGGAGACTGAAAAACATCTGTTTTCTTGTAACATCTGTAAGAATGCTATATCAGATCTGCTGGGATAGAAGTGTTTTTTGAATTTGGAAGGTGTTATATTTGTTTAGGCCTATGTATACTTTCATGAGTATAATATGTTTTTTCTAAGAATTATATGTTCTAAAGTATCCAGACACGTAATTAGTGAATTCTGTCACTTTATGGCGACAAATTTCAAATTTCCCCAAATGTAGTTCCAAGATGTGTTTAGTGTTCAAAGTTATCTACAGTGCTAATGTAGTAATGAAGGCATATACACTTATACAAACACATGCACTTAAATACACGCACACATTTATATATACGCATATACAGATATACAAGGAGCATGTATTGCTGATACAGCATTAAAGTGCTCACTCATAGCTTTTGTCATCTTCATAGAAAAGTGTTGCCAAGAACTTCTGGAGCAGCCACATATGCATCAGCTAGACGGGAATGAAACTCCCAGCACTGGGCTGTGGAGCAGTGGAACTAAATCTGGAGTGATGGAGCTTCTAGTGGAAAGCAGTCTCAGAGGAGATGAGGCTGTTACTGTAGCAAAAGAGGGACAAACAGCCTATTAATACTTTTAATTTCAAATAAAATGCTGAATGAACAGATGTGCACAAACCTTTGGACATGTGACGTTAGTTTTATATAGATTTGCTTTGAATAGGAGGACAAAATGAGAATGATGATTGAAATACGTGCTCTTTTATGCTTGAATTCAGGTCAGGTTTCAGTGCACTACGAGTATATTTCTCTTGGATTGGTGTGCTGGTGAAAATTGTTTTAGGTTGCCTCTCTGTGAACAGAGAAAGGATAAGGCTCCTTGTTCAGTTGTAATTGGGTTGAAATTGCTTGAGAAAGAATCTGAGATGAGATTTTAATGCTGGATCTGTGACTAGGCTATGGCTGAACTAATGCCATAGGCATGCGTTCTATGGTTTATCTGAGACGTGTTTAACCAAATAAAGGTCTAGTTTCTTTTATCAAGGTCTGACTGCATGCCTTGATTAGCTCATGTGTATTACTTTCATATCTCACACTCTGAGCTTATTTTTGTGGATTTATCTTATATTTTGATGCTTGGAAAAGTCAGTGTAGTTGTGCCATCTACTGGTGAGTGTAAATGCCTGCAATCTGCAGTCTACCAAATTTCTTTGGTACAACTGGCCACCACATTTTATACATTTTATGTCTGTTTGTATGTGTTTGTGTGTGAAGGTGTGCGTTTGGATGGGAAGGCTCCAGTGTTCAGCAGTGCTCTGAAGGGCTGTGCTGTGACCGAGGGACAGAGTTTCACTCTGCAGTGTTCAGTGGAGGCTGTGCCCCAGCCCACTATATCGTGGTTGCTTAATGGTAAGAAACTATAGACGGGGTGAGTGTTCTGTGCATCTTTGTTGTATGGGTAAAGTCTATACAATAAGAAAATGTTTGGAGACCCCTGGATACTGGTCTTGGAATCCACATGTAGGCCTCGCAGGTTGGCAATGTTTTACACTTTCTCAGCCAACAGAGGGCAACAGTGCCCCTACATCATTTACACATTTAGTGTTGCAGACAAGAATATATGCAACCTCTGGATGTGTGCAAACCAGGCAGAATCTTTATGAGCTTTTGCTACTGCTGTATACGATTACCCCAGCTTAGGTCTCTCCTCTCTCTGTCTCTCTCTCTCCTTCTGTGTGTGTGTGTGTGTGTGTGAGAGAGAGAGAGAGAGAGAGAGAGAGTGTGTGTTACTATTCCAGTTTACACTGTGCAAGGTTAGCATGGTAGGTTCCTCCCTACTGTGAGATGTGCGTGCCTGCTTTAAGTCCAGCTAAAACAGAATGTGTTTATTTTCTGTCTTAAACTGTTCTCCATGTGAAATGTTCTGCATAACCCAACTGTGCAATGTCAGGTTTCTGTGAAAGTGTTTTAGAACAAATACAATTGAATGCAATTTATTACCAAAATCCAGTTTCAGTCATAGAAGGCCTGTATATGTGCACAGTTGAAGCCATTCCAGAAACAACACAACGTCCGTTCATGTCCTGCTATGCTGCTGTATTTATCATTACAGTATTGCTGGTCTGGAAAGTAAACAGTGGTGTTTAGTTTGCTCAGGAGCTCAAGCACAATTAATCAACTCCATGGTAATAAATTGGGCTGGATGTTTGGACAGTGGAACATTGTGCCCATATCGTAAAGCATATGCCGTATGTATAGTAACATGTTGACAGAATTAAATCCCGTAAGCCCTTCCATCTTATGTTATTGAATGATACCAGGTCCAGTTGTGCAGTTCATTGTTTCCACAACAGTATTTCCATGCCTCATAAAACGCCGCCGCAAGTCTCTGGTATGCACGATCTGCTGATTTTATTCGCTAACCCTAGACAGCAGAAGGCAAGGACATTTCAGTGTGTTCACTAAAATGAGAGTTGCGTTGATCCCCAATGAGTTCCCAGGTTTCCTCTATAGTTGGAAGACTACAGTTAAATCCACTGAGCCAACATGTGGCCCAAGAACCATATAAAGGAAAAACATGCATCAGTCACTCTGAAATATTACACTTGGCTGGATTTGGCAAGTGTTTGCACTCAAAAGAAGACATCTGAGACAGAGAGACTCTTACACAGGGCTGATCGCGAATTAAGCTACCTCCCATGCTCCAAAAGAAAAGAGAAAGAAGGGAAAGTGCTCTGGATGTGAATGAAAGGGTGTGCTCCCCCTTTGAATCCAGTACTGTAGGGTTTTCAGTTGCTGGCAATTCATTTACTGAATGTGATCCATTCTGTTCTGTTGAATACAGTGTTTGGGAGAATATTACTACCTGATATTTTGTTCAGTAAATGACAAGTATCAGTTCCCTGTGGAAATGGTAGTTAATACATTCTGAAACTTTCAAAAGGAGGAAAGTGGAATAAAAAAAAGAGAAATTATTGTGAACACCTGCACACACCTGCATGTGACATGGATGATATTTAGGATTATTCTTATTTTGCTCTCTCTCTCTCTCTCTCTCTCTCTCTCTCTCTCTCTCTTTCTTTCTCTCTCCCATCTGCCTCTCTCAGACAAGGCCGCCCCGTATGGGTATGCCGTATTTGAGGGTGCTCAGGCCCAGCTGACGGTGCAGGATGCT
>JBBPCZ010000002.1:14746275-14758376 GCA_037974445.1 Brycinus macrolepidotus | reverse complement strand
GATCTCAAAAATGCCTTGCATCACTGAAATGCACTATATGGACAAAAGTATTGGAACACACGTGTTTTTCAGGGGTTGGGCTAGGCCCCTTACGTCCAGTGAAGGGCAATCTTAATGCTTCATCACACCAAGACATTTTGAAGAACACTATGCTTCCAAATTTGTGGACACAGTTTGGGGAAGATCCTTTTCTATTCCAGCATGACTGTACCTCAGTGCACAAAGTAAGGTCCATAAAGACATAGCTGGATGAGTTCTGTGTGGAAGAACTTGACTGGCCCGCACAGAGCCCTGTCCTCAACCCCATCCAACACCTTTGGGATGAACTGGAGGTTGTGAGCCAGGCCTTCTCGTCCAACATCAGTGACTGACCTCATAAATGCTCTACAAAATGATTGAGTACAAATTTCCCACAGAAACACTCCAAAATCTTTTGGAAAGTCTTCCAAGAAGAGTGGAAGCTGTTATAACTGCAAAGGGGGGCAAAAATACCTTTGCCATATCGCCTATCACAATACATGATAAAATGTTAAATTCTAATGGCATTCTTCTTAGAATAAAAAAAAAAAATCAAATATAGTTACTTACTGGCTATGGAATTTTTTTAAAGACATTATGCACTAAAATACTGTACTTGTGAGTATATCTGCAGTGTTTGTTACCATATACTGTTTGGCACTCAAAAGGATGTAATGGAGGATATGAAGATGTTATAACATTGCTGTTATTAACAAATATTTTAAAGCCCTGACCCACGCATTACTACTATGAATACAGTACAGTGGTACCCTGCATAATGAACGTTCCAGCGGCGCGTTCGTTATGCGGGGAGTTCGTTGTGCGAAACACAATTTCCCGTAGACTTCTATGGGAAATCGTGTAATCCGTTCCAGGTCCCCGCGAAAAATCGAAAAAATTACTAAAAAATGAAGACACAGCACTGTTAATGAGGGGGAGGAATTAGTAAAACATTCAACAAAGCAGGGAAATATGTTAGGTTTTTTTCTTGGGGTTCACACTTCACAGAAACAAGGAAAAAATTTGCAGTTTCACTCGCAAAAAAGCTGTCCTGCAACGAGAAGACCATCAATTTTAACCACCAGTAAACACAGAGACACCAAAAACAACCCCATCAAAACAGGAATAAAATGACACTAATGGGGAGAAACAACACAGCATGATGCTTTGTCTTCATCTGAGACACATCAGGTCGGATTCAGCCATTTTTTTTAACGTAAAACTCGATTTTCAAGTCATTCTGTGAGTCATGGGCGCGATCGTGGCGGCGTTCGTTATGCGGAACGTTCGTTCTGCAAGGCGTTCGTTAAGCGGGGTACCACTGTATTAAAAAGGGGTGCCTTTTTTATTGTTTGTCCATAACTATGTTAAAAAGAGCATCTTATAAGGCTTTTTAGAGTATCTGTTAAGCAGAATTTAATGAAGCCTTATCTTTAATGCATAAATACACTTTATTTAATGTTGACATAATTCCAGTTTATGAGTCAAACAACCCACAACCCTTTGAGTGTAAGGAGAGTGTTTTTTCCTTCTGTGTACCTGTTAGGCTATGAAAAGTATATAGTAACAAACCCTGCATGTCCAGAGGAACGCTATTTTCGTGCATATTGTCTGGAAAGGTTGCGATTCATCTTTGAATGACGTTCCTGTGCTATCACAGAAAGAGCTGCTGTTTTCATGGTGTAAAATAGTTTTGACCTGTTGCTCACTGGAGCACAAGGATCTTTTCCAAATACAACTGATTCTCAGGCCAGACCTATTTATAAAATTCAGCCTTTGTCAGACAAGGCAAGCTATTTCACATGTGACTCTGACCATGAAATGGAAATGCGTTCCTTTGTTCTTTCCTTTAGTTAGGGACTTTCCAGCTACAGAACAGTCTAGTAAAATCAGCTGTCAAATTGTCTCATGTAAATTCAATAAAATGCATTATTATTGAATTTACTTGAGACATTAGGATATTAATGTCATGAATACATTTCCACTGTCTGTTTTTTTTTCCGTTTTACTGTGTTGTTGGAAACTGTCTTACTTGCTTTCTTTTGAAACATATATATGTCTTGTGATAGGTGAGAAGCAACAGCGTCTGGCGTTTAACCTGACCGTCCGGCATGTCTTCAAGCATCAGTGTGGTTGCCATAGCTGCAGGAACATTACTGTTACCTGTTTCTCCGGGGAGAAGAACGAAAACTCTAGGTTGCAGCATGGCTTAGAATGAGCGTGTTTATCAGTTTAAAAGGGAAAAGTTTCTTTTGTATGAAACTCTGTTCTAGTATTGTAGGGCCTAAAGGGGAAAAAGGAACAAAACAAGACCTCCGTTGAACCAGACTATATCTAATGCAGCCATTTACAGTTCGACATTTCACATGAGGTTTGTTCCAACATTATTAAAGATGCACACAGGCCATGCCGTAGAGATTCACAAGACACACGGAATGCATGCTGGTTTACATGTTTGAATTCATGATTTTCACATGCTGAATTCACCCCAGAGTTAGAGACTCTAATGCAAATATGAAAGGCTGGTTGTTGCCACTATAAAGTTAATCTTTAGAGTTATTATAGTCATTTTACCGTAAATTCGATTTACATGACATTATTATTGTAATGTTATTATGTAAGTAAATAATTAATTACATGGCAGTGTATGAATTGCAGTGCATTTGATTCAGGCTATATTCCATATGGACAGGTTTGAGACTGCACTTTCCACACTTTTCAGTTTCTTTCAAAGTGAAACAATGGGGAAAAAAGCTTTGCCAGGATACACAACTGTAATTCATCACATTGATATTGCAAAACTTCACATTTGATACACCAATGTGGAGCGAATTTCAAGTTTAGAATCTGCGTTTTCGAAATAATTTTTCTACTATTTTTCAGTGAGCTACAAGTGAAAATGAACTTATACAAAAGCACTGTCTTAGTGAAAAATGGCCGGACGAATATGAGTCAATGCATTAACACGAACATGATGAATGTCTATGAAACTACTTTTCCTCTAACAGTTATGGGTCTCGCATGGAAATGTCTGCTGTGGAAACTTAGTTTAGTTATGGGAACAGCCCTGAATACAAAGATGGCCCTTAACTTGACCACTGAATACCTTGGCGAGTGGAACAGTAGCGTTTATGGGGCTGTTATTGGTGCTGCTTTGACTGCCATATGGGAGTTACTGGCTTAGCTTTTGTTATTCCTGCCCCTTCTCAATAGGCAGTCCAGATTACCTCTAAGAAGCTTTGCTTATAGGCAGCAAACAGACCATGATCTTTTATACTCCTCTTATTTTGCCTTGCCACTAGTTTTTGAATTGTCTCTTAGTACTTTAAGTACAGGAATCTGATTAGTGGCGTCAGAATCCCTTGTATTTAGTAGTTCATGTTTCCACTACACACTATTAGGACATTCTGTAGGCTGAGTGTTATTATTGTTTGGTCATTAAACAGTAATAGCATTATCTCAAAAGAGGAGCTGTAGGGAAAAAAGTTATATATTCCCAATGATAAACAATGTATTCCCTTTCTCTGTAATGATTAAATGTGAAGAATTTTATCTATTTGGTGATTTATGATTAAAGAAGTCTCCTATTCATGGCCATTTTTCTTTTGGGTAAATCACAACTGAGGAAAAGAGTGGGTTGTCTTTTAAAGAGTGATTCCTCCTATGAGAGACTCACACAGTGCCAGTCCCTGGCCCAGTCATCATGTTTTTGTTATCCAGATGCACTGAATTGCTCAAATAGACAAGTACAGTCGACCCCCGCTAAGTAGCTCCACATTTTTTTTTTGCTTTTTTCATGGCAATATTTTAATTTTTCATGCATTTTAGTGCTAAATTATTAAGAAAAATATAATTTACTAATTTTGTAGCATAAATGTTAACGTAAATTCAGCTAAATTTCCATATAAAATATAACTGTATAAATTTTTTAGTACTGTCGAGAGAACACAAAGCAACCGTGTACAAAAAAAGCGTCTTGGGATGGTGAAATACCCCTGTACTCAGAGGCGGGAGGTTTGAAAGTAGCCAATCTGAGAGCGTTATTTATTTCTCCTTGCTGCTGATTGGCTGCTGCCCTGTGACGCATCTCTGGCAGATGCAGTCCAGCATTCCCGCATCATAATAGTTTCCTGCGTGTAGCTATTTCGAGTATGCCTTTCCAATTTTTTTAAGGGTAGTGTATTCAGCTGAGTTTAAAATGAAATTAAATTGTTTTGGGAGCATATTTGGGAGCATATTTAGGGTTTAGACTATAAAAATAGGCATTTGTAGGCATTTTTTTACCACATCACAAATTTGCTGTTTTTCACAATTCGCGGGTGCTCTTGGAACGTAACCCCCACGAATTTCGTGAGTCGACTGGATATATTGCATTTAATGAAGAAAATTAAACCGAAGGGCTCTGTATTTAGTGGAAATAAAATAATCAGTGAAGTTGTTTTTTAAGTGAATTAGACTTCAACACAAGGTTGTAAGCGTCTGCTGTCTACTTCTATGTGTCTTTCTTGTTTTTTTCCTTTGATAAAATATTGTGTTGGTGTGTGCATGTGTGTTTGTGTATTGTGACACTGTCCTAGGGAGGGCTGATGCAAAGTGAACATTTATTTATACAATTATATAATGAGTACATTTATATTACTGAAATATAAAAATAACAAAATACAGTCTACTGTGGTTTAAACTCAGTTTTCTTCTCAGTTTGTCCAGCCAGTGTTCTCTTCAGGCAAAATCCTACTCCCAACAGGCTGGAAAGAGACAGTTTTTAAAGCATTCTGCCTCTCTGTCACTACTGTATTTATATATTAATCTTTATCTTGCTGACAAGACCACGTAAGTACTGAAATTTGTTTTGTATGACACAATATGTTTTGATACTCTGTGGTGTTAAAGTAATTTGGTCAGTGCTTTTACTTTAAAAGTATTCAGTTCAGATACCCAACCCTGTTGTACCCAGACTGAATATTGGTCTGTGTTAGTACCTAGAAAACATGAACATGAGTGGAAACCTGTGAGTATGAAGATGTAGTTGTTGTAGGACATATTGTGTGAGCTTTTTCAGTCATTATTTTGATTGTATGTGAAATTGGAGTGTTGTTAAACTTTTGCTGATGTACTGTAAGTTTCAATTTCATAGTTTAATTTAAATAATCAGATGCTGATCACGTTGTGTTTTTGCAATAATAGTAGGCCTGTATTTGCACATTCCTTGCTTTACTCAAGATGACATCAGCAGCTTAGTCACAGACAGCATTCTTGGCATGTTTCTACTGACTCTTCATTAAGGCAAATGAACAATGCTTATTCTCTGTGCTGCAGAGGCATGATAGTGACTGCAGATTCTATATATCCAGTCAGAGGAACAGAGCCATTCTTTATTCTGGCCCAGCATGGAGCCTGGCACTGCTCTCAAACCCTGCGGCATGCACAGCTCCTCTCTGCAGCGAGAACCCCTGCTCTCAGCGCGGCTCTCTGTCCATCCATCCATCCATGTGCAACTCGGGGTGCTGGGCCGTTCAGGGTTCTTGATTGAAAGGCAACTGGTGACATGCTGCTCAAGTGCCAGGATGCTCCCTTAGCTAATTAGCTGTAGCAGTGGGAAGTAGATACTGTAGCTGGAGAAGAGGGAGGCCCAGCCATTGCTTCTGGCTTTAAGCGCTTTGTGAAGTCAGGGCCTGTGGTGTATAAAAGTACTGGTTGTGAAAAGCCAAAGCAGCGCTCTAAGGGGTGGGTAGGCTGACTAGCCTGGCTGGATGTCAACATGTCGTGTGGGAAACAGCCTTGGCTTTGACTTGAACAGCAGTTTGCAGTTGGACTTTGACTTGAATTCTCATGAGACTAGGATTTTACTATGAAATTTGGAAGTTTTGAGTAGTTTTTGGATTCTTATTGATATTTTGTAGATTTATTGATTTTTATTTAGATTCTATTTCCTTAGTTACCCACATCATCCTTTATTTGCAGTGCAGTAGTCCTAAAGGAAGAGTTAAAGCTTAGTTTCCTGGACTTTTTGCTGAAAAAGTAGTTAAGGCGGATGCATGATAGTGATGTAATGGTTGTGAACTGAACCCAGCACCTATTGTTTTGTTTCACTGAGGGCATGTGCTTGTGCAGTGGGACTGTGCTTGAGTCATGATATGACATTATAAGCGGACCACATTTTAATATACATGCGGTCTAAAGTCTGAATAAAGAAACACAATGATGACAAAACTTTGTGATGTGCTGGGTAAGATACAGTTTATTGCGGTATAATAATAAATAGCTGGATTTCTTGAGCAACAGTAACATTTGTTACAGTAACAGCACACTACATGACTAATACATGGAAACTTAACAGAACTTCCAATTTATGAAGCATAGACGAGTGAGCAGTTTCAGTGAATCATAAGGTGATACAAATAGAACTGTGGGTCAGAAAACAAGAACTGAGCCAAAAATCTTACACCACTTTTTGTTCCCTGAAGACCTTAAAGGATCTATACCAGTTTTTGTTTTTCTAAAACTGTGCATTCCAGCTAACCATTTAGAGCTTTTGTTTTTTTTTGTCCTGCAGCTTACAACTAATCAGTTTTTAACCTTGATTCAAGACATATTCTTGTGTCATATTGTGATTGTTGTTCTTTGATGTGCTGATTTCATGTGACTAACTGGATGTGATAAGAAGCCAACAAAGCGAGAGGCCCCTCATAAAAGCCAGGGTCATTTTCACTTTCCCTGTTCACAGTGGCATTCAAGAAACAAGAGGCTGTTGATAAGATGAGTCATCTGACTATAACATGGTCAGTCACTTAGTACTGATTAACCAGCACTACTGAGCCTTTGTGACTGTGGCGCTCTGTCTTGCATTATGTCATACACCCCCTGGTCTTGACTCTTATCATCTTGATTGTGTCTCACCGTTTCTGTTGTTCTCTTGTTGGAGACAGGTGTGGGTGATGTTATGGTCTGTAGTGGCTTCATTTATTGCTAACTGTCGCTGCTCAGAGTGGCCAAGGCTGCCACACAAAAGCCTACGAGTCACTTCTGGGCACTCTGCCCCATTGTCGTGCAGTGCATCATGGGAGTACTCTAGGTTCATTCTGCTGGCCAAGATGACAGCTGTTAGAAACCTTAGCAAGGATGTGACAAGACACTTTAAGAGTCTAGAAGGGTGTGGGGGTGTTTGCTTTGACGAATCAAGCTGCTAGCAGATCCAGCTGTTACTCTTTGTAAAAGCAAGACAAAACATTGTGCTCTCAAAACAATGATAAAATCTCAGAAAAAAGGAACAACAAGCAGTACAATAAAAAAAATAGCACAATAAGAGTAAGGCACGGGGTATGGCTTGTTTTGTTTCCATTACAGTGGGCTGCTGTGCCTCGTGTAGGTCTAGTTCTTTGTAAAGTTACTCTAATAGTAATTAGAGACACATGATCAGAATTGGCCCAGATTGGAATCGACTTATTTTTGCCATATTTTTGTATGATAATTGTGCGTGGCTCATTGTAATAAACAGCCAGTTGCTGCCTACTTTTGATGTTGCTCCTTATTGGATTTGTGTTACTAGGAACTGAATTTTCTTATTTATTAATTAAAATGCCTGCTTGGTCCATTAAAGGGAAAAAAGAATGATTAAAAATGTGACTTTGATTAATAGAAAGTACAGGAAATGGGTTGGTAATTTCTTTGCAATTTGACTGTAAAAAATGGAAACAGCCAATCATAATTTATGTTCAGTTCCTTCTGTTAGCAAAGAGAACTAACGAAAAACAAGAGATCAGTATAGATCAGTAGTACTATATCGGTAGAGTCGTTATAGCACTACAACTACTGTAGTATAAATTTAAAACCTAAAATGATTTTAGCTGATATTATTTGGGTTTCTAGCCATTTTAAATAAGTATCAGTCTCAAAATCTCTTCATCAGTCAGATCCTATTGCATGCATTCTGTCTTGCTGTTAATACTATTAACTCTCTTCTTCTCTCTTTATGTGATGACCTGGATCTGGGCTCTGTATTCTCCTCTCTTCCAGCTAAAGTAAGCTTGGCCTGTGGCCCCCTCACCTTCTGAAGAGAGACAGTGCCCGAGCCCTTTTCCTCCTAATGGACTTCTGTATTGTATGGAGAGTGCCTTTGTGTCTCTAATGTTTGTGCTTAGGCTTCAGTGATGCTGAAACAATTTGGCTTTTGGACGAGACCCAAGCAAACTGTTTTCCCCAGCTCAGACTGATGCACCGTGGCTTTAGGTCCCAGGAGATCTTGTATGCCTTTTGAAGGCGTCCGGGTGAGAGGAGGGGTTTGTAGGCTAAGCTCTTGCCAGGAGCAACATCTGCTGTGAGAATGGGTGTTTCAACAGTATTTGAAAGTGTTGCATGTTGAGCTGGGGTTTGATGTAGGCTTGAGCGACGGCTCACTGAGAGAGAGAACAATGCAGCAGTCTGTCAGTCTTGGTTAAAACAGAGTCCCTTACTCTGACACTTTGAATTCAAACATACTGTAGTGGAAGTTGAGTTATTGTAATTCAGAAACATATTGGATACAGCTATAGAAAGTTTACTTCAAACAAAGATTTATTAAGTCAAACATGTCTTGATGGGGGATTTGGTATATAATTTGAGGGATGCATGGTGGTATTGGAATTAAATTGCTATAGACAGAAATTGTTCGATTTTATCCGCATCAGACGGATGATTATATTAGAGCCAGTCTTTGACACATTGATTGCAGCATTCACAAAATTTATTGTTTAGATAAAATACAATGGTGTCTTGTTTTAGTACAATATTAAGTAGCTTTAAACCTCTTACATTATGCTCGGCTTTTTTTTTTTAGAAACACAAAAAGCCTAGGAAGTCCGGATTTCACCATGAATCTGAATCAGAATTAGAAAACTTTATTGATCCTGGTGGAATGTTGTGACTGCACAGACATACAGAGACACAGAGACAAAAACAATGTAAAGTCTAAATAAATCCAATAAAACATCTGTAGAAAAAAAAACTCAATATGGAATACACTATGCTATCTACACAAATGCTGGGTATAAATACTATAGATAAGTAACTTATCTATAGTGTGTGAAGTGTTTCTGCAGGCCACCACACAAAATGAGAATTGACATGGCAAGCATTCCCACTTTATGGTCTATGGTTTAGAGCAGTGGTTCTCAGTCCTGGTGCTGGAGGTCCTTACTCTGCTTTCCCTCTTTAACACAACACTTAATTTCTGGAAGGGCTTGTTAATTAGCTGGTGTACTGAATCCAGTGTGTGAGAGCAGAGAAAACTATTAAATGTGCCAAGCCTTGGCCTTTCAGGACCAGGACTGAGAACTCTTGATTTCAAGAACATTTTTTGTAGAAAAATTTACTGGCTAGGTTTGGCCAGTACTGATCTTCAGGAGGTAATACATCATACATAATGCCTGCTGAAGTCATTAATATTGCCTATGTTATGAAATACCCAATATTTAGCTTAGTCATGTTTCTTGATTTTTTTTGGACATTAAATATGCAAGCTTAAACTTTCATACATCATTATGAAATATTTCTCAAGATTAGTCTGATTATTTTGTGCAAGCTTGGAAAAAACTTGCAGCTTCTGTGGCTGGAAACAGCAAACAAATTTTTAGCCCACTCATACATCAATTTAATCTTTACAAAACCTCAGTTGCTAAAGCCTTGGCATTGTCTCAGACAACTAAAGATTTTAGCCAATGAGGGAATGCGGATAAATGCTACTGTTTGTTGGTCATAAAAATATTACTTTCAAGTATCTCATTATGTTCTCTTTCTCTGTCTTTCTGTTTACTGGGAGCTCTTACTGCATATTGTGATCTTCAGATCATACTTCAGAGAGCGAGGGTTAATAGGTTGTGAACTTTCATTAGTAATCCACTTACTTTGTCAAAATAGAGCCTGTGGCAGTGAGTTAGCAGTGCTGCCAGACTCTGTTTAGAGGTCAAGGAGGTAGCAATGAAAAGTACAGGGTCTGACAGCACTGAAAACATGGTACTGAAGTTACAGTATTGTAGCCTGTCCTGTAGAATGACCTGGGGATACCATGTCTGACATCCCTGTACAGTGTAGCGTTGACCACAACTAAGATTGATTTTAATGCCAATAAACACTTAGGGTGTTTTCACGTATAGGTATTTTTATATGAACTGAACTTAGTTCTGTTGAAGTGTACCTGAAAGGGAATCAGCTGCAAGTGACGCTTTTTGTGTTTTGTTTCTGGTCCTCGTCAGCACAGATGAGCTCTCAGAACACTTGCTGTTCACTTCACAGCTCCTTTAGAGCTCAGGCCCGCTAAATTAGAGTAGAGAAGTTCAATTTGATTGTATAATTTGAACACAAATAATTTGATTGGTTCAGCCAGCTGGGAAAATACTCCAATAGAACAAAACCTATTTAAAAACCATTAAATGACCAAAACTGTTTACTGTTTGTTTTTGTTTTTTTACTGAACTTTATATTTATTATATTAAAAAGGGCACTTATTTTAACTTAGAAAATCAACAAAATATGATTTTACCAGGGTTATGCAAACTTTCACCCACCTGTAGAAGTTTTGTCAGCGTTAATAAAAGCAATAAGCCCTTCGTAACAATGATTTCAGTTTGTGTTGAAGGTTTAACTCACACAATTGCTTGTGTGATTAGGGTCACCTTTTAACCACAGTAAAAACATATTGTTGCTTATTGCTTTAATGTGCTAGCCCTATGGCCTCTCTTAATGGGATCACTCATACACATGGGCAGTCTTTCTCCTGAGTAGTTTGTTACCTTTTGATACGCATAGATACACCTGTGCATGGCTGTGTGTATTGTGAGTCTTAAGGGTTCCTTAACCAAAAATGTTGGACTGGTCCTGCTTTGTTTTCACAATACTGAGATTTACAGTATTATGCAAGCAGGAGGAGCATTACTGGAGTATGTCATATGTGTGGTAATGTTTTGTGTTTTAGGCAAGCAGTAGTAAAAATTCTCATCACAAAACCTCAAAGTCCAGTGTAGTGGATGATAAACCAGCAACATGCAAACAGTGTGAAACACACTAGCCCATTAGGCTATCTTTTAGCTCTCTCATCTCCCATTGTGTTGTCAGTTGTAGTCTGTGGTAAAGTTAGTCTTGGTTGTTGTTGAGGGAGAGACTGTTAGAGAGATATAAGGAAGGAACATATATCAGTGTCTTGGTTTGGCCTTGCATTCCACTAGCTCGTTCTGTTCCTTCTTATGTCGTTGCGGTACTGCTTTTATCTGTCAGTTCCTAAGAACAGTCTGATAGTCCAAGATAGAAGCATGTGCACTGGGCATCTGAGGGAAATTACTTGAGAAATTTGGATGTGAAGCTACATTAAGCACGGTTTTTGCTGGGTCCAAAGAGTGTGCTTATGCATACACGCTTTAGGTTTACCCACATATTGTTCAGTTATTTAGTACTATTTTGCAGTATTTTAAATTTACAGCTGTTCTTAAATAACACGCCCTTGATTTAGGCTTATGTTTGTGACACAGAACACTGCTTTCACCAAAGATTTTAAAAAATGCAATAGCATAAATATCAAATAGTTAGTTGGTTGGGTTTTGTATCTGTATTAGTTACTGAGAATCAGGCGTTGGTATCAGTAGTGAAAAAGTGGTAGCAGTACATCATTAATACTGATGCATGATCTTTTTTGGATTGCAAATGCAACTCCAGCTCATCCCAAAGGTACTGGATGGTGCTCCATCACTCCAGAGAACGCAGTTCCACTGCTCCACAGCCCAGTGCTGGGGGGCTTTATCCCCCTCTGTCCAACATGTGTCATTGGACATCGTGCTTTTAGGCCCATGTGCAGCTGCTTCATTTAGCAGTGGTAGTATAGTTCAGTATGTTAGTGCATTGCTTGAAAAAGTTAATCATTATGATGTTTAATATGTAATCCAGTCCAAAATATTACTCAGGTGAGTGAACGGAAACATGTCAGCCTGTAGGCTTGATCAAACAAATGCTGTTTAACAGTCCGACTGCGATTATCACCGTATCTTTACTCTGCACAAATTGGTCCCAAATGTTTGTGGTTTGTGTGTGTGTGGTGTATGTGTGTGTGTGTGTGTGTGTGT
>JBBPCZ010000002.1:14730360-14742244 GCA_037974445.1 Brycinus macrolepidotus | reverse complement strand
AACCAACCCATGAGCCAATACCGTACCAATGGTACCGATGGTTCGCTAAAAACTTTTTTTGAAGTCTGATAAAAACAGATTAAAACTAAAAAACATTTTATTTTACTTCACCGGACCAAAAAAATGTTTTTAGTCCAGCCCGAGAGACCTTAAATTTTGACCCATTTGGCCTGCTGCGAAAATGAGTTTGACACCCCTGATGTAGCCTAAGGAAACAATGCTTTGAAATCTTTTAATATCTTTTTAGTCTACCAATGAGCTTATTACACATTAAAATATTAATAATTAAGTCATTTACATTCTTATTGTCATGCCATGCTGCTTTTATTTTTTATTATTATTTTTCTCTCTCACACACATCAGACTATTTGTAGACTTCATATTTCTTTTTTTTTTTTTTTTTGGCAAATCAGCATGCTTTATTTTAGAGCCGTATTACCTACTTAGTCTGAGTACCCTCCTTAGTCTGGCCTAAATAAAAACGAAAGAAACAAATCATAGATGCTGTTATTGTGATACCACTCCATTATGATAAATGTCAAATGTTAACACCTTCATCAGCTTTAACAGCCTCTCAAAGAACTGATAAAATATAGTCTGTAGAGCAGCAGACCTGGTGCCTTCAAAGGCAAAAGCACTGTGAGGCTAATGACATAAGTCATTAATGTTTGAGTGAGTAGACGAGTAGGTGAGGGAGGGAGAGATGGAGAGACGAAGCAAATGCCTTTAAAACAGCAGGACAAGCTCATTATAACCTTTGTCGTTTCATAGTTTTCAACAAAGAAAATTTATCGTCGCACATAAAGGACGTATTATAGTAGCATTAGGTGAATGAGCCGAGCAGATCCCTGTGTCATTAGAGTTACACATGGAATAGATATTCGGCTAATGGTGATCTCACTACTGTCCTGTCCAGGCAGTGTCCCAGTGAGAGAGAGAAGTGGAGTGCACACTTCAATACACTCCGGCTGAGGTGAAGTGGAAAAATAGAACAAATCAGATTAGCGCTACAGTGACTAAAAGGATTACACATTGGAATTACAACCTTAGAACTTCATTGGGTTTTGGTCAGTGTTTTAATTTTCCGTCTTTTGGAGATTAGGGCGGGTACACAAGATCATTTCAACCCTGGGATTATTGGGCCAGTAGGCACAGTATTAATCGGAAATGGCAGTGTTTAAGTGCCAGTTCTTATTACTCTGTTAAAAAAACGTGCACACTTTAGCTGACCTTTGTCCCATTCAGACTTTACACATTGTGCCATAAAGTGTTAGGCTCCATTGAAATAAACCCAACTGTAATCTGTTTTAGAATATCATGCACTGTGTCTTATTTTTCTTCCCTCAGTGGGGGGATGGCAATGCAAGGGAGGGGGGTCTTTGAGATTACCCAGTTTATCCTAAAGCAGACGAGGGACACCTGTGCACCCATGGAATTTACCAGATTACAGAAACACACTGCGCTAATTAGGGGATAACACTGACTGCCAGACGCACCTGCAGAGGGTTGTGGGTAGCTAAAAAGAGCATTTTATGTTGGGCTCAGTCCAACTAGCTCTCACTTTGACCTCCCCTGACCAGTGCTGACTGACTTTAAGTGCCAGTTTCCTAAAGATTTTACTGTTGACTGATTAGTCAAGAGCATCAGGGTCAAAAGTGAAATTCAAACACAGTCAGCTACTTACGTTTACAAATCTTATAATATTTCTAACAGAATTTGTAATGATGCCACTGACCTGTGAACGTTTATGCCCTTTTTAAACTAATGATGACATAACTAATCCCTCTGTGAATTCTTGATATGTTTTATGAATGTTCTTGATGCTAGTAAATAGTTAAAGTTATGTAAGGACCTGCAGGCATACTTTGCATTGCAGTCAGGAGAACAGTAGCAGTCTGGGTATCTTTTTTTCCGATCCTCCCCCTTTGGACGCTGTACCCAGAAGGTGCTGTATTTAATTAGCTGATCTCTTGTCATCTCTCCCCTTTTTCTGGTGGGTTTCTCCTCCCGGTCTGTCTGGGCTGGAGTGAGGTTTTTCTGCAGCCCTGGATCAGACAGACAGTGTCTGGCAACCCCTCTCCCCTCTCAGCTCCACGCTGAGGAAATACAGTAACATGAGAAAGCACGACCAAATGTCTCCGTCAGGAGAGAGAGAGAGAGAGAGAGAGGGAGGAGAAAGGCAGGAGGGGTTGAGGAAGAGGAGGAAAACGAGCCAGCAACTGCATCCTGAAAATGAGACAAATCCTCCCCCGCTGTCTACAGCAGACTGTCTCATTTAGGCTTAAAAAAGACAACCCAATTCATCATTTGTTAAAATTGCCAGCACTGTGGCTAATTCTGGCAGTAGTGCTAACATATCTAACTTGATTGAATTGATTTTTGTAACATCATAAACAGAACGATTGTATTCCAGGACACAAAGCCAGGTGCAAAAAAGTACAAAAAGGAATCTAAAAAGTTGTTACATGGCAGAATGTATATATATATATATATGTTTATAAAATCAAAACAGTTATTACCAGAGTCGTCGGGGGGGGGCTAGATCCTGTCCCAGTGGTCATAGGGCGAAAGTCAAAGAAACACCTTGGGCAGGTTGTCAGTCCATCACAGGACAGCCACACAGGCAAACACACTCACGCATGCGCACACACACTCACACCCAGGGGCAATTTATCATCTCCAATTCACCTGAAATGCATGCCTTCAGACTGTGGGAGGAATCCAGAGTACTCGGCAGAAACCCACATGGACATGAGGAGAACCTGCAAACTTGATTCAACCAGCTGAGAACTGACCCCAGGACCTCCTAGTTGTGAGGCGAGAACATCACAACATGACGCCCCATTATATAAATAAAACATATATAATATATATTACACAAAATCATCACTGTGCATGTGAGGTAATTTTTTTTCTGCCATTGTAGTCTGTAACCAAGAAACTCATTATGCGGTGGTGCTAAAAATATGCTTAATCATGCAGCCCTGTGCTATGCCAACGAAAGCTTTTCATAGAACCGCACATGCAAGCCAATAAACATTTGGAAACGTAATTCCAGAGAGCATACATGAGCTCAGAGCTTTCTGGAAGAGGGAAGAGAAGGAGAGGAAGGGAGAGAGAGAGAGAGAGAGAGAGAGACAGACAGACAGACAGAGAAAGAGAAGAGGGAGATGCCCAAGAATGTCTGCTCTGTGTGTCTCAGACGGTTCTGACAGTTGAAGACATGCTGCCTCATGAGATTAGTGACATGCCATCACACAGTGCACAGGTGATGTAGTATTTCTCTTCATTCAGTGAAGAGAACAGTAAAAGCTAAGGGCAATAAAAAGAGCTGCAAGCAGAAAAGACACTGACACCCCATATCACGTAGGCTCTAGTGTTTATAACTTTTTTTCATTTTTATGGGAAATGCTGCATATTAAACAGATTGCAATGCAACGTTTCTCATCAAAGAAGTGGCCTAATTCTTCATTTCTCCAGACTGTGAGAAACATAGCTTGACCTAATGAATAGTGGGCCTGTATATACACTGATCAGCCATAACATTACAACCACCTGCCTAATACTGTGTAGATCTCCCTCATGTCACCAAAGCAGCTCTGACCTGTCGAGGCATGGACACCTAATGATCTCTGAAGGTGTGCTGTGGTATCTGGCACCAAGACACTAGCAGCAGATCCATTAAGTCCTGTAAGTTTCAAGATGGGCCTATATCATTGCCATAAAGGGATGTACTTGATCTGCAACAATGTTTCCACAAGACTCTGCCAGACTGCCTTCTTCCCATAGTGCATCCTGGTGCCATCTCTTTGCCATGTGAGCAACGCACACACACCCAGCCATCCACATGATGTGAAAGAAAATGTGACTCACCTTCAAGACTGCCTTCTTCCATTGCTCTGTGGTCCAGTTCTGATACTCGTGCGGAATGGGCCGTTTTGGTATTCGGTGGACAGGGTCAGCATGGGCACTCTGACTGGTTTGCAGCTAGGAAACCCCATATACAGCAAGCTGTGATGCACTGTGTGTTCTGGCACCTTTCTATCTTCGCTAGCATTAACTTCTTTAGCAATTTGTGCTACAGTAACTCTGGACTGGGATCAGACCAGACAGGCTACCCATTGCTCCGCACAAAGTGAACCTTGAGACCTCACTACCTTTTCACCAGTTGTTTTTCCTTGGACCACTTTTGGTAGATGCGAGCCACTATGGCTTTTTGGCCCTGGCTTTTTGGAGATGCTCTGACCAGTTGTTTAGCCACCACAATTTAGCACTTGTCAAAGTCACTCAAATCTTTCTTCTTCTTCTTCTTCTGCTTCTGCATCTGCATCTGCTTTTGCTTCTTCTAATAATCACCAAGAGACTGCTGGAAAGGGCTGGTTAAACCTGCGCGGTGTGTTATTACGCTACCATAACAGCAGGGTGTTTTCGTTCCTTATGAAGTCGCTATGCTCTTGGCTGCTTTTAATTCGGCCTAGTTAAGACTAAGTCCAACTGTAAACTGGAAGTCACAATTCTGCGTATTGTTTTCGAACAGAATAAAACTAACTTGAGAACAACTAACTTGAGAACAAGATTTCCAGTTATATGTTCATATTAAGTTTGGGTTCTCTGGTCTGGTCATTCATACAAAACACAGTGCTGTGGAGGGTAAGGTAAGTTTAGAGAATTACTGAGAAAACATGGACACAGTTGAGTTTTTTAAGCTTGTGTGCACTGAGGGACGCTCAAATTCCCTAAAAGTCCATAAAGAATCTTAATGCCCTGTGCTCTGTACTAGCATACTTATGGACTGAAAAGCATGTGATAGTCAAGTGTAACACAAGGAGTGAGAGCTTTGTGTGTGCCTTCAGATGTTCTAGGAAATTTCAGGGTTCTCTGAACATTTTACTTGAAAAAGCTGATTATCAGCACTCGTCATTCCCTCACTGAGACTGTTCATTTCTTTAATCCCTACTTTAAAGCCTAGTGGTTAGGGAGTTGCCCCTGCAATCAGAAGGTTGTGAGTTTGAATCCCAACACTGCTAGTGTCGTCACTGAGGAACACTTGAGCAAGGTACCATCCCCACACACTGCTCCTTGGGTGCTGTGTTCCTGGCGGGCCGCTGCTTCACTTGGTGAATGGGTTAAATGCAGAGAAGAATTTCACATGGTTCACACTGTGTGGTGTGCTCACGTGTGACTATGAGGGCTCACATTATTTTACTTTAAAACCTTTATCTTCTGGCTCTTTCATAATATTTCATAATGTTTCCAGATTATTTTGGCACTCACTAAAATGCATGATGTTAATTTGCCCATTTATAAAAAGAAACAATAGGGACTTAAACACTAAAAAGGCTACAATATAGCGCAGGACCTTTTTATTTATTTGCCCTTGTTGGGCTCCGGTGTAGTTTTCTCTGAGCTGTATTTAGTGCTATGTTTAGCCGGGATGATATAATTTGTAGGCGGCAAGAGTGTAGGCTTGGTCGGTGCTGACCACTGGGTGCCAGTTAAAGCACAGGTAAAGCAGAGTTCTATCAGATGTCCACTGTTGATTCCAAGTTTATTTACCAAAAATATTTACAAATATTATATATACATTTTCCCTTTTCTCCTTTGTGTAATTCTGCCATCATTGTGGTATGTAAAGTAAGTCTACGTGAGGCACAGAGCTTTTGATGATTAAAATGGCTACAGTGACTAAGAAGTGGTTTGCGTTTATTTTTACTGCACTAGCACTCATTTTTTCCTTTTCGTTTTTCCTTCTTTCTTTTCTCTGCCCCCCACATTTACATCCCTCTCTCTGTGTCTAGAGTTCAGAAGTTGAACTACTTCTCCTCTTTCCTTATGATTTATGGTATTATTCAAATTCAATACACCATTTAACTACTGAGCTGAAATCAAATGTACCCTTAACTTTCTGTATTTCCCCAAAGCTGCTGCCTCCACCATCTAAACATAGTGAACTGTTAGCGTCCTATACGTCTGCAAACTGTATTAGGGGGCTCAATATCCACGCTGCTCTCCAAGCATAACAAATGCCCCACACAGTAATATTTGACTAATATTTATTAAAGCTTCTTAATTTGAGCATGTCCTTTAAACAGATGTTGCGTGATTTTTCTTTCGTATGTGTGTGTGCACATGTGTAGGTGGGTGGGCAGGTTGTGGTTGCTTCACATCCTATTTGACTTGGCTGGTCAAGCTTCAGCTATCTGTCTGAATGTTTTTTCTCACTGGACTAATATCAAACAGACATGCTTTAATGCCTTAGAATACGGTATACTACCACACACCGCTGGTAGGGAGGTGTGTGTGTGTGTGTGTGTGAGAGAGAGAGAGAGAAAGAGAGACAGAGAGAAAGAGAAAGGGAGAGAGAGATTCCATATCTGTTCCCATGTATTTGTCTGGCATCTGTTGGGATCATATACCTCCGTGTGTACCAGCATCCTCTAGATTTAAATCTTCCTGCCTGTGCTAGAGATGCTCTTTAGACCCTGTGGTTTATGTGGACCACTAGAGTTTAGAAGTTGTGGTTGCGTCTGTTTCTCTGTTCTGACAGTTCTGACAATGAGTTGATAAACATGCTTTTTACCAAGGTAGGAAGTGGACTTTTTTGGGGGAAATTTGTTCTCATTGACTCAAGGGCATTTTTGCACAAATGGGACACTTTGCAAAAAATAAATACAATTTATATACCAATATATATACATTACACACACGCACACACACACACACACACACACACACACACACACACACATATACATATATACATATATATATATATACATATATACACACACATATATACATATATAAAATGAACAATAAAATGAATAAAAAGCATATGTTACCACAGTAGATAGTATAATAACTACGTCATCAAATACTGGTTTGATGCGAATTGCCTGTCTACCAGTTTTACCAATTATCTGTCAATATCACTTAGAAAACAGTACAAAATGTAGAGCTGTGTACAAATTTGATGTAATTTCTATTTAATTGGAAGATTGGTAAAGAATTGGTAGTGGTGAAAGCTCATAGATTAGATCATATGCTACATTTTTCTTGTTTTCCCCTGAGGTCTTTTTATGACGTTGGTGTGGTTTTATGTGGCAAAAACAGTTGCAGTTCATTTTTACATGATGATTTTCCAACCTCAATTTATCCCCTATTATTAAACAGGCTGTTTTTCTGACTGTGCCTTTAAGACTGCTGTGTGAAAACAAGATCTGTTCTTTTGTACTGCCCTGCATTGTGCCTCATTCAGAAAGCAGTCCAGGCTGAAGCTTTCATTATAGCTTTAATGTATAGGAGGATGTATGTAAATGTGTTGGTTTTTATGACATTACTAAAACAATGAAATTAAAACTGGCTGTTTTTGCTGCTTAGTTTCCATACATTAATTACTTTGGCTGGAGAGTGAATGGTATGATTTGGAACTTTAACAGTATTTTGGTACATCGTTTTTTTTTTTCTTTTTTTTTTTTGGAATGTGAGAAAATTAAGTTCTCCATAAAATGGCCACTTTAGAACATTGTTTGAAGAACCTTCTTGTATAGCAAAGAAGTCCAGTGTGTCTATAGATTAGCGCATTCAGACTGGCCAGCAAGATCAGTGGCAGTCGTTATGTTAGTCCTATAGTGAAAATTACTTTAATTTATTACATTTATAACAAATGATATTATGAGGAAAATTAAAGGGGTAAAATGTTGAATATGTGAACTTTATTGCCATTGCCTATGTTTTTTTTTTTTCTCTTTTGCTTTCTCTAGACTTTCTACAGTCAAAAGTGAAGAAAAGTTTAAATGTTTAAAAAAATGCTTTTTCAGTTTCTTTTTTAATGGCAGACCAATTTAGAAACTGGAAAAATACCCCTAGAGTGTTGATGTAGTCTGGGCGTAATAAGGATGACCACTCCTGTTTAAAAGCTGTTTACCCATCTTCTCCAGCTGAGCCCCTGTGATGAGGCTGGAAAAGACAACGTCCTGAACGCTCCTCTACGGTTCCCATGTCCTGCCCATTTCATACGACTCTGGAAGACTATAGAGGGAAAGCACAAACAGCTTTACAGCTGAAAACACACTGTGAGAGATGATAGCGTAAAACGCTAATGACGTTTTTCCGCATAACGATGTAGGGTACAGCGTCAAACTGTTTTTGTCTGGGTGGGGAAAAAGAAAACAATACCTCTGCTCTAAAGCAGCTAAATTTAAGAATCCCATTTTATGTTGTCTGCATGCATGTCAGCTCCAGTGGGACCGTTTGATTATACTTAATTGTTTTGGTCTCACCTAATGCACTGAAGGGAGGAGTTCAAAAAGAGAGGAGGGAGCGAGGGAGAGATAGGGAGAGCCAAAAAGAGAAGAGTGAGGAGGAAAGGCAGAGGAGGGGGCTTTGGAGTCAAATGTTGATGTTGACTGCAGTGTTTTTGGGGAGTTCCATGGTGCAGATGTGTAAAACTAGGGCAGGGGGTTGTGTAAGAGCGGAAAGGGAAGGAGTGCTTGTTTTCTCCACGTTTGGAGTTTGAGCTAACACGTGTGGACGAACTGTAAGAGTCCAAACCCTCAGTGCAAAACTACTACATATGGGACCGATATGTTATCTTCATGCAAATCAAAAAGAAAAAAAAAACCCAATGGTTAGGCTTTGGTTGCCAACAGCCCATATGCAAAACCATTGCCATTCAAATGAATGGAAAATGTGGGTCTTAATAAATTACAGAGAAGATATGGTAAGACTCATGTCCTTTTGCTATTAGTGTGCAATGTCTTGGTGACTAGCCCAGTAAATTAAACCTTTATCACACTACACTGATCAAAATCATTGACACTGATAATGATGTGGAGCCAGACAAGCAAAATTGTAGTTTGCTGAGGAAGAGGAGTTTGTGATTATCTCACACAGAGCTCTTATGAGCATGTCGATCATTGCTATGGGAGTATAAATGAGTCAATGACTAGCTGGTGGCGTTACATTTATAAAACCTAGAAACTGGAACTTTTAATGGGTTAACATTAGAAAGACATCTAACACATACTTGTAGAGAGTTACAAATACAGTAAATGACAAAAAATGCATCATAAAATACCTGTTTGCACTTTTGATATATCTGTGCAGAATTTGATTCCGTGCAGAAAATTTTAAACAATTATCCACGGGTGCTAATTCTTATATCATGCATCTCTAGTATTGATGTTCTACAGGGTGGACTACGGATAAGTAGCCTGATCTTGTCATACCATCGCTGGAGGTGGGCTACTTTTCTGTGGCTAGCCCTGTAGTATAATGTTGAATAGTGATGATACACCTGTTTGGTAGGTTTGAAATCTGTAAATTTCAGTGCATTACGTTTGAGGTTTTTGGCTTGTTTTCTTATTATTTTTGTTAAATCATTGCTTACTTAGTTCTAATCCAAGCATATTCATGTATATTGTCATCTTTTATACACGTAGATTTCTGTGTGGAAGTGTGCAGAATCAAAATGTGGTGATTGAGTGCTATGCGTGTGATTATTACAAGGAGGTCAAGACTCATGGCAATGAGACTCGATACTCATCATCCTCAGAATTAATCACAGTAGCTCCATTACTTTGGCCCCACCTCTCTGTACTGTTTAGTCACTGTGTCTCATTAGAAACTCATTGCCTCTATTACCCTGTGTCACTTTGTGACCTTCATGACACAATTTGATGTCTGTAATGACCTGGGTAAAACCACAATTGTTCTTGGTTCTTATAAACTGAAATGCTGTGTTCGTTTCTCTGTTTGCTCTTTAGCTCTGTTTGTCTGTTTGCTTGGGAGCAGTATCATCTGTTTGCTTATTGTCTTCCTATGTTTTCACAGAATTCTATGAACCTGCCTCCAGACAAAGCCCGGTTACTGCGGCAGTATGACAATGAGAAGAAGTGGGAGCTCATCTGTGACCAGGTGAGCAGCTGACTTTCATACTTCTGTTTTCTCTTTCCACACCTGGATGCAAGCAGGACAGATAAGTACTTTTTGCAGAGTAAGGCTGCTCAATATGGGCTGTATAAGAAATCTTGTCATGTTGTAACTTGACATGCACAACCCTGTATTAATGCCCATGGTTTTGGATGTCAAGTAAGATCATATAGGCGTGATGGTCAAGTGTTTTGGCCTAATAGTGTAGGTCCTTCGTAAGAATGAAACCTTGTTTAATAACCAGCACTGGGGATGTTGAACAGGTTAATTCAGTAATATTTAAGCTCTACATTTACATATTTGCTGAAGGACTACTTGTAAAGCTGAAACACACCATCTGAGAATTCTTGGCTTTTTTGTTACAGTATCAGTACAATATTGTACAGTACAAAATTTGTTACAACACACCGAGAAACAATTGCACCATATGTCCAAGTTTGTTGACACCTGTTTATCCAACATTTTGTTTGAAATTAAGGGTATAATAATAAGGAGTTTGTCCCTCCTTTGCTGCCATAACAACTTCCACTATTCTGAGAAGGCTTTACACTGGGTGTTGGAAGATTGTTGTGGGGATTTAATTGCATTCAGCCACAAAAGCACAATTGCAAAGGCCAGCATTAAGAGAACAGTTAGTCAGCATACTGTGTGGCCAAATTCCAGAGACTATGCATTAATTTAGTTTTGTTTTGATTAAGAAGACTGCCTGTCCCTGCTCAAAAATTCCTCTGTTTGACCTCGACTTGATGCCTTTAGTCATAACCACACTTATATTTAGTTTTGCTTTCCCAGACCTTAAAAGCAGTTTACTAAGCTGTGTAGATTTGCAGTCAGATTTTGGCATCAGGTTAGGAAATTGTCATAAAACCTTCAAACTGGACTTAAGGTGGGCACCATAAGGTATTTTAATTGCAGATGTGTCTGAAGAACAAATTGTCATGCCAGAAACATGTCAGTATTAGTCACCTGTATATACTTGACAAAATTTCTGAAATATTATTTTTGTTGCTTAATGACTTGGTAATGGTTTGATTTAGATTGCAAAAACTCTAGCTTTAGATTTGACTGTGTTATATATAGACCACAAATGCAATCGATAATAATATGATACAAAAACCTGAATTCAGTGTCAGTATCAATGTATTGCGCAGCCGTTGTCAGGGTCTTTGGCTCAGATTCTTGCCAAGGTCTGTCCTTTTTCCTGTTATTGTGCGTTGAACCTTCTGCCACTGCTATCTGTAGAGTGACCTTAAGCAAGTCCAAACATAGAAAGGGAATGACTTATCCATAGATTAGAATTCAGATTCTCAGAAGAGGGTAAATAGATGTAAATGTAAATAGATTTAGACCTCAGAATTGTTATTCAAAACTTGGGCATAGGCAGCTGTGTTTTCATAAAACAGCTGGAAAGTAGTTCCATGATCGCAGTGTGGTGGAATGCTTGAGTGTCTTTGAAATTTACAGTATGACATTCCCTCGCTGAAATTTTACATCAAGAACAGACACCCCTCGAGGACGTCCAAATTCAATAAAACCATCGCAGAGTCACCCCAGAAGGAATGATAATACAACTATGGACTGGTGGCTGTATTATTCTGGTGAATGAGTGTAAATTAGCTTTCTTCTTTGTTTTTGATTAGTTGTAATATTGCCAGTATTTTTTGCTAGTATAGCTGCTCCGGCAAAACTGGAATCTCCAGTTACCACATTGGCAGGCTTAGTTTAAGTATTCCCAGTATTCGCAGTGTGATCTAAGCCCCCTACTAATCTCCCTTTGGAAAATTTAAAACGTGTGTACAGAACTGACCTAAAATGTGCTGGCCCGTTTGGTCAGGGTAGGGGTGTGTGTGTGTGTGTGTGTGTGTGTGTGTGTGTGTGTGTGTGTGAGTCTGTGGCCGTGCATTGCCAACAGTGGAATTTGTTTATGTTAGGTCAGATGGTGCGTCAGTAG
>JBBPCZ010000002.1:14678423-14711194 GCA_037974445.1 Brycinus macrolepidotus | reverse complement strand
CTCTCTCTCTCTCTCTCTCTCTCTCTCTCTCTCTCTCTCTCTCTCTCTCTCTCTCTCTCTCTCTCTCTCTCTCTGCCCCCGCCATATGTGTGCATGTATACATCTGTGAGTAGAAGCTGAAACACACTGAGAGTGATAAGTTGCAAGTACAGATTCAGGCGTACCTGGATAATGTGTTTGATGTGGGAGCTCTGTTGGAGGATGCCGAGACGAAGAATGCAGCGCTGGAGCGAGTGGAGGAGCTGGAGGAGAACATGTCTCACGTGAGTGGAGTGCTTAAGTAACTGTCTCACTTCCCTATTTTGTAGTGTTGTGCTGCAGTATAGAAACTAAAGGTAATGGGCGGGGAACTTGGATATCACTCAGACTGCTCCCTGGGAAAATTCTGAGTCATATTGTTTCTCTAGTCATGTTCTGAATCACTGTTTTTTAACTAATTAGCTCAATTACAGTTTTCTTAAGTTAGTTTAATCAGGTGAACATGGTCGTGGTCACCTACAGACAGTTCAACCTTTGAAGAAATGACTTGAATCGCCCTGACCCACATACCTGAGGATTAGCAGAATGAAAGACATTACATGTTGAAATAAAGACATTTTAGAGTGGGACTCAAATGTCCTTTGATGCTGTTATACTCTATTTACACCTGGTCATGTGACTAGTACTTAGATTGTAACCTGAAAAGATTTTAACCGCATGTATTTACACTTGGCTAGTCAGATTGAGATCTGATTACTATGTGGTGAGTAATATGCAGATCAGCTCATACACAGCAATCACCTGTGTTGCTCTTTGTTTTCTGTTCTTTTTAAATAAACAGCACCATTTTGTACTACACTCTTATACTGGTAGTCATTAGTTACAAGAAGAGAAGAATAAGAATAATTAAGAATGTTAAGGATAATTAGCCTCCTTTGTCATCATCGTCATGTACCACGTGCATTTGAATCACAGTGTATTGTACCAAGATGGCGAATAGTGATGAGGTGAAATAAATCTAACTAATAAACTAACTAGCTTGATTGAAGTAGGCTTCTGAAGGGCTTCAGAGGAGAAATTTGTGTCAGGAGACGAACTGGGGAGCAGTGATGCCTGCATAAAGTGGAGGCAGTCCAAAGGACAGTCTCTTCCCCATAAGCAGAACAGGAGGAGGAGGGGGAGGAAGGGGTTTTGGTTGTTAAACGTGGCTTGGAGAGGCAGATATATTTACACTGATATGACATCTGACTAAAATGCATCTCCTGAAGTGGTTTGAGCAATCTGTTAAATTTGTTTTAAATGCAGCTTGAGTGTGTTTGAACCTGCATTTTTATGCAAATAAGCAATATACAATCCTCAAGATGCAAGAAATGACCAGGTATAAATGGGGTCATCTACACAGACCACTGAAAAAGCTTTTTTCACATGCCCATTTAATTTTTTATAACATACTGCTTGTCAACTGCTTTTGCTGCACAATTGCCACATAAAAACTATAATCAATGAATACTGCAGACACTTAAAATGCAAATTGTGGATTTGCGTAGCATCCAGGAGCAATTATATGATAAAAATGCTGCATTCTAACCAAGGTATATATTACAGACTGTTCCCTGAGGCTGTCTTACATAAAAGTTTTCTCCGGATACATAATTAGTCATTGTCTGTCAAAAAAAATTTTTATTTGTGAACATACCCATAACTTTCCATGTAGATGACAGAGAAGTTGCAGGACACAGAAAACGAAGCCATGGCGAAGATTGTAGAACTGGAGAAGCAGCTAATGCAGAGGAACAAGGAACTTGAATCTGTACGGGTAAGAATATGGCTTTCCACCTCGGATCTGCAGGCCTGTCTGACACTTTCTTTTCCTTCTCTTGAAAATAGTGACCAATTTTGACTGTCTGCAAAGGCTTCAGAAGAAAAAGCTCAAGCAATTATTACTTATAAGAAAGAGGCTTGAATGGGAGGCTATATCAGAATAAAGACATACTGTGTAAATGCAAAAACACTTTTCATTTCACAGTATCTTCAGTCAAATGTAATATAACACGTGTCCTTTTGTGATCATGATATAGGAAGTGTACAAGGATGCTAACTCGCAGGTACACACGCTGAGAAGGATAGTGAAGGAGAAGGACGAGGCCATTCAGAGACAGTGCAATCTTGAGAAGAAGATCCATGAGCTGGAGAAGCAAGGAACTATCAAGATCCAGAAGAAAGGAGATGGGGATATTTCCATACTGGCCTCTGGTCCGCCCACTAATGGCATACTGGCGGAGGCAGAAGGCTTCGGGGGAGTGCATGCAGGTACCGCAGTTGGCTTTGTGGGGCCCAGTAATGGGGAAGGACCTGGCATGACCATGCCACCACCCCCACCTCCACCTCCTCCTCCACCCATGGCTGCATCAAGTGAGTCATTTGAGCACATTTCTTTAGTTTGTGATCAATAAGGGTACCACTCCTTAATTAGCCCGATTTACACGGATAAATCTATTCATATGTAGGCTGTTGCTTTGTTATTTTGAAATAACCAGTGTTTGAAGTTGTTGAAAGTGTGTTTGGGCCTTTCAGTGTTTTTTAGGCCTTCATTTGAGAATGATCACAAAAGCATGGCTTCATTTACCTCCACTAATCCCTTTTTGTGGCATTTCCCTAGTGAGCCGTAGTAACAGTTAGACTTTATATTTGCTGTTTAGTCTTTGAGTCTCATTGGCTTACCCATGGCAAGCTATCACAGCAAAAGTATCTCCTTTTATTTCTTTTACTGTTTTGTCTCTCGCTTGCTCTCTCACACTCTTGCTTTTACTTTCTATTTCTTGTCTTTTTCTCTTTCTTCTTATTCTCATTCACGGGTATTCACTTTTTCAGTACCAAACGGTCCGTCAGCTGTTCCCGAACCTCCCCTTCAACCTCCTCCCCCTCCCCCTCCTCCTCCTCCCCCTCCCCTCCCTGGGCCTGCTTCAGAAGTGTCTGCCCCCATGCCTCCACCCCCACCCCCCATGGCGCCTCCACTACCAGGCTGTGGGTCTCCTACAGTCATCTTCAACTCAGGACTTGCAGGTAAGATTCTTCACACCTGACTGCTTCACATCAGAGTGAACAGCTTACACTCAGGCTTCAGTTGTCTGTTATCTTGTTATCTGTTACTTTCATCCCCTTTTATCACTAGGAATAGGTGTGATTTTCAAATGGATAGATACCTGGGACTCATCTTAGTTTTTCTTTACTTAGTCAGGTTTTCAAATAATAATGTGAGGTTTGAAATCAAAAATGTGGAAAATCGCACACAATCTTATTTATTTTTTTGTTATTTGTTTTTGACTGATTGTAAATGTACACAATGAATGTCAAGCATCTCAAGTTCAGCAATTGTTTGTGCTTCTAGAATATCACCCTAAGTACGTTAAATCATGTATGCTTAAACCACTTTTCTAGTTGCATGCAATATTTTTTATTTTTAAGAACAGTTTAAAACATTCTTTGATTGTGGGCGTGTGTATGTGTGAGAAAGAGGCTTGGCCCTGCTGTCTCTTCTCAGTGGCATGGTGATAATCAGTAAGGCTGAGGCTGTTTACTCCCTGAGCTTTAACACTCTTTAGCTTCCCGCCCAGTCCAGTCAGGCCTGGCTGACTCACTCACAGTCTGACGGAGCAACAGTCACACTGCTATTGCCATCCCTCTTACCTTAATGAGAACACTGGAAAGCTGGTGTTCCCTTCCCAGACTAAACAAAGACAAAATAAGTGCAAATGGTAACGTGAGAATTATCAGGCTGTCGCATACCAATGTGAGTAAGCTTTTTAATTCTTTTAGCCCTCTACCAAATGGATGAAAGACAGAAACATGTTGCGATAAGATCAGGAGTAGAGTTAATCTGTCTAGGAAGTGGTCCCTGGCTGTTCAGATGTGACTGTTAAGTACACAGTCATACTGTACACACCAGAGGTGAGCAACCTTGCTATGTTCTTCATTATGAATTGCTTGTTCACATCAGAGTGCCCAGAAAGTGATGCAATATTGAACTGGCTGAAATAGTATAAAGCTGTTGAGTTGGAACTGTATAGGGCAACATGATGAAACAGGTACAAGGCAGCAAGTGTTGCTTGCAGTGTTCCACTTTCTCGAGTTTCACAATAGCCACTGTTGTTTGGAACAGTTCTACTGATAATGTGGCATATTATTCTGTGAGAAAGTTAACTATCTTGTTTCCCCACTCGTTTTTATGTAAAGCATTTTCGGTTTGCTGTAGACTGAAGTTTACTAAGCATTTTCACAAAGCATTCCCACAGTCATGTCAAGTCATGTGCTCTTTCATCCTCGGCTAAACAAAATGGTGTTTACAGGTCAGAGATGAAAGACTAACCTCTTTTTACGTAATGGAAAAAGCCTGACCATGCCCCTGGAAACGGAGGCAATTTTCTTGCGGTTCTTAATGATCTTTCTCTCTATTTGATTTTTTCTTCTTGTCTTTTTTTGCCAACATAGAGGGACCCATCAAACTGTCCTGTAGGTTTGCAGTGTTGTGCGTTTGTTCTCACTGTTTTGTCGTTGTATGTGGAACTTGTGAAGATGGTATTTTTAGTTCCAGAGGGCTAATATACAGGAAAACTCAACTCAGTTTCCCTGTAAAGCCTCCATTTCTGGCACAAAGCCGGTTACGTTGATTGTTCCTTCTCAAGTCAAGCATGAAACTAGATGCCGTGTTACAAGACTTTTCCTTCAATTTAGTCCGGCCGTTCAAATCCAGAAAGGAATATTCTCTAGACCTCACTTTGCATAGCTCAGCAAATGACAGGACGCACAAGCCAAAATATGAAACCACATGTTCCATGAGACATGAGCTCTTTATTCCTACACTTGTCCATTGCAGTTGAAATCCATGACACTATTCTGAAAGTCTGTGTTCAACAAGCAGACCCAGCCTCACTAGAACCAGTTAGTTCCAGTTCCAGGTCTTTTGTGCCATTTTAGACTATTGTGTTGTGATTGAGAATCACAAAATCTATTCCTAGACTCTGATTTAAAGATTGAGTCTGCTTGACTAGATGTCATCTCATGTCTTGAGTTTTCCTTGTAACCCATCATGACTAAAAATACCATGACTTAGTCTCCCTGCACCACTGTCTCTGTTCTGTGTGTTAGTGTGTGTTGTGTTTGGATGCATGCTGAAACACAGTGGCATGCCACTACAGGTGAAGTGTTATCAGATATGGAAAGACTTGTGCAAAAGCAAGAATGCAGTGTGCAGCACACGCAGAACCCTCACTCCCAACCCAGACACACAGCATGGCCACAGTATTACACAGCTGATAACCTGCGGAGCACTTGTGGGAAGCAAGCTGGAATCCTCATTATGTTTTGTTTCCCCATGCCAGCAGGGGCGGCTACTAGGGGTGGGAGAAAAAAAAAAACAGCGCTGCAGCTATATTTTGAGGAGAAAACACTATTGACAAAGTGGACCAAGTATCAGTATTTTTTTATTTAATAACTATTTCCTTTCTGTTGAGACCAAGGCTTCTGTAAGTGGAGTTTTTGACAGGACCAACTAATCAGCATTGTGGTTGACACTAACATCGCCCTGTACATGGGTGACCAGAGTTTAATTCCACGTTTAGGCACTGCTATAGCAGTAAGAGTTGTTGGGAAAAACTCCTAACGTTTCTTTTACTTAGTATTGTAAATTTCTTTTGTTTCAGGATATTTTAAAAAAAAATTTATTCTTATTATTCTCATGAAAAAAAGATATTGATTGAAAGAGTTTTGTTTTGGAGGCACTGAAAAGTAATAAATCACATTATATCAAATATCTAGTGATTCCCACTCCTAGTAGCTTCCCTCCTCCTAACGACCCACAGGCTTAAATGTGTGCACATGGTGAATACTCCATTACCTCTCGTTACATAAGCTGTACTACAGCACGCAAAACCAAATGTAAAGGATATTCAACATAATTCTGTTCTATATTATCAGAATTGGCTGAATCAGATTAAGGGAGAGAAAGCCTGCACACACATCGGCTCTTTCAGCAGAACTGTCACTCTCCCTCTTATGTTCAGGCCATTCAGTCAAATCCTAAGAGAATCATCAGTCAACAGTTGTAGTGAGAAAATGAGTCTCACTTATTCACTCCCTGTCACTTGAGCATAATTGAGTGCAGCTCTAGACAAAACGCCAGACTATGTTTGTATGTAGCCTATGCCTTTTCATTTCATAAGTGTCAACATTGAAGCCTTTACCCTTTTCCTGTTGTTCCAACAGTTACCTTGCTCCATAAGATATCTCCCAAATCAGCACTTAAACACTGCTTGAATAATGATCTCATTTATGCAGTGTTTTTTTTCTTGCATCTGAAATATGAGCTGTAAGATGTGCATCCTTTTTTGTGCTGCAGCCGTGAAAATTAAGAAGCCAATCAAAACCAAGTTCCGCATGCCAGTGTTTAACTGGGTGGCACTGAAGCCTAACCAGATCAATGGCACTGTCTTCAACGAGATTGATGATGAGAGGATACTGGAGGTAAGAGCTCTTGAATAAACCTTTCACATTTCCACAAAGACATGAATCTCAGCCTGAGCTCTACAGTTTCCACAAGTTTCTTGTTTTTTCTTATTTTTTGTTCCTGACATTATACTATACTGTACCTTATCAGAATTTAAAAGTGTTCTACAGCCGACACATGAAGTAGTCTCTCTATTTTTAGAATAGTCATCGTCAAGAAACTGGAATACTCAATTTCTCTCTTGTTTCTTCAGGATCTGAATGTAGATGAGTTTGAAGAGATGTTTAAGACAAGAGCTCAGGGCCCTGCTATTGATGTCACATCCAGCAAGCAGAAGATCATCCAGAAAGGCCCTAATAAAATCTCCCTACTGGATGCTAACAGAGCCAAGAACCTGGCCATCACCCTCCGGAAAGTGGGCAAGACTCCAGAGGAGATTTGCAAAGCCATTCAGGTGTAAGTTACCTCTAAAAGTGAAGATGACTGCTTTTCAGAAGTAACCTACCTCATGTTGGTTTGTTTAGGAGCGTTACTCTTGCAGTACCTCTATATCAGCATTTCTTTATCCTGCTCCTTGTGACTGCCAGCATTGCATGATTTAAACCATTCACTGCTCCACCAAACATGGTTCAGCTCATTAAAGGAGAATGCCACCCGTTTTTCAAGATTTCTGCATCAATATTGTTGAGATGTCATTTTGGGTAGTTGTGAAAGGGTTAATTGTAGAGAAACAAACCCCACTCAGATTTCTGTACAGTGGTGGTGGTAGGAGCCAGGGATTACAATGTTAACACAAATATAGCCTATTTGTTAACTATCCAAAACAACCAGTGAACCCATCTTCTTAGTTTTTATCAGTTATATTGATAATGGTAAAATAGGTGTTATTACTTTTCTATTTTTCTGAAGTATTTAAAATATATGTTAGGTCGAAATCTTCTCAAAACTACTGTATAACAGTGTTTAAGGCTTCAGACAGCATATTCATAATTTCTATCCGGTAGCTTTTAGAGGTATTGACACTTCATAAGTCTGGTTCCTATCACCTCCGCTGTGAACAATTCTTATTCGCTGTGTTTCTCTTGAACGCAGTATTTCACAACCAGCAATCCTGATTTGGTTTACATCTTTATTTATGCAGACGTTTTTGTAAAATGCCATTCGCAAAACAAAAATTGCAGTGCAGTGCAGTGCTGCAGGTCTCCAGGCTCTATATGAGCGTACAAAAGTTAATTTCTCATAATGTGAATATGCATTACTCTAGACTCAGACCGTCTTCCAAATTCACACTTCACACTCTACACTTATATTATCTTCCAAATCCACAGCTCACAAAAACAAACAAAAATATTGTCAGTCTCTGTGACATCCTTTCATTACCAAAGTATGCTGGCAACACTCTTCCAAAGTGCTTTGCCAAAACCCTCTGATTGAAACTGTCAAGACAAACACTATTACTAAGTGATCTTCTTCTTGTTCTTCTGTAACAAAGAAGTCATTTCCATTAGAACATAATACTTTTTGTCTGTCTGTGGTCAGCTTTTCTTTATACAAGATCAGTATGAAGTCTAAAGGCAGATGAAAACACCACCACCACCCTCAACAACAATAATAATAGTAATAATAATGCCTGTTAATTTATTTTCCTCTGTATTCGTCTCTCTCAGGTTTGACTTGCGGACGTTGCCAGTTGACTTTGTGGAGTGTCTGATGCGCTTTATCCCAACGGAGCCTGAAGTGAAAGCGTTGCGACAGTATGAGAAGGAGAGGAAACCCCTGGAGAACCTCACAGATGAGGATCGCTTCATGATGCAGTTCAGCAAGATTGAGCGCCTCATGCAGAAGATGACCATCATGGCCTTTGTGGGCAACTTCTGTGAGAGCGTGCAAATGCTCACACCGGTAAATATCAAAGTCAAAGTCAAAGTGAACTTTATTGTCATATACAAGTATACAGAGAGACAGCATGGCGAAGCTCAGAGTCCACAATGTACACATACACATAACAAATGTAAATAACAAGACATAAATACCAGAGCACATAAAGTGCAAATAAAAAAACACAAATAATAGAACACGTAGTGTAAATAACAAAAGAAGATAGTGCTAATACATACAGGACAGTGCAATACGAAAAGTAAGTAGGCAATATGCCAGTAAAATTGAAACTACCATAATACACACCACCACGTTAAATGATGTGATGATCAGACATGAGTGTGTGGACAGCATTGTGCAATAAATGTTAAATGTGCAGTACAGTTGAAGATAGCAAATTGGACTTGAGGATCAACATGACCCTGAGTAGCAGTATGAACTCACAGTTTCTAGAAGTATATAATCAGTAAAAAAGTCAATTTCTAACAGTATAAATAGTAATGAGAGGTTACAGAAACAATAAGGAGGGGGGGTTGAGACAGTGTGGAGGATCCCGGGAGGCAGCACGGTGTTGAGGAACCTGATAGCCTGGTGGCAGAAACTGTCACGCAGCCTGGCAGATCTGGCTCTGATGCTGCAGTATCTCCTCTTGGATGGCAGGAGTGTGAAAGGTCCACGTGACTTTGTCGCAAGACTGCAGCAGCATTTGAAAACCAATTTCTGTTTTCATAGACTCACAGTCCCACACCGCATGTCTTACCACTGTTCATTGCGGAGTTTAGCACATTTGTCCGATTTTCTGAGCAAGGTCTGCCACTTGTTTTATTAAGTTTCTATAATTTTTTTAGAAATGTTTTCTAATGCCTCTAATAAATCTAGTAATTTTTGCATTAGCTATTTCTGAAGCTTGTAAAATATTTTGTGTTAGAAGCGTATCTGTTTGATGTAATTGTGTGAGTTTTTTTTTGACACAACAGCAACTGCATGCCGTCATAGCAGCATCTGTGTCCATCAAGTCTTCCCAGAAACTCAAGAAAATCCTGGAGGTCAGTGTTTCATTATGGTTTCTTTCCTGTCTCTGGATGGGCATGCTTTTTAAACAGTATGAATGCGTTACTGATTTTTTTTGTTTTTCATTTTCAGATTATTTTGGCTCTTGGGAACTACATGAACAGCAGTAAAAGAGGGGCAGTGTATGGCTTCAAACTTCAGAGTTTAGACTTGGTAAGACTTGGTACTTTCAGTTACACTCATGAAATTCTTATTTTAGAATTCACCTGACCTGATTTTGTCTTTTCCAGTTATTAGACACTAAGTCCACAGACCGGAAGATCACTCTGCTGCACTACATTGCAAATGTGGTAAAGGAGAAGTACCAACAGGTGTCGCTCTTCTATAATGAGCTCCATTATGTGGAGAAAGCTGCAGCAGGTACAGTAAATAGATGGGACAAAAACAACAGATTATTAAATGTTTAGACATTTAGGGCAGGGAGAAAGCTTAGTCATGGACTGTATTTCTTCCCGATGGAAAATCTCCATTCAAAATCCTGTGGAGTCCAGGACTAGGCTTAATCCTTGTCCAGGAAATCAGACCTTAAAGTTTAATCCACTTAATTATTGGTCTGTGTGTGTGTGTGTGTGTGTGTTTTCGTTTTAAGGCAGAGTTTTGGGAAAACATCTGACTTGCTTAATCTTGCAAAATGATGGTTTTCTGTTTCTCTTTTGTTTTGGGATCTGTTATCTGTGTTGTAGTCTCTCTGGAGAATGTGTTGCTGGATGTGAAGGAGCTCCAAAGAGGGATGGATCTGACTAAGAGAGAGTACAGTATGCATGGGCACAATACACTCCTGAAAGACTTCATCCAGCACAATGAGAGCAAACTCAAAAAATTACAAGATGATGCCAAGATTGCACAGGTATTTCCCATTCATCCCTGGAAACTCCCGGAGTTTCACATTTACCGGTTCCATGTTTCCTCTTGATCAAGACCATACCAGTTGCTGTCGCAGCCAGTGTCTGTTAAGCTTTTCTCTTGGTATTGCTGCTGTTCTCCTTTAGGATGCTTTTGATGAGGCAGTCAAGTTTTTTGGGGAGAGTTCCAAAACCACACCTCCGTCCGTGTTCTTCCCTGTGTTTGTGCGCTTTGTGAAGGCATACAGGGTAAAGCAGCCAATCACACATTCTCTAAATCACTTTAATAATATATCTAGTATATATCACACGCAATTCTGTATATCCGTCTATATATTATATTGTCTATGTACTATATAATTTGTCTATATACCGTATAATATTGTCTATATACTATATTATATGTTTATATACTATATAATACATTATATATAATATATTATATGTTATGTAGCTAATGCACTATAAGTACTCAATGACAGTTCTTACTTAACTTTCTTTTTTCTAGCAAGCAGAAGAGGAAAATGAGCAGAGGAAAAGACAGGAGCAGATGTTGATGGAAAAGCTGCTAGAGCAGGAGGCAATGATGGAGGAAGATCAGAAGGTAAAACTTGTACTGCATATGTGTGTGTACATTAAGCGTATAACAATATCAATAGAATATAGGAAATTTACAAACAATACAGTAAATTGTATCAAACTGTATCATCGATACAATCCTCAGTCTTCACCCATCAGGCAGCCTGAAATCAAAACTGACTGTTTTACCTTAGTCAGTGCCTTGGTAATATTAAGCAAAATTCAACAAATTCTTGTTTTCCCATAATGTTCCATAAAAAAGTGACTTTCGCCCTTCTCTAAAACTTCTGCTGCTTTTGATTGTCACTATACGCCAGCAGGTGGGAAAATAATATTAGGCAATAATATGATGCCTCACCTCACTTGTACAACACTTGAAAATATATATTATGTGCATATATTATGTATACATAATGTATGTGTAATATGTATTTTTTCATACTAGTGTATTGCTACCCTAGTATAAATATACTGCGTGTGTGTCTGCAGTTAAGCTCTGCCTTGCTTAACTTTGGCACACTGCTGTGGTGTAGTGCATGTCAAAGCAAAAGTACGTTTAATCTCTGCACAGGATCAGGAGGGGGAAAAATCATTTCTACACATCACTACTATTGCATGCAAATACCAGAGTATTTCTGTGACTGTGACACTGTGATCCAGTGCTCTGTGTGTGTGTGTGTGTTTGTGTGCATGCACGCATGTGTGTATTTATCACTTTGTGAGGACAAACTGCCCTCATAATGATAAAAATTTGTAGAAGTGGGGACATTTTGCTGTTTTTCTGGTGCAGTTTTCACCACTAATTAAAAAAATTGTCATAAATATAGTAATACCATGTGTGTGTGTGTGTGTGTGTGTGTGTGTGCGTGCGTGTGTCTTCAGTCTCCTCATAAGAATAAGCGTCAGCAGCAGGAGTTGATTGCTGAATTGAGGAAGAAGCAGGTGAAGGACAGTCGACATGTTTACGAGGGGAAGGACGGAGCTATCGAGGACATTATCACAGGTAACACACAGATGCATTTTTATTTATACACACTCATACACTCACTATTTACATTATTATCAGTGTGCACATCTGTACTGTTAACAATCCCCCAGAACACTGGTATGCTTCAGTACACATTCATGACACACACACTCCTAGTGTCATCTGGCATAGAAGGACTATGCTGGGATTGGCTGCAGTGCTCTAGGCCAGCGTGCTTGCAGAAGCCTTGCTTTGAAATAGTGACTTTGATTAACTTGAAGCACTAACCAATGTATAGCCATCAATGACTGAGATAAAGCTTTTATTTCTTACTGTTCTATATCTTATAACTGTTAATGCAGCTATAAGATATAGAACATGTTTGCTATTTATTGCTATTATCAAATATATACATTTACCTAAATATATATTTTTTGCTTTATTTAAAAACATCCCTCTGTCTGTAAGTACAAAGAAAGTGGAGTTTCTGAATTAAGCCCTCCAGAGGCCTTGTGTTACACAGCCTTACTCATGTTTGATTGAAGTGTTGCAATAGCACATGACAGATCAGTAATACAACCAAGGCGTGCTTGACCTGACAAGCTTGAACGTATGATGAATATAAGTGGAATGTTGGCTGCGATAAGCTTTCATGTTGCTTTCCTAAAGCAGGATTAGCTTTTGCCTTAGGATCAGCCATAGCCGACAGTAGGACATGCTAATAATTAGAGGTGGGAATCAATAGTCATCTTGAGATTCGATTTGATTAGATTTTGATTCAGAGTGCATTAAAAGGAACGCTTTGGCAAAAAATTGCACAATTTTCCAATTACCCCATATAGCAGCCCGAGACATGTTTGGTGTCCAAAATTTGCTTCTTCAGTTTTGCAGCTAGGAGGAGCTATGAGGCAAATGTTCTCACCTAAATTGTTTAGCCATAACAGTGGTGTTATTTAGAATGCAGTATGATGTACTGTGAGCTGTAAAAATGAACAAAACTTCACCACCTCCACCACTTTTCTGACAGTCGTCCTCTCAAACACTGATTCTAGATCAGCACCCCCTGATGTGGTTGGTGAAAACAGACCCTGTTGTCTAAAATTGCTGCCTGTACGATTCAACTATACATGGAGTTTAGTTCAGTTTTGTAGCTTACAGTAAAGTCATGCTGTTTGCTAAACCACATGCGCAAGTCTACACCTTTGGTAATTTTTTTTAACCAAAAACTGAACCAAAAAGTCCAATTACGTTTTTTGTATGTGTGCCGAATTTTTTCAAGAAAGAATGTTGATGCATTATTTTTCCCACCCCTGCTAATAATAACCCGTTAGACTGTTGACTGTGCTGTGCTGCTGTAGATGCAGTAGCTGTGCTAACGTGCAAGCTGCTATGCTGGCTGGTTAACTGTGTTTGTGTTTTGTCTATATATGTTTGTGTGTGTGTGTGTGTGTGTGTGCGTGCGCGTGCGTTTGCGTGGGTGTGTTTGGCTGTTTTGTCTGGATTCAGTGCTGAAGACTGTGCCATTTACCGCGCGCACGGCCAAACGGGGCTCGCGCTTCTTCAATGAGGAGCTCCATTATTAAAGTTTAGACTCTGTTAAAGGTTGTTGGAAAGAGACTCCTCTCTTTCCTTTTTTATTCTTCATTCACCGTGTGCACCCCCCTTCACACATCACATTCTCACATTTTTTGGGGTGGGAGTAAGGCTTCTTTTCCATCCCCTTGAGAGTCACTTACTCACTTCTTTGGATGTGGTCCAAGCATACGTGTGCGTGATGTCATGTGGGTGTGTCCATATCACCATCTCCCCCCCCCCCCCAACCGCCCTTAAAAATCCCTGCATGAAGAGGGTTGGTTGGTTGGGAGGTTGAGAGAATGTCATCACCATCACTCTCATTTCCTCTGCATGGAGTGTGTCATCACGATTCCATATCCATCGGTTTAACATAACCAGCGTCTCCAATCAGAGCAAATGGAATGTCACAGTGAGCCAGTGATGCCTCAGAACTCTAACCATTCTTCTGAAAAATTAGTACAACAAGAGTTCAGAAATGTCATAAACAGACTTTTGAAATCTCTAAAGTTTCCAATTGCATTATTTCTTCATGTGCAGTTATTACACTTACAAGATGAGGTTAAATCCGGATTGGCTGTGTTGAGTGTATGAGCTGTGAGTGCCCCCTGTTGTGCGATTAGCAAAAACACATTTGAGTGTGTCGAGTCTGACATCGGTTTGGTGATCAAAAAAAAAAGTGCAATTGAAAATGAACTTACATAATTATAAGAGTGAAAAGTCATGCATTTCTCATGTCAAATAATATAGATTAATTAATTACAAATAAAATATTTTTAAATGAATTGTCTAGACCTAATCCAAATGTATTACTTAAGGCATTATTGGCTTAGTATGTGCCATTGTGACTTGCTTGAATGTTAATCTGTCCATGATAATATATGTGTATGATATCATTGCTGTTATTTTTGCATTGTTTGCATGAGGCTGGCTTCCTCCATCCCTGCGTTCATTCACTCGCTTTGCAGTTTCCATACTGGTGACTTTTCCCCTCCTGGCTAAGCTTGGATTATGTCACTTGCAGTGTCCCAGCTGGCTTTGTTGGGGTCCCATTAATGACCTGTTGCATGAAGCATGAAGAAAGTTCTTTGTTTACTACTTCTGAACACGGACGTCTTGCTCTCCTCTATTGTTTTTGCACTGACACATTCTCTGCTTCTGTCTAAACACAATATGCACTGGGCTGCATGCATGCTCACTTTATTAGACAACACTAATCCTCGTTTTTTACATGCTTATCAATATTTGCTGCAGCTAGTGTTTGTGTGATTTCCTTTTCTTTATCAGACATCTTCATGCGTAGTTTGGTATTTGCTTTCTAGTGTGTTGCTGGAGGTCAATGTGCAAAGCAGCTTGAGTGTTTGAGACAGTTTAAAGCAGTTGTGCTTTCATTTGCTCAGTGAATGCTTGTGCTCTCTGTATAGCCTTTAGTGCTTCTGTTCACACCTAATAATGATCCTGCCTGGCCTTGCAACTTTGCCCCTGTGGCCTTTGATGTTGGGGCAGCGTGGCTTGGTGTGCTTTGCGGTGCCTGCCGTTTGGATTGACCTCTCTGTCCGGTCACCTCTACTTTATTTTAACCTCCGTTTTTGTCTCCTCTCCTCTCAGCCCTAAAGAAGAATAATATTACTAAATTTCCCAATGTGCACTCGAGGGTAAGGAACTCGTCCAGTAGCACCCCAGTGGTGATGGATGGTACTCAAACCTGGCAAGCATCTCTTTCTATTTATCCCTTTTATCTAACCTCCATGTCTTTGTTCTTATTTTAATACGTATGATACCCTCTCTCCCTTTCTCTCCTTGACCATCATTTCTAAAACACACCAGGGCTATCTAAGGTTGGCTGCTGGCAAAGTCTGCAGGTACTTGTTCCAACATCGTCTGATTTGCCGAATTATATTTGCCTACATTAGTCTGTTAGTGGTACAGTCTTGGCGGTGGAACACCTACCTCAGCTGCACCACCTTTAGTTAAATAGCCCTGCTAGTCTTTTCATAATAGTGCATGTATGAAGTTTAACACTGACTAATGTAGAATAGATTCTACATTAATGTAACCTTGACTAGTTGCCTTTTACAGATGGGCATAATCTTTTTCTCCTCAAAGAGGTCAATTTTTCTAAGGGTACGGTCAAGCAATGCTTTTAGATTTTTACTGTTAGTGACAAGAAAGTGTTTTGACCGCCACTGAGAGAGGAGGCACAGCAAATTTGGCATTTCTCCTGACCCAAAGAAAAAAAAAAAATTGAACTCAGATCAAAACCCTTTCATGTAATTTTCTATGAAGCTCAAGCTGCCTTGTCCGATTGGCTGCCAGCACACCCAGCCTCCATGAGAATGCTCTGACAATGTTTGACAAGTCTTTTATCTCATGCCTCTGTCAGATCTAAGAAACCAGCCTTACAGGCGCGCTGACGCAGTGAGGAGGAGTGTCCGGAGACGCTTCGATGATCAGAACTTGCGGCCAATCAACAATGCAGAGGTGGTCATGTAACGAGGGCAGAGTGGACGTGATTGGATGGGATGGGGGGAGTGGAAACGGGCTTTCAGCCTCTCTTTGAAATGGAGTAAAGAAGGATTTGAAAGACTGAGGAAGTTGCTCTGAATGGTCAAAAGGTCGAGCTACTTTTGACAAGCCAAGTGCCTGAATTTAACTTTTTTTTTTTGTTTGTTTTTTTTATCATTGTCATATGTGGCGTCACTTCAAGCAATTGGACTTGACCTGACTTTCCCTGTCACAAACTGGACAAATGGACATATTTCTACATGAGTAGTGATGTTTGGGAAATGCTCCCTAGCTGTTTACAACACATACTCACTTATATACTATGAAAATCCATAGTAACTTTTGACATTCCAGTGCTAACTGCCATATTGCTTTCACTGCACAACATGGCTCAAGACCTCCTTCCATCACGGCTTTTAACAAGGCCAGGTGTATTAAAGATTACAGGGGTGTTGAGCTTTCGCAAATCCAAAAGAATGCTGCAGAATACAAAAAGCTCTAACAGTTTCAGCACTCATGACCGTAGCTTTCAAGAAGGCAAAAGCGACTTTCAAAAAAGACGGAGGAAAATAAAGAAGTATGGAAGGGATATGTAAAGTAAATGGTACTAGGGTGTTGTGAAATGTATATAACTTGAGCATTAACATTTCCAGTCAACAGTGTTAACAGACCAAGTATAAAAATCAGCTCTTCTTACATGAGTGAGCATGGAACCTTTAGCCCCAAGGCTGGACGTGGACCTTTTCAAACCTGTAACTTAGTAAAGAAAAAAAACTGTCCAAGTGCCACTCAACAGTCTCTAGGCGAGTGGGTGAACATAATCCTGTGGGAATCTATAAAACCTCAGCAGGTTGGTATTCCAGTACTCAGCATGTTGAGTGGCAACTGTTTAAGTACGATTACAGTGTATACCAAAGAATACAACCAACAAGAAAAGCGCCTCAGCTCTACTCTCTAAGCAGTACTATCGACTCATGAAGAGGTGCTTTTGATTCGTCACCACTAACTACAAATTTGAAAAGCAGCATTTAACCACTAAAGCAAATCTCTCGTGCCGTCCACTCAGCTGAGCGCCAGTTGTCCTTAGCATTGTGTTCTATTTAAGATCGGCAAGTAAATGCCACACAAAAAATCAGTTGGGTAAGAGAACTGTACAGATTTTGCTACAAAAGTCTTTGTTGTTTAACTTTTTAACCTTTTGTTTAGTACAAGGTTAATACTGTACATATTGTTTAAAACTGCCTAAAACAAAGATTACATCATCCTGTGTTACACCATTTGAATGTTATTTTAACTTATAGTTTTTTTTTCCATTTTGTATATTTAAACTGAAAAATGAATCTGGCCTATCTCTAATGGCCTATGTAGCAACGGGCTCTGATTTTACGCTTGCCTGGCAGTATTAAGGCATTAGAAAAACTGATAGAGTATGACACCATAATGTAATGCATTGCTAGATAATACTGGCATGTCTGTATGCCGCACTCATCATTGATGCATTCCATTCCACTTACAAAACTGGATCAAACTGGCATGTTTTTATTTTCCTTTCTAATCAGAAATGTATCTTTAGGCATTGTATGCTTATAGCAGAACTTTGATTTTAATAAGTTTTGTTAGATCCACACTTTGTCAATGCCAACATTTAAATAAACTATTACAATAACTTTGTTCCAAGTCATTGATGGATATCAGTTTTAAGTTATGGATATTAAGTGAGTTTAGGAGTCTGTAAAAGCTGTCTGACTAGCTTTTGGATTTAGTTTGATGAATGATGAAAGAAAATCAGAATGTCATTGGTTCCAAATTGAAACTGCCAAAAAATATTATGTATAAACAGTTATTTACGTTGGTCATTTTTATTGTTTTATTGTGTGAGTCAAAAGTACTGCAAGTTTAAAATACCTTTCAGAACAATTCATTCAAAGCAGTAACTACTCCCTCCCGCCCCCTCCAAAATGGAAGATGTACAGCTGGATCTGTTTTTGAGAAACAGTTGCAGGTTTGTGTGTGTTTTTTTTAATTCACCTGTAAACAATATTTTATGGACAAACTATTGGCAATTACAAAATAAATGTACAGCTACCTAAACATCTGACACATTGGGGGTTAAAGAAAGAACTAAGATCAAATATAAGAAAAACAAAAGAACACCTCATACACAAATGAACAGAGTCCATTATTTACTCAGTTTTGAGCCCTATATGAAGTGTTCTCCTGGGAAAGCTGATGGCAATTTTCCTCCACCTTCTCTCAGGCTCCAAACCAGAAGGGGAAGTAATCTCTATTCAGAGCATTGGGGTGATGAAAATGTTGCGATTCAGCCGTAGGCATTAAAAGGAATGCATGTTTGACAAAGAGAGTGAGAGAGATGGAGATATAGGATGAGAAAGAAAGATAAATAAGGACATCTATGGTGCATCCAACTGTTCCAGAAGAGTTCTTCTCCTCTTCTCCAGTTCTCCTTCACTCAGTTCACTGCCTGAAGTGTCCCACCCTCCCTAAGAGAAAGAAACAGCCTTTGGTAAGCTAGAGTAATTACATGTGGAGTACTGACCAGCTCTTCCCAGTCGTTTGGAAAGAAACACTGATCAGAATTAAGACTCACCTCTTCTTTAGCTGGTTTCCTCTTGGGAGACTTCTGTTTGGATTCACCACGGGTCTTTCCTCTAGATTTATCATTCTCTTTATCCTTGTCTTTATCTCGTCCTTTTCGGTCTTTCTCTCCATCGGATTCAGGGGAGGCCTGCAAGGTGGAAAGGTAAGTAAGTAAAAGTCAATACAAACGATGCGCTCAGTTACTGCAGGGACAGCTGATTTTGGACTAAGCTGATTTTGAAATGGCTGCTAGGGGAACCAGTAGAACAAATTAAAATGAATCTGAAAGAAAGACACTAGGAATAATAAGTACATTTTTTACCACTGCATTTATTAAATATCGGGTTCTTTTATGATAGCTTTGAGAAACCGCAGAAGCAGGCGAGTGATTATAGCTGAGTGTGTAGACAGAAACAGATTTGTGTTTGAATTTTGTGGCACAGCTTCTCTTCAGAACTTACCGACTTGTGTCGTCTCTTCTTTCCCTTCTTCTTGTGTTTCTTGGATTTTTTATAACTTCTCTCTGTGAAAATCATTATACAACATAATACAGAATCAATTAGCTGAGTGGAGTACAGTTGGTTGAGGAGTGGTGGTATTGACTAGCTGTGAGCTTTTATTGATCATCTCTGAGAAGGGCTATTTATTAGCAAAGACAGACCTGATTCTCCTGAGGAAGAGTGCTCGGAAGGAGATTTTGAAGTTGAGCGTTTCTTCTTTTTCGAGTGATACTCATCATCCTCAGACTCTGAACCCTACAGAAAAGGAGTCAAGTTTAGGCTGGCAGGAGTGAAATGTGTTTTCGTTTTCAGCAAGTAAGAATCTTCAGGTACACTTACTGAGCGAGAACGGGATCGTTTTCTGTGGTGCTTCTTGGATTTCTTGGAGTGTTTCTTGGTTTTAGAATGATGGTGCTGGCACTCATGCTGCAGAGAAAGGGAGACCTCTAAATTCCAACCTCATGTAACACTGCATGCATACTGAATACAACTGCCCACCAAAGCAAAATTACACCTACTGTAGACAACTCAAGTCTACAAGCCATATTCACAATCACTTTCAGAAAAACAGACAAATTCATGGTGAATTTCTTTACCTCCAGTACATGCATAAAATCTTTGAATATCCTCTTTCTCTCAGACTCCAGTGTAATATCCTCAAAAGCAGGCTCCTTCAGGAATCTCTCCCTCACCTGAACCAAAAAGGAAACATTTAAAGCAGTCAATACAAAATATTGCAAAATAACTAATTAGTGTGTTTCAAGAATTCAAGACATAAAACTAAACAGCCCATACCCCTTCCCATGTACAATCAGGCTCCAGTGGGGGTGTGGCCTGTTTGAGCATACTCTTGAAGGCTGCCTCTTTCCTCTTCATCTTTCTCGCCTCCTCCTTCTCCCTCTCCCTCTCGCGGGCCTCTGCCTTCTCCAGTAACTAAGAACACACATGCACAGACACAGTGGTATCACTGTATTTCTGAGGACATTCCAATGACTTGTGTAATACTGTATCTCAGTAATACTACAAATACACCTAATTACAAATGCCAGTCTTTCTGCTTTAGTTTTTTAGTAAAAGAGTTGAATGTGCGGCAAAAAGGTTTCCTTGTGACAACCAGCAAAATGTCCCCACGTCTACAGATTTTCCAGTATTTCTATCGTTATGAAGACACACACACACACACACACACACACACACAGAGAGCAATCTTTATAAGGACAATGAAATTAGAGTTAAACTGACCACAACCAATAAGTAATAAGCTATGTACAAGCTGTGCAAGGTTTCATGGTGCAACCTATACACCAGCTGCCACTGAAATAAACTGCTCCTAACAGTTATACATAAAATGTGCAGTAAGTAAAACATGAATGAGAAGCATGCTTACACTGTTGAAAGCTAGTTTGATATTTCCTGCGTCCAGTGTGGTCGCTCTCTTATCAGAGCTGATAACTGAGCCAAAATCCTCAAAGGTAGTGCTGATCTCCACCAGGAAGCCCTTATCCTGCAGAGAGAGTTTATATGCTAAATCAGTAACTGTAACTGTATATAACTGATATGATACACACACAAATGCATGTGTGACAGTTTACATTTGAATCAGCTGCAGCCCCACCTTTAAGATGTCTTTGATGATTCTCTTTTCATCATGGTATCTGGCTTTGAGATCTTCCACATAGAACTTGAACAAGTCCAGAGGTGTGGAGCCTGAGGGATGGAGAAACTGAGTAAGATCTACAGTAGTACTCAAGGATTTAAAAAAAAATAAAAAAATAAAAAAATAAATAAATATATCAAACCTGTGCAACCATTATGTGCACACTCAGTAAATAGAGCAGGTAAATAGTTGCAGTATGTAAGATTTGTGGGGTATGCGCAGAAAGGGCATGTCCAAGAGACCCAACATCTTAAACAGCAATTATTTTTATTAATCTTCAGTCTGGGCAGAAATTTGCACGAACATTAGTATCTTTGACAAATAAGAGCAAGGGATTATGCTAAGATTTTTTTTTTATTTGGAGATTTAAAACATTAAATAATAGCAAACACTGAATGAACCTTGCAGGTAAAGGTAAAATTATTTTGGATCCTGCATCAATAGCTATTGCCTGTATTATAAGGACTTCAAGGCATGCATGATTAAGTGAGATGCATTTTGACCTAGTTGCACTAGCATAGCAGTAAAGTAGAAATTGCAAGTGCGTGTGTGTCCGTGACCATTTCTGACCTGGTTGTCCTAGCATGCTGGCAAAGCGTATGTCTGCACTGATGGTTGGATACATCTCCATCCATGCTGACATGGAGTGCAGCTGTCCATGATCGTGCAGCTCATCCAGAAATTTCTACACCACACCGAAAACACAGATGCACACAGAACAGAGACAAACATCCTTTTAGTTATATATAAAAAAAATAAAAATAAAAAACAAAAATCACCACCATCAACCGAAATGACAACTGAACTGTTCATAACTGAGGTGGCGGATTGTATCTGACAGACTTAAAGTGTGTTTTTCCACTTAAAACAAGAACTGACCCAAATTGGAACCAACAGAATTTTTAAGGCGCTATTTCCAATTCATTTTTCACCTGCTTGAGAGACAGCTAGGATCACCATAATAACTGCAATTATTGTGTCTTACCTGGAAGGATTCTCTGTTTTTACGCTGTCTTCGTCTCTCTCTCAGCAGGCCCTTCTGTTTCTCCTCTTCCTCTTCCTTCTCCAGAGCTCGGATATGTTCCTCAAAACAGATCAGAGCATCCTCCTTATCCATGTCTGCCATAGAGAGGACAAAGATGAAAAACAGTAATCAAAAATAGGAAAAACAGTTTTGTTTGAAGAGGACACTGAGGCTGTAGGTGGGCACTGAAAATGTTCACTTGAATCTGTTGTATCAAAAGAGTATGTAGTATTTATTCTCTCACTGTTTTGACAACCGTATGTCACTACATGTCACTCAAAACCAATGGGTATTCAGTTTGCATTCCAAATGGAACTGTTTCTTAGGTATGATAGTGACAAACCAGATCTGGCAAAAGGTGGCCTAGAGACATTGCAATGCCTTAAATTTAGTTTGTAGCTGCTTCAGGTGAGAAATATTGATACATTTTTAGACACTGCATAATAAATTCGCAAAATTTGAGTAGTGTTTTAAGAGTTAAAACGCTTGTTGTGTAACTGAGTTAGTAAATAATCATGTTCATTCCATAAATGGTACAGGCCTTTGAATAATGTGTCTGCGAGTGTATATATATTCATACTTTGTAGCTCTTCATCCTCAGCAAAGGTGGGATTGTCCAGAAGGTACTGCTGAGCCTCAGACCAGGTGGTGCGGTATGTGACATTGGCCATGTTATCAAGTATGTTCTTTAGTGCCTCCCAATTCCTCTTCCTTAGCTGCTTGGCTTGTTCCTATAGTGGAGAGAGTAAGTTGGTGGAGAGCAGACCTGATATCAGACTGTACACAAATGCAGTACACCAGTTTCCATATACACATTATTAACTAAAACTCTAGTCAATCATAATGTTCCCAATGATTAGTTAGAATAAAATGCATAGATTACACAGTTTGTCAGTTGATTTGCTATATTCTGAATAACTACAGTAAATAAATCCCACCTTCTCTTTCTTGGCCAAATAGAAAAGCACATCTTCATAGATCTCCAGTCTGTCTCTCTCTGGAACACAGCTCCACACCTCCAGATCCCCAAACATCTGCTCTGCTTTCCTAACATATAGATACAGAACGTGTAGAAGATTGCCACCTGAGAAACACATTTGCTGCTGCAGTTCTCTTCTTCACCAAAAGGAGGAAGCATTGAACCATGATCTGAGCTCCTGTTTCTTGGATACTTTACTGTACTGTGTGGGGGACGGGGAAGATACACACACTGCTGTGTAGAACTCATAACACACACACTCAGGTCCAACTAATACACTAACAAGGTTTGTAATCCCTCAGATGACAAATAGTCTTAAAAAAGGAAAGTCAAAACACTACCCTCAAGTTCCCCAAAATAGAAACTGCAATAACTTGAACTGACAGACAGGATTAAGAAGGGAAAGTGCTGTTAGTGTTTCCTTGGAAACAAAAACTATGGGGGCTGTCACTTCAAAGAAATGGGCTTATGACTGACTGACACGTTCCATCATTCACAAGCACCTTTTTGACATGTTATTGATGGTTAAAGCCCCAGGGAACCTAAATACGTGCTTTCTTTCTAATTAGGTTAATGTTCGTCTTGTGGGCATCAAATCATACACTATGAATAACATTCGAATGTCCACTAACTGACGGATGTAATGTTCCAGAATTTCTCCTGTTGCTATGTAATTTTGGCAGTCCTTATCTTGATCAATCACCATGACCACAAAGCTTTAACAAAACTCTGTGTTTCTCACAGTCTCACTCTCTTTGAGTCTTGGCCAGCTAGCGAGCAAAGCTTAACTAGAGCGCAAACGCTAACCTAGCAAGTATAACCCCATCATCCAAACAGGCATTCCAGGATTTCATGTGTATGTATTTTCTGGATGCAAATCAAGCACTGGAGTGAATAAAAGCCTAACTTGCTTTAGGACATTAGCACATATAAGCTGGATCATGTTTTTAGACTTTAAGGCAACAGGTAATGTACAAGGGGACCCACTGCCCTGAACAGTTTCCAGTATTCCTGCTTTAACACATGTAATCGAGCTCATCAACTGATTATCAGGCCTTTAATGATTTGGATTAGGAGTGTATGGGTAGAAAATGTATGAAAGACTACTGGTCAGTGGGATTCCCAGGACTGTAACGCTGTGGTAATGGACAACACCCACAGCTACCAGGGTGCTCCCTAAGGACATTCACACACAGTTCTCACTTGTATCTGGTAGTGGATGTCATTTTCTCATGATTCTCCAGGAAGCGCTGAAATGTCTCTTTGGACTCCTTGTATTTGATCCTGGCCTCCTCTTTCTCTTCCTTCTCTGTCTGGACCTTGTAGGCATTAAAGGCTTGTTTCTTCTCACTCAGCTTGGGCAAGGCACTGGCATCACACAGAGAGACAAGCATCACACATACAAAATGGAAACAAAGCCAGACTAATGGGTAGTAACAGCAAGTCAAGAGGAAAAAAAACAGGTGTGTAAATGTATGCAATCCAATTCAGATTCTCAATTAACCGAAGCGTGCCATGGGAGCTTTGGGGAGCAGTACCTATAACGTGGGTCATTGATGATCATCTTCATGGCCTGCTCCCAAGATGCATTTGAGGACACTCCCTGCAAACAAACAAAAAAAAAAGAATCCTGAGCATTACTTACTGGACCCAGCACAGCTGTGTGGCACAGGGGAACATACCAGCCTCGATATCAACCTCCACATAGTTTATATAGTCTTACTCTTCTGCTAAGAGCATCGAGAAATGGAGGTGCATAAAGTGGTTTAATATTAAATGTTTGGAAAGAAGATTTCTGGTGTTGCATAACTTATGAAAGGGCTTAAAATTAAAAGTACAGAAAAAAAAACAGCAAAACAAGAGTTCATCTGTGTCTGTGTGTTTAATTGAGAGAGAAGCCTATGCTAAACAGCTCCTTTCTGGCAGTATGAAGGTCCAGGTGATACCTTCTCTTAATTGCACGGCGGGTACTTTGAGCTGAGCTGAATTCTCTTAATTGCACAGTGGGTGCAGAGAGCAGCTGTAAGACGCAGCCGTAATTTTCAGAAATGCCAGCAGCTTACATAAGTGGCCTTTTTAGATTCCCCCCCATGCCTCAGATAGAGGAGACAGGCGAGAGGGGAAAAAAGAGCATAGGACAGTGACGAGGCCTAGAGAGAGATGGTCAAAAAAAGAAAGAGAGGAAAAAGTCAAAGAGAAGTTCCTTCATCCATTTCTGTCTGTCACATATTGAAAATGCTGCTCACCAGAGCATGCTATTGTATGATGCTCCCCCAGACTCTAGCCACTAATCACACAGACACAGCAATTAAAGAGCACTCAGGAAAAGCAGGCAGGAGCCTCTGAGGACAGCTTTGTGCTTCAAATTAAAACATGCTAAATATAGAACCACAACCAGGCGGCCATTGGTCTGACCAATACAATATCTGTACTTCCACAGGGGAGAAGGAGCAGGGAAGAACCAAGAGAATGAATGAGAGTATATGTTTGAGAGAGAAAAAAGAGAAAGCGGCAGAAAGCTATTGTTTAAAACGAACATTTCAAGGGAGACTTTAACCAAAGAAAAAAGTGATCTTTGAAAAGAAAAATCTATACAGAAACAGAAAGAGACAGGGATGGTGTGACCAAGGGAGACCCCACCTTCTCCTTGAGCAGTTCTTTGAAGGCCTGTTTTGCCTCCTCTTTGGTGTTCCACTTGTACACTTTCTTCACCAGTTCTGGCCTCTCTTCTTTAGATGTGTCGTTACTGTGGAAACAGGACAGGGGGTACATACGTGAAACATTTCCATTACAAATCAACTTCAAACGCGCCTTCTCTTCAAGCATGCTGTATTTTGATGTGCTGAAGGCACACTTCTGTTGAACCTTAGCAGAGTGATGAAAAAAAAAAAAAACCATTCAACCATGATGGCCTTGATACGCAGTCAGTTTGAGCTGAGTGAAAGGTTCACGCCAAGGCCATGCTGGAAAAGCCTGGGGACCACTGATATCATTTTTCCACACTGCTAAAGCTGTCCAAGGATAAGACATGAGACAGATCCTGGATTACATACGGGTCTTATTCTCAGTGTCATGAATTTAGCTGGCTCGGTCTCACATAACGCTGTATAATTTGGGTGAAAATATCTAATTGCAATTTTTCAGACCAATGTGTTTACAATTATTTTCTACAAATTAAGGTCCAATCCTGTTTTTTTCCAGGCCAAGAAGACAACCAGCATATCCTTTTTTTCTGGCTTCAGTTATGAATGCTGAACGTAGTGTGCCAGACGGCTAGTTAATTGTAGTCGTCTTGTCATGTACACAACTCATGTGTTCGTTTCCTCTGTTCATCTACAGGCAGTTCACAAGCTCCGTGTTATTAAGCAAAAAAAAAACCCATCTAAAACTTGTTGGCTGTAATTAAAATTGCACCTATTGCCATTTGAAAATGTAACTCATTCAAATCGCAAAATTCAATATTAAACCAATTGAATCCTTCAGCTCTAGGCTCTCATTGATGTTGACATGTATTACCTGGCCTATACATATATGAAATATGTCCATAAGTATGCATGCAGATTACCTGGCGGGTGTCTCTGTGCTGGGCGTGTCTTCAGTTGAGGTCACGGCTGCATCACTGGTTACCTCAGCCCCCTGCACGGGTATTTGAGACAGCTGTTCTTCGGTTGCAGGCGTTGCCATGGTAGCATCGGGCTCTGCGACAGCAGCCATGGCGACCACCGAGTCGGTCTGCGCTGCCAGAGTGGGGGCGGTGCCAGGAGCTACAACGTCTGTGTTCCTGATAGAAACACCACACCACCACAGCTACTCATTAAAGTCCATCAGGCCCGCACAAAGAGAGGGCTGCATGTTAAGAAATAACATCAAAAAGATTTGAAAGATGTAAGACTCCTTACCCATTCTCCTCTGCCTTTATCATTGCTGATGAATGAGGACAAAACAACAAGGAGATCAGAACATGAGCACTGAACAGCAGACTTCATTATATAGTAATGAGCACACTACAGTCTCTTGCAAAACTTTTCAACCCTCTTACAAGTCAGATTTGTCTGGATTAAAAAAATGACAGACTGTCCCAGTCAGTGTTTTTACTGCAAACCAATATGATCATTAGGGGTTATTTTCACCCATTCTTCTGGTTAGATTTGTTCAAAATTGTTCAGGTGATGCTTGTCAACCACAATTTTGAAAAAGATTTTCAATTAGATTGAGATTTGACCACTGAAAACCATACATCTTTTTTCAAGGCTGTGATGAGTGTTGGCCAGTGGCCCAACCGTACTTCAAATCTGCTATGATGTTCCTTTTCTTCAGTTATATTTTATTTATTTTATAGTGACCATTTGTCAAATGTGAACACAAAACAGCATACGGTGTGAACAGCATGAAATTCTTTCTCTGCATTTGACACATTAAGCAAGTGAAGCACCTTGCTCAAGGGTACCTCAGAGGTGCCACTAGTAGTGCTGGGATTCGAACCCATGACCTTTTGATCACAGGTGCAACTCCCTAACCACTAGGCCACCAGCTGGCCCAGTAAGGGGTCTCCTGATTTTTATAAGGATTTTTAGAAGAAGTGCCTGGGTGGTATGATGCAGGTTCCATTTTCTTACAAGGGGTTCCAAAAGCACTCACTGGGATATCCAAGCACTTGGGAATTATTTTGAAGATTTCCTATCTTGTTCATGTTCTTAACTTTATCTCCATATTTCCTTATAATGCTTGTAGGTCATGTTCACGTTATGACCAATGGTACTTGAAATTGGGGGGGTCTTTTATCCAGAAAATGTTAACTTTTACAAAAGGTCCTCATTAGGGCAGTATCTTTCATCAGTCTATTTGCATATTACTACTTTTTTCAGTTGATAATTTCTGTCACATTTTCTTACTTAAAACCAACACTGATTGACAGTAATTGTTTTTTTTTTTAACTAAATACGACATAGCATAAAATAAAGTGTCATTTATAATCCAGAGAAACATTCAGCCTTGTATTCTTCTAAATACAGAGAAAGGATGTGTAAGGCCAGGCCTACCTTCCAAATCCTCCAGCTCTTTAGGCTTTGTCCAGCGAGACTCTTTAGTCTGAGAGTTGTAGTAGTATGGCTTTCCAGTGTCAGATTTGTACTCCTTCCATGGGCATTTAGACAGCATTTGCTGCAACAAAGCAATATAATACAGTATTAATAGCAGGATACTGTATCTAAATGGTTTCACGCAAGTCAAATGCTTGTGTGCGCCTCTGAAAATATGACATGAAGTTGTTTGGGCTGATCTGAAGTCAGCTTATCTTTTAGGAGCTTTGAAGAGAAAGGATTTTGGAAGGACATTTCAACGGAACAGGAAGACTTACTTAGTCTGTGAAATAAGTATACATACTAATACAGACTAACATCAGTAGTGTCTTTCTTTTTTTAAAAAAAGCTAACAATTGTATGGGCATTTGAAGAAATGACAAGCAGTTCTTGGTGCTGATTAGAAATCTGGTTATTTACTTCTGGACACCTTAACGTAATAGTATGACCTTTCATTTACCCCAAAGTCTGGGAATCGTGTAAAAGCAGCATATCTGTGCGAGAAACAGCAACATATTGTAGTTTACAATAACACACCATGAGGTCAGATTTAATAAGATCTGATAGGAGATTCCATGCAAGGCCAGAAGCAGAAGGAAACGGAGATAGACAGATTGACAGGAAAAAAGGTTAGCTTTACCTCTGCAGGTGATTTGAGTTCATCCGGTTTTTCCCAGGTGGACTGCTTGGTCTCAGTGTTGTAGTAATAGGTCTTCCCATCCAGTGATTTATGTTCTGTCCACACTGATTTCTGCAAAAGTTGATATGCAATCAGTTACAAGTCTCACAAGTGGCTCTATTCCCCAGCTAAAATCAACACGTGAAATGAAATGTCTTGCTTCATGTCCGTTTATTCACTTTTGATTGTGTTTCAATAAACACGATAAAACTGACCTTTTTCGGCTGATCATCTGGTGGAGAGTCATTTGTTGTTGTGCTCTGCAAGAACAGTAACATGAACATTTTTGGGGGGTAGGAGGGCACACTCCAAAATAGTTGACTCATAGTGTAAAAAACTGCAACCTATATACATACATATATACATAGTAAAAATAAAAACACCAAAACACTTGGCTGTACTCACATTAGTTCCTGGTGCAGCTGCGAAAAACACAAATTAACAAACACAACGTATTAATAAACATATTAATAACTGATAATGACAAACTGCATCAATAACATTTATCTTTTACTTCCAAATAAATCATGTTTTCTTACCATTATCCAAAGGGCTTACACCAGGCTATAGGAAAGAAAATAAGAAAAAAAAGATTTTGATCATTCATTTACCCAAAGATCTAGCATATGAAATGTGAAATAAACAGGCATACATGTTAGCATTTTTTCACATAGCCAATGACCTTCAACAGCCTTTCAGCCCAAGATACTGCTCTGAGCCACAACAGCAAGTAATTCACAAGTCTAAGGGAATGGGGAAGCACTCTGTGACAGCACTGATTTTAGTAGCTGCCTTCTGTCTGCAGTCCCACATTGGCTTCTAAAGCCCCAAAAAGAGGACAGTGACTATCTCTTCTTCCATCAGTTTAAAAAAAAAAAAAGTGGTTCATTCTAATTTCTAAAACCACTGTGCCTAATTAATAAGGGGGTAATACAGTATACATGAACAAACTGTATATCGCTTTAATAACATTCAGTTTAGGGCTACATGATCAAGTTAGTGATAAGTGATTATCACTCAACATTTTGGCCTCTTCTGTTGAATCCCAACTGAATAGACGCAAGCAAATGCTAAAAACCTGGTCCTGGAGCTGTGGTGGGCCAAAAAGACAAATACAGAAAAATTATACAGACCCTGTAAAGAATAGCCGGTGTATAGTAACTGCATAAACTGCAGTGACAAGCAGCTTGAGTGGCATCCATTATGCAAAGAATCCTGTTATTAATAGTTGGGTTTTTTTTTTGTTTTTTTTTTAATAAAAGCCACTGCTTCATATCCTTTTTAAATGTGGTACTACTGTTTTACTGGTGCATTTTGACCTTTCCGGCTTGCAGAATCGGAAGAGGAATCCTTCCACAAATACAACCCCAAAATTTCTCATTACGAACTGAATCCAATTCTTCCAAATGAAGTGGTGCAGACTTGAGGATGTGGTTTAGGACATAGTATTACTTACTGTGAGCTATAAAAATGAACTGATTACATTTGTCAGTGGAAAACAGTATAACAGAGATTTTAAGAAAGTAAATAGCCAAGCTTGGTGAAATGTAAAGGTACGTGTCTAGTACCTTCCAACTTGATTTAAATACCAGTCTGGGCTTTCTGAGTTTGTGGTGACTACATTTGTCAGCAGAAAATTGTGTGAATGAGATTTCCTCCCATGCCAATCATCTAAACTATGTTTGTCCTAGTGCAGTAATATTTTTTTTTCCCCATGGACGTCTTACTTGCATACTACAAAATCAGCTTAAAAAGCTGAAAACCTACAGTTTAATGTTCATATCTTTAAAATTATTGATCCAACTGGATGACAAAAAAATCAGCAGAATTAATTAATTACTCATTTCCAAGACATTTCTACATCCAAAGATTCTTATAAAAATGTGTCACAATTCAATACAATGAGGATGCAATTAATGAAAAACTAATTAAGTGAATAAATCAGATAGAAGAATATAGATGTGAAAGATATGGTTTCTTTCATACTATGGCAGTATAACATAAAATAAAGAAAAAATAGACTTTCAGATGTAAATGAGTAAATTTTCTTTCTTTCCACTGCACACATTATGCTAAATCTAGCAGCACTGAAAGCTGTTGGGAGCTATTTTTAACCAGGCTACTGGCTGGTGGAGAATGTGATGGGGGCTATTTTACCGGTCCTGTTGGTTGCATCGTTGCAGCTGGCATGCGTGGTGGCATCATCATCCCAGGAATCATAGGCGGCATCATGCCTGGCATCTAATAAAAGAGAATCATGAAAAATTCATCTGGGCTGCTAATTTCTCTCCAGTGTAGCACAGGGTATTAATACACAGTGTGAGACGAGAGAGTGTGCAAGCGTGTGTGTGTGTGTGTGTTTTTAGACCCCTTTTTGAAGTGTGAAGCCACAGCTCATGCCCAGGGAAAAAGTAGCAGAACTCTCAATCTGCAGCTCTCCAGCACCTCCTGTGCTCAACACTTCCACCATAACACCTTATGATTGATCAAATGTCCCCCATTTGCAGGTAGAGAAGCCTTTTTCTACCAAAAATATACTGGCAGTCAAAGGTGAAAAAAGAGCGGCTACTCTAAAATCCAATCTCTACTAATAGATATGTTACATTACATCCATGTGAGGAACACTAAGTCTGCTTTTGAAGGGAATGTTTTTTTGTCTTCAGTGCAAACATAATATCTGGGAGTGCAAATGAGTAGGCTAGTGAGTAGAAAACAAGTACAGCGTAGATTGCATGAACTCAGAAAGAGTATATGAAAGAAGGCCAGAGGACTGCATCCAGAGATGTTGCTTATACAAAGCCAATGCAAGCAAATACTACATGGATTTGCAAAAAAAATGTATATTTTACCTGTCCCATTGGAGGTGCTCCCATCGGGGGCATCATGGGTGGCATCATCCCTGGCGGCATGGGAGCCATGTTGGGTGGCCTTTGGCTCATGGGCGGCATTCCCATTGGTGGGAAATGAGGCGGCATTCCCGGAGGTCCCATCTTGGAGAAAACGAGAGAAATATATAAATGTGTGTTTATGCATCTATAAAAGCCTCAAATTGTGATTGCAATACAAAACAAAACACATTCCAACACCAACTTACAAAAGGCGGGGGCATCCCTGAGGGTGGGACACCAGGAAAAGGTGGTGCTTGGCTTGGGCCATTATTACCATCAGCAGAGGACTGTCATGAACAAGAGAGCCCATACAATTACCACTGCAGCTCTGAGTAACAGGTGCTCTACACTTATGGTATGTTACTCCTGTTCCCTAGTATAACACAGACTTTAAGACAGTAAATAGCCAAGCTTGGTGAAATCGAAAGGTACGTGTCTAGTACCTTCCAACTTGATTTAAATACCAGTCTGGGCTTTTTGAGTTTGTGGTGACTACATTAGTCGGTGGAAAATTGTGTGAATGAGATTTCCTCCCATGCCATTCCTTTAAATCATGTTTGTTTTAAATTAAGTCTTTTTTACACAGACTTCTTACTTGCATATTACAAAATCAGTTTAACAAATTAAAAACCTGCAGAATTGAGGGTGTGCTTTAGGACTTAGTATGATTTACTGTGAGCTATGAAAATGAACGGACTACATTTGCCAGTGGAAAATTGTGTGAATGAGATTTCCTCCCATGCCATACCAATTAAATTGTTTGTGCTAGTACAGTAATAATTTTATACAGACATCTTACTCAAAACAGGTAATACCAGTAGATCAGAGCCCATAAAGTGGTCAAAAGACTGATAAACCCAAAATCAGACTGTAATTTCTGTTCCTGAACTAACCAGGCTAAGCTAACTACTGCCAGCCGAAACCACTGTCCATTAAGGATCACTATTCCACTATAACAGCAGTCATATATGGGTCAAGAAAAGTGGTAAAGTTAACCAGTTTTGCTACTTATGCATCTCAGACTCCTGCTGTGTCTTCTCAGTGTCTGTTGGAGACTCCAGTGTCAGTATAGCTGGGGGCTAACGTAGCTAGCATGCTAGCTAACGGCTAATTTGAATGTTATTTGGTCTGAGGTTCAGTATAAACTGCTAAAGAGCACCGTTACCATGGAAACTACAGGAGGGGACAATAACAAAGGAAATATTAGTACTGGAAATGATGAGAAAACATTAGATATGTTCATAATTATGGCAACAATGGTGGTCATCTCTTCCTTTTGTGTACCGGTGTGTGCGAGTGTGTGTGTGTGTTAACTAGACAGACATAAACATAAACTCCAGCTCTGCAGCTTCGAGATGATCATTGTAAGTTATAGAAATGTGTGTAAAACCAGCATGGACGATTGAATGAAGCAGCACACACACACGCGCACACACACACATACACATACACATACATACATACATACATACA
>JBBPCZ010000002.1:14624081-14637000 GCA_037974445.1 Brycinus macrolepidotus | reverse complement strand
TGTGTGTGTGTGTGTGTGTGTGTGTGTGTGTGTGTGTGTGTGTGTGTGTGTGTGTGTGTGTGTGTGTGTGACAAAGAGATAATTGTCTGTTTGAGGTGTGTTGGGTTCAGTGCTGTCCTTATTTTTATACTATGTGACACAAAAAGTTTTCACATTGCCACAGGAGGCGTGCTGCAATTAAAATGTGCTTCTTTAAACAACTGTGCTTATCTCTTGTAATTAGAGCAAGAGCACAGGAGGAGAGAAAACGGAGGGAGTGCATGGCATGGAGAGAGCGAGAAAGAAAGAAGGAAATGAGATTATTAGATTTCCGTCCCAGAGGCTTCGGGGTGGGGTGGGAAATAAAAATGACCAGTGCCATGGCCTTCATCAGACAGACTGACCTCACTGTTTTTAGTTTTTCTAACAGCCTCCTTTCACTGTTTTAATAACTCTTTTGGACCACTCTGTAAAGTGTTCCTATCCACGTAAATGAGAATGTGTTGTCACTTAGGGATTTAGAGGTTTTGCATTTAAAGACTGTGAGAAGATAAGGTTAAAGTTGTTTGATCTGTGGTGCAAGGTTTTATAGCCTTAACCAGTTATACACCATATGGACAAAAGTATTGGGACATCTGACCATTACATCAACACAGTCTATGACATTGCATTCACATACATAGACTTTAATATGGAGTTTGTCCCCCTTTGCAGCTATAACAGCTTCCACTATTGTCATTGTTAGGCTTTCCACAAGATTTTGAAGTGTTTCTGTGAGAATTTGTGCCCATTCATTCTGTAGAGCATTTATGAGCTCAGGCACTGATGTTGGATGAGAAGGCCTGGCTCACAATCTCTGTTCCAGTTCAGGTGTTGGATGGGGTTGAGGTCAGGGCTCTGTGCGGGCTCTGTGCGGGCTCTGTGTAGCTTGAGCTAAATATAAAATCAGAACATGAAATCAGAATGTACCTTGTAAGGAGAGAGTAGTCTGAGGTAAAGGTGGCATGATACCACCTTTTCTTTGCTGATACTTATACTAAAGCCCAAAGCACCACTACTGATACTGATCTGATATAGTTTTAGCAACTAACTTATTGTTCTTATGTTATTGAATGACTGCATGTAGCTACTGTTGTGATCACATGACATACTTTAGTCTAAGTTTCTTACTGAAAAGGTTTTTCCATAAAAAAAATATCTGATTAAGCATTTTCTGCTATTTGGGTTGTGGATTATTGTCATTGTTAGTCTATGCTTTAATGCAGCGATTTCTGCTGAGAACATAATGTCCACAGTTTGGACCAACAAAAGTAGAACATGAGCTAGAATCTAGGCTGTGTGTGATTTGCTTCATTTAGTATAACACTCCACCACTCGACCGTGTCAAGGCTAATGCTTGGGTTGTTGTGCTTTCCTTCATTAGTGGGATGAGGGCCTCCTCTGTGTGCTGCTGTATTGCCCCTGCGCTGCCTGGCCTCTCCGCTCTCCTCCTGTCGGCTCTCACTCTGGGCTCCTGACGCCTCTCAGGGCTCATGCGGCGCTTCATCTACTGTAAGGTGGTCCTGACCACCTCCCTCGTCTGGGTGCTGGTGGACGTCTTTCTGCTGCTCTACTTCAGCGAATGTAACAAATGCGATGACCGGAAGGACCGCTCCCTCCTGCCCGCTCTCAGAGGTCTGTCAGATCTCACTCTTCTTTCTGTAGGGGTTTAGTTTTTGTTTTGTGGACAATAAAAAAAATAAAATGTATGACTAAACAGTGCGAGAAGTGATTAAAGAAACAAATCTTCAAAAGTCTGCAAGAAAACAGTAGCATAGCACAAAAGACCCCCCTTTGGCTTAGCAAAGAGGTGTTTTCAGAGAGGTGAGTAGATCAATTAGAGCTGTGTAGATGACAGCAATTTGTCTCAAAATTAATTTGTGGTGTGGGTGTAGAAAACAGTAAATAGCAGCTATTTCCTCCTCCACATTTCTCTACTTTACCATCAGCATCCAAAAAATCTTTTTTCTTTTTCCTTTTTTTTTAAATTTTTTTAATTAATCGCGAAATGTGAGTGACAGGTGGAAGTGACAAGCAACACAGTATCCCACAACCAAAATGAGCAATCCTCCATAACTCTTTAAGAACAAATCTAACATTACAGATAATATAGAGAGATTGCTATCTGATCTTGCTACTAGTGTGTGTAGCATCTCACCAAACTACACTAGATCTCCAGTTTGGAGGGCCCTGCTCATCCAACATTTCTTCTGAAATCAGGGGTATTAATAAGGAGTTTGTTCCCCTTCTGCTGCAGTAACAGCCTCTACTAATCTTTTCTGTATCTTTTTATACTAGATGTTGGAACATGTGAGGATTTGATTGCATTCAGGCATAAGAGCATTAATGAGGTCAGGTACTGATGCTGGATGATTAGTTCTGGATCACGTACACCACTTCAGTTCATCCCAAAGCTGTTGGTTGGTGCTCCATCACTCCAGCGGAAGCAGTTCCACTGTTCCGCAGCTTTATCCCCCTATAGCCAATGCTGACCTTAGGCTCCTTATTGGCAATATGATTCTGTGGAGATTATAAAAGCTGTGTGTGTAATTGCACAAGTGTGTGAGCAATAGGTGCATAATCAAGGGAAGTAGTGCTGGCACTGCAGCACTCCTATTGGCACTGAAGCACCCTCTCTTTGCACTGCAGCACCCCAGATATGAGGCTTAGTGATCATTAAATCTAAATCAAAACTCAGCCCCCTCCACGGTTTACACAATTATTCTGTCTCCACCCCCAAACCCCACTCCTTCACGCTCATCGACAAAATTATTCTGTCTCCGTCCCTAAAGTCGACAAATCATGTCTCAATTTTAAGCACCCCCTGTGTGAAAATCGTTCCCTATAAATAGGTCCACCTTAAAGTGGCAGAATTCACTAATTGGAAGATGTGTATAGTACCATGGCTGTAAATTATGAATCGTATGAATCGGCAAAAGCAGTTTATCAAATTACTGTAAATTTCTCTCTAACTTTCACTAGTTTTACTCATTTGCACATTAATTAGACCATCTGAACAGTTTACTTTGAGCGGACTCTGTAAGCTACCAAGAAATTCTCTCAGTGACAAAAAGACTTTTACAAACAGTGCTGTCTGCCTCTCCCTCTGTTTTCTTTTAAATTTTAAACACGTTGTCTTCCTCTCATGATGGAAAAATCTATTTCAGCACTTCCCTGGTGACGTAGCTTGATGTTTTTGCTAATGCACTTTGTTGTGAGGAATGACTGCCTGCCTGCTGCCAGTGCCATGCCCTGTAATCCCCAACATAACTGGTTCCTTCACTTTACTTAGATGCTCTCCCGAGTAAATAGGTTTACAACCCGCATGATAAGCGGCTTTTCAGTTTCAGATGAGGGACAGTCACAGCTGCTTAAATGAAAGAGTGTTTTTGTTCATCTAGGTACAGGATTATTGAAGGTCAGTTATGTTAACTGGGCTAGCTGCATTATGATAGTTGAGTGTCCACAGAATGAAGTTGCCAGAAATGCTTGTGTTAGTCAGTTGCAAGATTTGAAATGATCTGGAAAGGTATTAAGGAATTAAGTAGGCAAATGAGGTCTAAGCAGTCATTGTGCCAAGAAAAGCAGGGCTTAGAGCGGTGACAGTCTGTTAGCCATTCACAGTTTTCCTTTGTTGCCAGATTGCGCCAGGTGGAAGATTCTGTGCAGTTTTGGTCATCATTTTGGGTACATTTACTGATGATGTAGACGGAGTGGCATAGCTCTTTCTTTACTTTTTGAGGAAAACTTCCTTTTCTGTGTGATGGCCAGCATATTCCTTCGTCTCAGATTTGCTTTAGCATGATCAGACAAACTATCTAAGATTTCTGAGGCAGTGTACACTGTTAGCACACTGGACTGAGGAGACAGTTATGAAAAACCAATACATTTCTCAAAATGTCTTTCCATTCCTGACTTTAATGTGATATACTGCTCATTAAGACCATATACCTAGACCTGCATTTACAATATAACTGGCTCTGTGTGTTCTGATATACAGAATGTGAAGAGAAATTAGGTTTTTCATGTGTTTTTATTTTTGACGCTCCTTTTATTTCTGCGTTTCATGTCAAATTTAGAGTTTAATTTACATTTGGTATCACTGTGGTTTACCCATTATCAATCATAAGCCAATTGAGGCAAATATACTTTTTGAACACAGAATGTCGAACAGAATCCACTTGCCCCTTCAAATTAGTGAATTCAGCTTTGAGATGCATCAGTTACTGCTGCAGACTTCGAATAAAAGCAGAACTGCATACTGTGATGGACCTCCATCCAGTACATTCTGAATGAGTTGGTGTGCTGTCTGTGATCCAAACCTAATTATCCATCATTAGTACCTGATCTCACTTATGTTTTTGTGTCTGAACGTAACCAAGTCCTAACAGCAATATTCCAACATCTAGTGTAGTCTCAGAAGTGCAGAGGCTGTTACTGCAGCAAAGGGGGTGCAAACTCTCTGTGAGTATCCGTAATTTCAGAAGAAACATTGGAAGAGGTGCCTGCAGGCTTTGGGACACACAGTGTACTTCTGTTTGTGGAGAGCTGTCCCCCTGCAGCGTTTACCCCCTCCCAACAAAATCCAATCTAAGACTCTAAATCCGCCAGCCTTGGTCTTGTGGTGTAAGGTGTGTTATAGTGGGGTGAGGAATTAAACTCTGCAGCAAGGTAGCCTTCCAGCAGCAAAGCTTGAGATAAATGATCTGCCTAAAGTGCAATAAAAAGTTTCTGTTGTTTGTTGTTTCTTCCTTTACTATAAAAGATAACTGGGAGGCATGTTTGTTTTAGATATCATGAAGCCACTTGCCCTTTTAACAGAAATACCACTGGAATTTAATGTTTATTAGTAGGAGCTCGGATATGATTGCTTGCCTTCAGGTTTCAGACATTTTGCTCTACTGTTTATATTGTAACACATACATTTTGACGTTAATGATATGAAAATAAATATGTTGTAGATCAAACAATATAATGCTATGGAGTTGCCAGTTCATAAATCAAGGAACTGAACAGAAACCCAGAACATGGCGATACTGTGTTTTCGTAGTTCTGCCCAGGGAAGTTTTGAGTTTCATGGTGACTATTGAGATGCAGGGTGCGTCTGTAGTGGTACTTGAATATCATATCAAATGTCTGAGCCCTCATCGACTTGTTTTCTGTTGGAGCCAGGGCTTATCTATGAGTCATTTTTGCAGATGCACCACCCTAAATTCAACTCCAGCTTTCAGCCGAGAGATCCTCAAAGTAGTTCAGCTAATGGTCTTTTTTTTTGTTGTTGTTTTTATATATAATTGACTGGCATATTCATTGTCAGCATAACAACTACTGCTGCTCACATTTCTCATAAGAAGAAAAATATTATAGTTATTTCTCAGCTGCTCAGTCTTCTTCTAACACACTTCCTCCTCCTTTGACATTATGACTCATCCATAAGATCACACGGCTTGAAAGTCTTGTTTACAGTAAATTTTATGACTGGACTTGACCTTTTAGACACTGAATTTGCTATAGACCAGTACTATCTGTAATGGCATGGCATAGTAAAGGTAGCCAGAGAATCTCGGACAAGCATGAAATTTACAAGCATGCTAGAAAAAGATTATTCCAATAATGTGACAAACTGGGCTCTCTCTTTGTTCTCAAGTATGTGCTATTTTTGGATGTGGCTGCTACCCAAGACAAGACAGCTATGTGTGTGTGTGTAGGGATATCAGATCCCTCCACGTCCCGCACAGAAATGATTTGACACTCGGTTAGCCTGAAATGAGAAATAAAGGACACAGGCTAGTGAAGCACACCGTGCAGAAGTGTTTGATGGCTTTTATTTAGCTAGTCTGTGTTTTCTGTTGCATTACATTTTTTTCAGCATTTTTTTTTTCTTATTTTTTTTTTTCTTCTTCATATTTTTATGTGACTGCAAGGCGTGCCACTACTCTAGATATTTCTACATAGCTGGTTATATTTAGCATTGCAGATATAGTGTGTCCTACTTCTTGATCACACATGCATATAATATTTCCTCTTGATATCTCTGCCATATGCAATGAAGATCAGAGAAAGGCCACCTGAGCCTGTGTTTGCTCTGTGGTTTGTGGAGTAGTAATGCCCAACTTTGCCCTGTCCACCAGCAGGTTCAGCTCAGCCTTTTCAAAGAGAAAGCCATCAAATCAGTCAAGCCCCCAGAACATGCTGCTCATCTATGCAGGTTTCCCATTGAATCCTCTTAACAGACCTGGTGCAGATGGGCTTGCTCGTCCCTGCAGACCTCCAGCTTCGCTACAGGAGGTTATTAGAGAGATGGAGTGATAAGCCTGTGGGGTGGTGCACTTTAGCTTTGGGGGTGCTTCTAATCACACATTTATTTTAATGGAAATCGAAGGACTTGTGGGGATTTGACACTGATCAAAATAACTTCACACTTTGAGGATCAGATGTTAAACCGTAATGGTTTGGTGGCTCTGTAGCTGCTCTTGCTATGATTTTCACTAATTAGACACAGGTTTTTCTGTAGAGGACTGAAAACACTAGAGATTAGTAGCACTTAGACACTGAAGTAGGATGTCCTCAACTCATCTCTGTATCTTCTTTTATGTGTTGAAGTCCCATGATTGGCTTTTTTCAGTGCTGATCTGTTTCTTGTCTATTGGCCAGCCCACAATGTGGGATATTTGGGCTGACTTAGAGGCTGATTTTCCCAGTGTGATGCCGGAACACCTTGTTTTCTGGCTTTCATGTGGATGTTACTTTGACATGTACCACCTGCCTAAACATCGTTGCTGATCAAGTACAGCCTCTTCATGGCAACAGTATTTCCTTATGGTAGTGGCCTCTTTCAGTTTGATTGTGGCATGAGCTGGACAAACTAGTCCAATCCATGGACACCCCACTTTGCAACTTACAGGACTTAGAGGATGTGCTTGTAAAGTCTTGGTGCCAGATCCCATTGCACACCTTCAGAGGTCTTGGGGAGTCCATGCCTTGATGGGTCAGAGCTGCTTTGGTGGCACGAGAGGGACCTGAACAATATTAGGCAGGTGGGCTTAATGTTATGACTGATCGGTGTATAGTAAGATAATACTAGAGCTGTAGTCAAGACCACCTTTTTTTGAGTCCAAGATGTGTCCAAGTCCAAGTTAAGACTGAGTCCAGATGAGGGAGAGAGAGTTAAGACGGAAACAGAAAAAATAAGAATCCTTATTATAACACATTATAGTGTTTGTGTGATTCTAGAGATATTCTAGAGTATATCTTCTATTTTAAGATCATTTTGCTCTGTCATTATTTGACTGTAGGATCAAATAGGCCCATATTGTTTACTTTAAGTAGAGCCATTTAACTTGATTCACTTGGCTCGCTGACATCTGTGGCCAACAAGAAAATGATGAACATGAATGCATCACGTGCAGAGTGCGCAGAGGTGAGTTTTACCAGGCACCCAGTGACAATGCCTGTTCTAGATGGATGTTGAGATCCTTTAACCAGTGTCTGTTTTCTGCACACACTGACTTGATTTTGTCGACCGTTGCAGCTGATTTCTTTTTGTTTGGGGTGGGGGTGGGTGGAGGGTTCATTTTGTCAATGATTATGGGTGTTTTCGTATTGTTGTTGATTGATTTTTGCCATGGTCTGACACCATGGAGAGATGTTACAAGCAGAACAACTGTTTTTAAACTCGGTTGAGACCAATGAGAATATCTGGCAAGACCTGCCTGAGACTGAGACAAGTCCAGATACCAGCATACCAGCACAACGGGAAAGCTTGCAGTGTTGCAGCAGAAAAGGGGAAAACACTAGCTAGAAGCAAAAAGGCAGACAGCAAGTTATAAAAAATAATACATAAATATAAACAAACAGTGCACCGTTAGTAAACATTATATAAAGATATTACCCATGAGTGTTTTTTTGGCTTTTTAGTTTTAGTGCTTGATCTACTGCGAGCAGCATTGATTGAAAGTCTGACTGCATCAGGAAGAAAGGACCTGCGGTATCTCTCCTTCACACATCACGGGTGAAGCAGCCTGTCACTGTTGGAGCTGCCCAGTGCTGTCAGAGAGTCCTGCATGGGGTGGGACGTTCTCCATCAGAGCTGGAGCGATGCAACACTGATTAATCCAGTCTGCTCACATCTCAGTTGTAACCTTTCCGGGTTTGGATTGTGAACTTGTTAGAGAAGTGCGTGCTGTCTCATTTGAGTCTTCATGTCACATGCATTGATGTGAGGATTTGATTACATTCAGCCATTAATGCATTAGTGAGAGAAGGTTCTGATGTTTAATGATTAGCTGTAGATCACAAATGTTACTCCAGTACAATTCAAAGGTATTCAATTAAGCTCTGTCGCTCCAGAGATCGCAATTCCAATAAACCCCTCTAGCCGACACTAGATTTTTGGCGCGGTGACCTTATAGGCTGGCTGCTCTAGAGCATCCCGTTCTATTGACAGAGCTTTTCTATAGAGATTATACAAGCTGTGTGCATGCAGTTGAACGTGTCAGCGATGGGTGCATCTTAGAGTGGCTTCACTAATTAGAAAGGATGTCTGGATGCATATAGTGTACCACCACTGTGATAGTGCTTATTTAGCACAAGCACCCCTATGAATTTCATTACGTTATGTTAGCACTGAGCTAGCGATGGGGTATGTGCACTTTCTCTTATTAAACACTGTAAAAGCAAATTAAAAAAAGGCTTTATTTTTGGCTGAAAAAAAGCACACAACTAGTACAGCACTCTGTCTGATGTTCATTTTGATCTAAAATCATGTTTGTACATGAAAAATTCTGCAAGATCTTTCACAATCAGGACCATTGCTCATGAACAAGTTCGTCAGCATAATCTGAAAGTGTTTTATCTGGTGTTTTATTCTGGAGTGTGCCATTACTACTTAATTTAGTATACCACATTAAACATGCACACAGTTTTTTTGTTAGGAATGTATAATTAGAATCAGCTGGGGTTTTTTTTTTCTCAAAACAAACAATTGGCCGATGTGTTACTGTGCATTTGATCTTTGTTGTAATTTTAATGAGGTAAATAACATGAGGCAGGTGCACCTGCATTTGAACGCTACTGCCATTTATGGGGTAGCTGCCATAATGGTGCTGGTGGCCTAGTGGTTAGGTTAGTGGTTCACCCTGCATTGTTCGCCCTGCGATAAGAAAGTTGTGGGTTTGAATCCCAAGACTGCTAGTGGCACCACTGAGGTACCCTTGAACACGGTACCGTCCCCACACACTGCTTTCTGGGTGCTGTGTTCCCGGCTGCCCGCCGCTTCGCTTGGTGAATGAGTTAAATGCAGAGGAATTTCGTGCTGTTCACACTGTGTGCTGTGGTTTGTTCACGTATGACAGAATGATCACTTTCGCTTTCATTTAGATACCAACATGTTGTAGTGTAATTACTGATTACACTCATTGCCGCATAGCCTAATTTCTGATGTAGTACTTTATTTGGTACATATATTTCCAAATTTAAAATGACCTCGAAAAAGCTCATTAGTTTGTTTATATTATATTGTGACTTTAACTAATGGTAAGTGCTGGGATTGTGTTACTGTGTTTCATGTGTTCATTTAGCCCACATTGTGAGCTACTTAAAAAAAAAAAAGTTATTGAAAATCAGCAAAAAAAAAAAAAAAAAAGTTAATTGGCCTTTGGATATAAAGAAATTGGAAAAATTCACGATCTCTACGTCCCTAATAATCATGAGCATTCTGCTTGTGCGATATAAACAGATTGTCTGCAAAATTATCGTGATAAATAATTATTGTCCTCTGTACCAGAAGTTTTCATATACACATCCCAGATCTTAAGAGAATAAAAATCTACATTATAGTGTCCATTTGTCATACGTGAAGCAGCGTGCAGCCAGGAACACAGTGTCCGGGGAGCAGTGTGTGGGGACCGTACCTTGCTCAAGGGGACCTCAGAGGTGCCACTAACAGTCCTGGGATTCGAACCCACAACCTTCTGATGGCAGGGGCAACTCTATAACCACTAGGCCACCAGTATAAACTCTGCAAATGGCATTCAGAGTATAAAGTGGTGCTTGAAAGCTTTCAAAACCTCTTAATTTGTAAATTTGACCTAAAATATGAACAGATCTTCATTAAAAATAAGGAGTGTCCAACTCCAGTCCTTGGAAACCGGTGTCCAGCACAGTTTTCTGATTGCTGGTGCAAACTCTTCATAAATGGTTTTATAACCACTTCCAGACTGTTGAGCTTTGATAGCTGCTTTTTTAAGATCCTTAGAATCACTTGCCCAAGGCTTGGCATACACTCACTTTTGTCTGGTGAAGACCAGACTTTGTTGGTGAAAATATTTTTGAAATGGGGCAGAGTCATCTGCACTCACACTGAATATCTCCATAACAAACCAGTCATTCTGTAGGTTCACATACTTTTGCCAACAAAGACATTTAGTGTAAGAACACTTTGTTCAGTAAAGGAACAAAGCAGTGTAAATGTGTTCTTTGCTTCTTTTTTTTTTTTAATTGAATTGTTATGGCTTAGAACAAATGTATGTAAAAATTAAGATAATTTGAAAGGATTTACAAACAGGGCATGGTTAAAGACGAAGCATCAACAAAGATTAAAAAAGCTGTGGTGACGCACGATAGAATATGAAATGACAGTAATTTGCACAATATTACTAATGTAAATTATTGTGATATTCGAGAGACAGTATTTTTAGAGAGGCAGATCAGCTCTCTTTTTTTTTTTTTTTACAAGATGCTGCTATGCTATCACACTCTGAACATGTGATACAGCTGCTAATGGGATAACAAACTAATTTGATAATCAGAGTTATGCTTTAAGTTGAAATAGTTACTCATATTCATGCTGGCAGAGATTAGAAGTATCGTTAAGTGTTTTTTAATTAATAAAACCTACTAATGATGTCAAGGTTTCCACATTGAGCCCAGTTATTCGATGGATGTCGGGAGTGTTCATAATGGATTTCAGGGCAGGATTTTTATGTTTAAACAGTACAGGTAATAGTAGTGTGTTCCATGCTGTCTTTTATGTTGGAAGATATTATCATTTCATTGTCAATAAATTAAAGTGAACCATTTGTTGCGTGTTAACACACCACAGCACAGCACACAGTGTAAACATTGTGAAATGTGTCCTCTGCGTTTAACCTGTTCACCAAGTGAAGCAGTGGGCAGCTGACAGTGGTGTGTGGGGATGGTACCTTCCTCAAGGGTACCTCAGTGGTGCCGCTGTTGGTCCTGGGATTTAAACCCACGACCTTCTGATCGCAGGTGCAACTCAGTAAGCAATATAAGCAATTTCCTCCGGGATCAGTAAAGTTTTCTGATTCTGATTCTAACCAAGAGCTGCCCAAATGTTTAACCGGTATATTACAAAAAATGGCATTCAAAACTTGTCAGAACATATTTTAAAAATATTTCACGTTTGACAATATCATGATAAGGACAAAATGATGTGAATCTGTCATTTTGTACAGGCTCTCTCACATTTACAGTCAATGCAGGCCTGCCTTAACACAGTTGAGGTAGCTGCTGCTGACAGATATTGACCACATTTCCCGCAAGAAGCACATCCTGATTGTGTCCATTAAGTATTTGGTGAGGATCCTAGTGTAATGCTCCTGGAAAAGTTCCTGTATAGCCAAGTGTTAAGTTATAGTCCAAGGACAGCTTGACTTGTTCTAAAACATGGATCATTAAGTCAGAACCACTGGAGACTGCTCATGTTCTTTAGCATCTTAAATTCTGAAAAGTCTAGTTATATTGTACAGTACCCACTGTACTTTACTGGTTGATGATTGTAATAAGCACCTGATGTCGCTAATTGTGTGATGATCAATTTTAGCCTACATTTATTTATCCTGAGTTCTGCTTCTCTGTACATTTTGTGAGCATTTAGCTAAACTTTGGCTTTTCTTGTTATCCAGCGGTGATGTCCCGAACTCACGAGGGTCCAGGAGAGATGGGGAAAGCTGTGATCATCCCTAAAGAGGACCAGGAGAAGATGAAGGAACTCTTTAAAATCAACCAGTTCAACCTGATGGCTAGTGACATGATTGCACTCAACCGAACTCTGCCTGATGTCAGATTGGACGGGTAAGAACGTGGGGAGGGGGTGAGGATGGGCGAGTGTACACCTCTGTATACATGTATACTGGTGTTTATGTTAAACATCTTATGTTAAATGATTTGTTGTATTAATACTTTTATATGCAGTGTCAATTAAAAAAAAAGTATTTTTATGGTTAATAAAACACATTATTCAATATTTTAAGAAGTTCAACAATAAACACTATTCTGTAATGGTTTATTTATAATAATCGTTTTCTCACGTTACCTGATTGGATCACCACTTCATAAATATCAGCCATTCTGGAACCTTTTTTTTCTACCTTTATTAATGGAATACAGCTGCCTTGGTCATAATAGAATCATTTGTGTTTCTCTTTATCAGTTAGGACAGTCCTTGAAGTGTTTTTACAGATTCCTGCTTTCTACTGTTTACTTGAAACCTGTGGAGCTGCACAGGACCAGGATTATAGAAGTATTGTATATGTTATTAGTAGGGTTCCAAAGGGGTGGAAAATTCCTGGTAAATCTCCAGAAACTTTTCTTGGGAACTTTAGTTTGGGAATTTTGGAAATATCAACATTAGCTGGTGTGAAATACTTCCACACACTGGATGGTGTACGTGGCATTTTTCTGTTGAATAAGATAAAATGTGTAAAAAAAACACTAATGCAATGCAATGCAGATATCTAGATAGTTAGCTGAACAAATGAAATGGTCTTTATAATATTTTACAAGTGATGTATAAAATCTTGTATGGTTACATAAAATCATCTAGCAGGAGGCAGAAGAAACAGCATCACATTTACAGTAGCTAGCATCATGATAAGCT
>JBBPCZ010000002.1:14584680-14604820 GCA_037974445.1 Brycinus macrolepidotus | reverse complement strand
GAAAACACGCGAGCACGCACAAACACACACACACACACACACACACACACACACACACACACACACACACACACACACACACACACATTATATATATAAATGTGTGTGTATGTATGCTGCAGAGGATGTATGAACAAAACATTTGATGGGAGAAAGCCTATTGTAACCAATGCCTTCACAAAAAACAAAAAAAAAAAAAAAAAAAACCAGTTTCTGGTATACATACTTTTAATATGGTATTTTGCATCAGCACTTTCAGCACCACCCTGTTTTGCTGCAGCTGTAATCACACTGCTGATTGTCATGCTGCTACCTCATTTCTTCTTATACTATCTCATTCATTTTTTCTTCCTAAAACTCTGTACATACATGTATACATTACATGCTTTTATTGCTGAATTTGGATCTGCATGCATGATCATTCTGCCATATCTGCTGCTGTATCAGATGTTTTAATGATATATATATTTTTTCTTTTTTCCTTTCTTGCCTTTTTTGATAATCAGTAGAGTGTCACTAATATCATTATGCAGTGACTATAAAGCTATTCTGTTCTATTCAGGATGTATTGTATGTTTGTGCAGGTGTGGTCCGAGTGGACTACGGAGACGTGTCTGCCCGCAAGGCTCTGAGAGAAGCTCTGAAGTGTAAACCTTTCTCCTGGTATCTGGAGAACATCTACCCTGACTCTCAGATACCACGCAGATACTACTCACTTGGAGAGGTACGCACAGGCCAGGTTTTGTTCTTGTTCAGTGAGTCATATCAGATCAGAAACAATAATTCATGTGACATTGCTGTTCATGCCTGTTCATGTGTTTCTAGTTAAGTTTAATTGCTATCTAGGGTGAAGTGTTCTTTTTTTGAATAGTCACTGCATGTGCTTTTCTCATTTGTGAGCTCATTTGGAAGGGCTTATTTTCTAGGTTTCCAGTTAGTTTCCTCCTATGCCTCTTTCACTTTTTCTTTATGAAAAAACTTCATCTTTATGAATTTAGTCTGAGTAATTGTGCTTTTGAGTACCATAAGGCATGTTTAATGTCCTCACACACACCCCGGATGACTGTGCCTTCAGCAACAACAATACAATTTACCTAATGCATAACTCGAGGGAATAGTTCAGCAAACATCTAACTGATACAGGTTTTCACTTACCCTTGATGTAGACAAACAGCCGAGACACATTTGCTGTTCTATGAGGCTAATGTGTTCAACAAATACCAGGAATCAATAACCACCCAAATCTAATCCTTAAATACATTCCCAAAGCTGACACAGACTTCTCAATGTAGTTTAGGGTACGATAGGAGTTACTGTGAGCCATAAAAATGAGCTAAACTTCACAGTGTAGAAAAGTGCTGTGGGCAGACATATCAGACAACAGGGTGTGATTTCACAAACCACCTCAGGAATAGGAGTGTTGATCTGGAATCATAAATATGGAGAAATCTGATCCAAGATCAGTCCTCCTTACAACTGCTTTGTGAATATCAGCACCTGAAATGGCTGCTTGTGCTGCCTCACATTGTCCCAAAAACTGATGCCTGCATAGTATTTTAAACAAAGGCAGTTTTAAGAAAGTTCAGCTCTTCTAGGATAATAAAATTTAGGGGAAGGAACAGTGCATTACAGTGTATTATGTACTTGTAGTAATTGTCTTCTGACCCAGCGTGAAAGGTGCCTGAGTGTTTGGAGAAATGAAAAGTGTGTGTGTGTGTGGAGGTGGGGGGGGGCACATTATGCCAGTGCCTCATATTTTATAACTCTGCAGTAAAGCTCATCTGTTTCTCCTCTGCTGCTGCTGCTCTGGCACTTCTCTCTGCCCTGCTGCCTTTGCTTTCTGATGGCTCTCCACCACACCACTCTTTACACTCCTTTCACTACAGCCTCCATTAGCTTTTATGGTATTTAATTATAAACCTCACTGATGACTGATAATAGGACAGGCATTAAATATAGACCCTATCCTGATTCTTTTGCTATATTAACTCAGGTACTGATTTCACAGTGTATAATACAGTGACTGATTTCATAAAGTAGTCGTTGAAGAAGGAATTTGAGGAGAGCTTCAAACAATCTGTGATGTTCAATTTGTGCTACCCAGCCAGGGTCCTAATTAATGAGCTGGAATGACTTGTTTCAGTGTTGCTCTAATTATGTTGGAACACAGGGGCAGGCTAATCAAGGCCTTGTATTATTAATTACATGGAGAAAAAGTGATTGCTCCAGACTTAAGCCACCTGGAGAGTGAATGACTTCATCACATGCAGTGATGATAATATAGCCAAGAATGAGCCCTTTCTTCTCTTTTTCTTGTGTAACATTTATTGTTCAGGCCCAGTTGTTTGTAAAGCACAAAGGCGCTCACTGTTTTAAGCCTGAATGAAAAAGATGCTCTTTTGTGGTTGATGAGGGGACAGGAGTGACTTTTTCAGCTGGGTTCATAGGCACGTAGTCAATCATTGGAGAAAAGCAACAGAAGGACCTGCATCGTCAATTAGTGACCTGTGAGCCAGATAGAGGCCACATCCAAGTTTTCTCTGGCCACTACTAATCTTCCAACATGTGTATTTAAAAGGGTTCTGTTCTGAGTAGGCAGCAGAGTAATTTATAAGTTGCTTGCAAACTTAATTTTTGTGGTGTATCCTCAGTGCCTTTTAAATGCATGACCTTATGTAGATATTCTGGAATCTCTAATGAAAAAGATGAGAAGGCAGGCATGGTGCAGAAAGGATAAAAGTGTGAGCAATTCCAACAGGGAGTTATGACTAATGCAGGCACATGACAGGGGCTTGGCCAAATAGTATTTGCGCTGATAGAATTTTGCCCATCAAATCTATACTGTATTGGCATTTAAGGTTTTAAAACAAATAAATAATACAAATTATATAAATAACATTTATACAGTGATTGCACTCAGCTGTGGCAAACACTATTTGTGTATTTGACAATACAGTAATGTAAAAGACTCTGCATGTCACCAACAAATATTAATGTTACACTATGAGTTTTTATTAATTTATCGGTTGTATTTTTGACCTAGGCCTCTCCCTGAAGATCTATTTTCCAGCAGCGTTTAGTTCCAACAAGCACCTAACATTCTCTGCCTATGGATGCATTTTTCCCCTGTGAAACTGGGATAATGAGTTTGTTACAAAAATGAAATCATTCAAATTTTCCTTCTTTTTCTACTTATTGTAGTTATTCTGATTCTCTGCTAAAACGGTATGGGGAGCTGAGACTGTATGTCGCAGAAGCACCAAATTTGGAGGAAAGGTGCACCATGCCCACCACTACTCGGGCACAAAAAGTGACCAACATTATGCCTGATGGTGGGGTTGCAGTGTTTGTGTCTGTAATTCCTGAACCGTGAGGCAGTCTTTGTGCATTTTGCTCATTCATGGAAACCAAACCAAACTGCAGTTTGGACCATTAAGCATCTTCCACAAAAATGGCTCACTTATGCATCTTATGCAAATCATACTTTAGCCAACTAGTCCTTGTTTTTTTTTTTTTACCTGATCATCAAGGTTTTAGTGGCAAAACATTTACAGCTAATCAGCTTTCAGCAGGCATTTGACAGGCTTAGTACTGGCCAATTGTTGTGAAATTTGAATGCCATTACCACACATGGGTTCTATGCCAGGCAGTGATATTGGATAGAATGCATCCTCAAGGTGGCGCTTCAGCACAGCATTTTGCCTTTTGGCCTTCAGCTTATCATGAGACCAGCAGCCAATGTTTTTTTGTATGTTATTAGTAAATGAATTACTAGTGTAATTGCAACTAGGTATTATTTCTAACTGTAAGCTACCAAATTATACTCAGGACATATATGATATGTAAGTGTAGTGCACTAGCTAACTTTTTTTTATGCAAGTGCTACTTTTGCTGCTGTCTTCCACTGTCACCATCCCAAATTCAAGTTATATGCAGCCATACTGACATTTGATTATGGCAACCTTAGGCTCATGTACTTCACAGGGTCTCACCATTATTATATTATATAAGCTTTTCTGTGGCGATTATGCATGCTGTATGTGCACCTGTCAGCAACCTGTCACCTTAAGAGTATCTGGAGTAATAGAGTATCTGGATACTTGTGGACATACAGTTTATATGATAACTCATGCTGAACAGCTTTCTAATATCGTTCAAGAGCTGTTCTACAGTTCTCCAGGTTCTGTTTTCCCTACCAACCGAGAAATGATCATAGATTTTTGACGTGGTCAGCAAACACTCTTTGGCCTTTCTCATTTACAGATCAGAAATGTGGAGACCAACCAGTGTGTAGACAACATGGGGAGGAAAGAGAATGAGAAAGTTGGCTTCTTCAACTGTCATGGCATGGGTGGGAACCAGGTGAGAACACACTGGCCTGGACAAGACTCTTAGGAAACTTTTACCATCTGAGGTGCCTTCTTTCTTGCCAATGAGTTTATTCCATGTGGGAGAAGCTAACTTTGTGGATCTTCTACACAGGTATTTTCATACACTGCAGATAAAGAGATTCGGACTGATGACCTGTGTCTAGATGTATCCCGCCTGAATGGACCTGTGGTCATGCTTAAGTGCCACCACATGAAGGGCAACCAGATGTTTGAATATGATGCCGAGGTATGTATCGTACTTAATCTGTCACTATGGCTTTTTACCTTCTAATAAACTACATGCAGATGTGACTTGAATATCTAAAGTCCTGTTTTTAAGAGGTTTTAAACCACCAGATGGTGCTGTATATCATTCATGCTACTCTCATGTTGTTGCATTATGTTGCTGTTTGAACACTTTAGAGTAAAGAGTTGTTTAAACCATTGTTCTTCCCCTTGCTTAGTATGTTGGCAAGTGGGAATATGATTTTAAGGTAAGATAAGCCTAGATGTGTGTTGCTGAATGTTATGGTAGTTTTCTGGCATTACTGCAATATACACTCACCATCTTCTTCGTTAGAAGCTCCTACTTTGTAATTACATTCTCTGGCCACTTTTTCAGGTCCGCTTCCTATATAGGTCCACTATATAGCTATACAATTACAGGCCGTAGCCCGTCTGTGGCTGGACAATTTGTAAGCTGTCCTCTACCTTATTTATCATCGATCAGTTTCTGACCACAGGGCGCTGCTGAACAGATACTTTTTGGGGGTTGAAAAGAGCAGTGAAACTAAAATGGTGTGATGCTGGTACATATGTGAGGCACAGCCCTGTTGCTGTGCTTTTAAATGTCTCAGCATCACTGCAAGGCTTGAAGTGGCTCGCCAACCAAAATTATCCAGCCAAGAGCACTTCTGTCAGAACCTGACTGCTGAGGGCAGCCATTACAAATTGCACATAATGCGAAAATGGCTACAGTCTCTAACCGTGTGCCAGCAAGGTGTGTCTGTAAGCTGTTTCTAATAAAAAGGAAAAATAGTGGCTGGTGAGTTTATATGTTTAATGTGTATTAGTAGTGTTTGGTTTTGGGTAGAATAGACTTTGCTCCCTGGAATCCCTTGCGTGTGTGTTATTCTTTAATGAACAGCCAATGCACACGTAGCTCATAGTTTAAAATATGTGCCCTGAGCCAGACTTGTGTCTGTTTACTGTGGGGTTCCTGCAGTCCTCTAGCATTTCTCAACCTTGTTTCCTATTGATTTTTTGTTACTGTAGCATAAATTATACCCATGTTCCATAGAGATGGCTTGATGTCTTAGTTGTCCTCTTCTGAAGTGTTCAGGGCCTTAGGCTACATAGAAACACCCACCAAAAATGGATCAAAATGGTGGAGACTTAGTATCCTCCATATCAATACTTTTTCAATATCTGTGAGATAACCCCATTCATTGGGTGGCCTACTTGGGAAACATATTTTTGGATAAACTGGCAATGCAGCATGAAAGGGGACATTGCCGTTAGAGACTTAAAGATAGAAAGTTGAGAAAAGACTTATTTTAGACACAGACCTCCCTGCATTTGGGGATTGGGCTGTGCCATTGGGACATTTCCTTGTGTGAAAACTGTGTTTTCACCTCCAAATGATTAAGGCCTCTTGTGCCAGGCTACCGAAAGCCCCTGCAGATTAGTTTATTTATATATCGGCCGAGAGAGCCAAAGTTTCAGGCCTTTTTGATTAGTAATTTATGCAGCATAAAATATTAACTGGTTTGGGTTTTCAGAAATGTCAGGCTGTCACTGCTATCAATCTTTAAACCACACTTAAAAAGCTTATAACACTGTCGCTGACTCCAGGATTTCATTCCATTAAAATTTTATTGGTTTCTTGTGAAACATCTCACAGTCAATAAACAAGTTCTTTACTTATTCTTCTTGACAACCAAAGGATTAGAGACCAAGTTTAAAAATAGCATGAATACTCAGACACTGAAATTGCAGCAAATATCACTAGCAGTTATATTCAGGATGGGACAGCTTAGGCCTCCAGTTTACCTGCCTGATGTACATGTATCATTCTCACCTTTTATCAGATATACTCATTCTCACCACTTATCTCATATCCATCTCTCTGCTCTTTTTTGACATCATCTGTTTTGGCTATTAATACCTGTTCCACTAAATTTCAGTAACTGGAACTGTTGGCTTTCTTCAGATTCTTTAAAAAGCAGACGCAGGTCTTTGTCAACATTTTTTAAAATACATTTGGCCCTTACTTCTTCTTATTTATTTATTTCATTATTAATCTGTGTTGCTTGCTTTTAATTACACGCATTGTGCTATTTGTTGTTAATCTTATGTGTGGAAATTTATGATGTGCCACTTGCAATTTTGGCCAGGATGCTCCTGTAAAGGAGATTTTTCCCCTTAATAAACTTTTTTCCTGCTGAAATATTTGGTCCAATAAACTGGCCCACTGTTCCTTCAATTATAAGGAGCCCAGTACCACTTAAGCGCGTCAGTCCGAGGGGCTGTTAACTCTGCAGCATCGTCTGTTCCATTGTCAGTAAGTGTTCCAGTAGTGCTGTGATTGTGTTGTAGAGTAGGTGTGTGGTGTGTCTGTGATCCACTGTGACATCTTCATCCACCCTGCTTTGTGTTGGTATCTCATGGTGGCCATCAGAAGGGCACGTTCCTGCACATTATCACGCAGTCATGCCTTACCATCAGCCGCCTAGAGGATGGAACGTATGGGCCTACAGTGGAGTACTGTGATGATAGTCCACTTCAGACGTGGGTCCTCAAGAACTACACCAGACTGGAGGTCTTTAGGAAACTCTACTACAGCCCCACTGATTATTTCCTCTAGCTGCTGATCCAAGGCCACAGCAGGTTAGTGCTGGGGAGGTTAGTGGCCCAGTGCAAAATCAGCCCCTAGCCCGATTCTCTTTCCCCACCATGGATTCTTTGTTCAGACTATGTCTGAAAGTCTGACCAGAAACTGACCAGAAAATGTCTCTTTATTGTGCAGCATAGTTGTTCTTAATGTTATACGCGATTTGATTTCCAATTATGGAATATAGCTTTGGTAGTTGTCTACTACAAAGGCAGCTCAATCTACCGGATGCAAATATTTAACTCTGTGCTTTTTTTTTTGAAAGTTTAATATTTTGCACCAGTATTTTTGTTTTCTGCATCCCACTGGGCTCTCTTCTGTAAATGGGGTGAACTCAGTGGGGATAACTGATTACATAAAGAAGCAATAATACAGAAAAAAAAACTTTGGCTGTTAGAGTTTGGCTAACTTAAAATAACTTTAAAATAGAGTTTAGTGTTACTGAGTATGTTACTGTGGACTCAATTTAGACCCCCAGCTGAAATGCAGTTCTTCATGAGGAGAGCTGCATGCTCCCATACCTAGATACAAATAGGATCTTGGCTATGGATGCACAGTAACTACCATATTTGGAGCAGTTTTTTGAGAGATGGAGGAGAAAGGCTCAGGGGCAGGACTGGGACTGGGGCCATTTACTGACTGAGATGTGTTAAAGTAGATCAGTTAGATGTTGATGTAGGGTCATATAGGCCAAACTGTGGATGTGTTTGGTAGTTTTAGTTGGTGTTCCTGTGTGCTGTGGCTTGTCTGTTGTTTCTGGAGTCCTCAAGACTTAATCATCTTCATTCAGGATGGATGACCATATCTGATGACCATTATCGATGTCTGTTATTGTGGATTGGAGTGGTAGCAAAGGTTTGGTGTGAAAGCCACATAAAGTTATAACAGACATTACAGGCTGCTCTGTAGATCCCTGTCACTGGAACCTTTCTGTCTCATTTGACATTTCTTTTTCTTATGTAAATATTCATTTTGGCATGAAAATTTTGTAGCTGCTGGTTTGTCCCTCACATGCCAGCTCTCACCGAGTGAGAGCAGAGGAGGCAGCTTTATTCGGAACTGATTATCTATGCACTGAGCGCCGAAATGGGTTTGTCTTTGTTTACAAGCTCTTTTGAAGTGATCTCTCATTGTGAAAGGCCTCTTTCATGGCCGAGGCCTCTCTGAGAGCCAGGCTGCATCTGAACATCCTCTCACACCGCAACGCAACATCTGTGCACCGCACAAACAGGGATTTTTTTATATATTTATTGTCAAAACCCAGACTTTTAATGGTCTCTCTGCTTTATTTTTTTTTTACCAGTTCATGCTTTTTTTGTGGAAAATGCTGTGTTGCATTTAAGACCATTAGTCATCTGCACTCTTTATTATTCTGTTTCTCAGAGTTTGTTCATGCATTCATTCTCATCACTCAAGCTTTGAACATGTACGATCTTAGAGTGATCATTAAACCTAAAGAAGCTACTTGGGACATTGATGTTCCGTGAACAATGAAGACTTGAGAGAGTAAGGTTGGGGCGATATAGCAAAATCATTGCAATACTTTTTTACGAAATGTATTACAATGTTGGATTTTTTTTTCGGAGGTTCTGAAAATGATTTGAAACAGAGAAAATGCACCAGAAAAACAGTAGTGCCTTAAAATTAAAAAGGCTATGACAAAGTGTACCATGTTTAAAAAAGAAACCAGTTATGAGGACAAATGAAAGTGATACAACTGAATCATTAAAATGTGATAACTCCACCATGTTTTAAATGCATAATGTTTTACTTATGCAGTTTATGCAGCTACTTAATATGCATAGTTATTTCCAGCTATAATTGGTATAAATGTTTGTAAAACTAATGATATGCACAAATGTTTAGTGTTGTAGAAGTATTGCTGAAGCTCATCGCATCAAAAAAAAAACATCTCATGACCACATTTCTGGCAATAATAATAAAATATCATATTGCCTGGATCCTTTTCTTGCTGTAAGTGCTATAAGTAGTCGCTTGCCGCCTGTGTAAGTCCCACAAGCATGTTGTTTTAAGCATTATTTTAAAAGCTTTTTTCTCATCAAAATAAACATAGTATTCATTTGACTTCATTCTCGCTCACAAAATAATATAACTGGGGAGAAATGAACTTGATATTGCAGACTCTCACTTTAGAGATGGACTGTAGAGTATTACATTCTGGGATGTAATGTAGGATTATCACTAGGACTCAGAACCAAAATCATTTTAAAAAGCTGTTCGCTCAAAGCAGAACCAGTTCATTTTAAACCTGTTAATTTTGTTCTTTTTACATATAGGCCAAGAGGTGACCTAAAAGTTAAAAGTGGTACAGGAAATTAGGCGTGGAAGTTTTATTTGACATGTTCGACACAGACAAAGGCTGTGAAATTGTGCTGTTGCTCCAATATATAGCAAATAGCCCACAGGTATTTATCACAGGGTGTTATGATGGCTTTGTCCTACCTCTAATGCATAGTTTCACATATAAGGATTATGTTTAGAAAGTGTGTTTATAGTTTATCCAGAAGCATTCAGGAGTTTGTGGACATAAACAATAGGCTTGCAGTTTAACTTGTGCACTACACAGAACCAGGTAGAAGTGATTTTTTTTTGGTCTGGCTAGTTAAAATAGCAAGGAACTACATATGAGAAGCCTTAAATTAATAAGATTAAAAAGATTTTATACCATTTCTAAAAAAGATTTTTAAAACATTAAAAAAAAACAAAAAAACACTTGTACCAGCTCCTGACCAGCACAACTTTCATCTCAGTGACAGCTGAATTCTACACAGTCACGCAAAAACCAGCAAGCCAGCAAGCTTAAAAACCTCTTAAGAGTCATGATCATTCTGATACCCCGGGTATAAAAATGCTTATGTACCATTTATATTAGAGATGCACTGATTCTGAGTCTGATATACGAACTGATATACATCACCTTATTCTCACAGATATTGGTATCATAAACTGATCATTTCAGTTATTTGAGTTTGATTCATTATTTTACATTGCATGATTTAGCAGACATCATAAGTGACAGAGAGTGAACACATATTCCTAAAAATGAACAACAGGAATATGTCATTAAAGGACTACAGCAGTTGGCAATGTTCATCTCACCAACTAACCAATCATCATAACCCAGTGTTGAACCTGATACTAGGGTTAAAAAAATGGCTTTAGCTAAAAGGTACCCACTAAAAGAACTCCCCCAGCTATGACTTCGCAGATCATTCTGTATTTTAAAAGGCTGAAGATAAACTATCAAAAAACTAAAAACATTTACACCAAAGGAAATTGTCCACTGCACGTTCATTTGTGGCTCTAGTTTTTATAAAAGATGATGAGTTCATTCTTCAGTCATTTGCTGTGAAAAAGCACGAACACAGACATAATTGTTACTATAAGTGTTACGAACGTGGATTAAAGTTTTCCGTCGCTGTGATGGATTTCCGTCAACCGAGTGCGGCGCTAAACAAGCTTCGGCAGACAAAGTTCTGGAAAGGCTGTCTTTTTCTTTGGTTTAATTACGATTTAATTATTCTTCCTAAAAATAAAAATAAACATAATGGTTTCGGCAGTTTGCTTAAACATTGACGGCTGCGGAGTAGCCTACAGGCTGCAAGCTATTCCCCGACACTTGTTTAAGATGCCAAACTTCATAGTAAGGAGAAAATAATCCCCCCGAAGCTCAAGATTCAGGACAGTGGCGTCGGTGCTGCGAGAGCTTATGCTCCGTTAAAAATAAATAAATAACAGCAGTTTTGGAGTCCGTTTTCCTGCTGTTAACAGAGGAATGACAGTGGGAAGCTGTTTTAAATTTTGGGTTTAAAAAAATTTAAATTTTGGGACGGGATCTTGGGAAAAATCCCCTATTTTCAATGTTGAAAATTGACAGGTATGGCCTAAGTGCATGCCTGACGTAGATTGGAGCATCACTCTTTATAAGCAACAGTCTGCAGTTTTCAGCCTGCTTTAAAATGAGATTAGGCTATTTGTAAACGTAGGCTATATAAATAGTCCGTAAAGCCATATTTTACAGGACATTGGCCCTTCGATTTGCATCACTCGTGTGCGTCAGTTTGCTTTCGGTTTTGCCAGCATGGACGCGCTTCTGTTAAAGGAAGGGACAGATGTGTCGGACGTCGACAAAACAGTAAAGAATTAAAAAAAAAAAAAAAAAAAATTTCAGTCAGATTTTTTTTTGCTTTAATCCATGTACGAATTAACTTCATATTACACACTAGGAAACCTCACTGAGCCATAAGTCCTCAAATGGGAATTTAAGTTAGAATTGAGTAAAGTAGCAAAATTGACAATGAAAACAAATGGTTAAAGGTTAAAAAATATTCACGTATTGTACATGGTGTAATCTGCCTATTTCTTAAAAACATAACCAACTCTCGGATTCGAAGTGGGATTTGACCAATCCTGGCTAGCTGTGTCTCGGCCTGTTTGGAGCATCAGTTGTAAAAACAGGTGTATAAATGAGTAACACTGTTGAAGCTATGTTGATTAAAACACAATTTATCTAACTACAACATGGTTTATGATGAAATTCATTGTAATTACTCTATTTTCTGTCACGTTTCACATTCATAAATTATTACCTTCCTGCCATTAGTGCCTGTAAACATGCTTTAGCGAATGCTAAAATAGAAAATAGGATCCTCAATTATATGGGCCATGATTTCAATATTTGTGTGTGTGTGTGTGTGTGTGTGTGTGTGTGTGTGTGTGTGTGTGTGTGTGTGTGTGTGTGTGTGTGTGTGTGTCATGCATCCCTAACCATATATTATCAAAAACTGCTGCAATGAGGCAGGAATGTTTTGTTTTTTTGTTTGTTTGTTTTTAAGATGACCATTTTTAAATGAGTGTTCATCTTTGGAAAAGGGTTAAAAAAAAACAAAAAAAAACACTCTCTACACTGTGATTCTTTGTCATTTTTCCCTTAAGATTTAAATTTGAACAAACTGCACTGAACAGTAATTGGAGGACTAAGATTGGCCACAACGTACTCAATCAATCAGTGCCCAGCATACCACGGCTATACGTCAGCATGGAACATACAAAATCGTGTTATTCTGGCCGAGCGGGGTTTGAGCTGGTGTGTGTTGTGTATCCAGGGATTCCCTCAGGTGGTGTAAGCACAGATATGATGGTTGTTGACGATATGGTGTGCAGGAGCAATGTGGCCAAAAACACACAGTCATTAGAGGAGCGGGGCATGTGTGTTCTAACTCCCTGTGCACTGCTTCTGCCACCACACACTGACAAAACCACTGTTCTCATTTAATTATCCAGTCTCCAAGCTGTGTGTGAGGAAACACACACTACACACAAAGCACTGACCTTTAGATCCTCTTGCTGTGAATGGAAGATGTAATTGCCACTTTATTGGTCCCACGCACGTAGCAGTTTTGCTTAATGAGAATTGATTTCTCTCTACAGTATTCTGACACTGGCACTAATTTAAATAGCCGTGTTTTGCCTGTGCCCTGTTTGGCTGAACAGATGCCTCGGTTAATGCTCTAATTGGAACATTCAGAATTAAGCCTTTATACTGAATGTATATAATGGTGTTTTGTATCCACTGTGTTTATTTTATTTTCGAAGAGTAAAGAGAAGTTTATTGTGTCCTGAGTTCCTCATTTTACATTAGTGTGAGGCATAATTTACACAGGATGGACATGGTTAGAAGTTTGTCACAGCTTTTAGGTCAATTTTTTTGTGTACGTACATTATGTCTATACTCAGCACTTTGAGTAAGTGAAATTTTTTTTAATTCCCCATAATATAGTACTCCTGGTGATCAAATCTGACCTTGCTCTTCCACATAAAAAAAAAAACTCTGAATAACTTCATTCGGTACATCAGTTAATACAAGCAAAGGTCTCCATTCAGCCCCAAAGCAACAGCATTCAATCAGCACCACTTGCCCAATTACTTTTCATTCAATTTCTCACTGTAGAGAGTACTTAAGTGAGGTTTCTGTAATGCGACCGCTTCTGGGCTCTATCGTTACACTCCACTCAAACAAAGCTGTAATATGCTTTTTCACATGCTCATTTTGTTCATCCATTAGCTAGCAGCTGTTTGATAGGACAGTGTTTAATTATGAAGCCCACTGAGCTGTTTGTGATTAGCGCTGAGCCTGAAACCAGAGGCCAGTCACACTCATTAGTTTCGCGTGCTGCTGCTTGAATAGTGCAAATGGAGCCGAACCCCAAGTCCAACACGTTCTCGTCTCCTGCCCGCGCACAGACACTGACTGATGACACTCTTTCAGGCCGGGCGCTTGGAGGCCACGATTTTGGAAGGGTGCCCTCCCTCAGCTTGGCTTTTTTTCTACAGTACAGTGTCTGCCATGGCTGATGGATGGTTTGGTACTGCATGGCAAGTAGTCTGTGGAGAATACTCTCTTTAAGCTTAGAATTAGACTGAAATCCCACCAGGAAAAAAAGTTTAAATATCTCTCTCTATATATCTCTATTTTCTTGCACATAATTCTGATATGTCTTGGTATTGGATCACAGCCAAATATTTGTGATTTAAAAACTCTTCCAGTGCCCCTTTTTAAGGTAAATATTATACACAAACATTTTGAAACAGATCCTCATTTTGTTACAGTTGGTTATTGTCATTGAATGTTGCTTAAATTGCTCTCAGACTACCAAATATTTGTGGAAAAAATGACTCGTGGCATTTTTTCAGGAGGAAAAGAACATCTCTGACTCGCTATTGGATTTTTCTCAGCAGCCTGTTCTCGAGAAGTGTTTGATATGTGCTGAAGGCTGAGTAAGGCAGGTGCAGGACGGCTGAAGTGCATCGACTCTCACAAAGTGGTCATGAGTGCTTACTCGGAAGCCCTTAAGACTCTGTGTGTCTATCTCTCTCCCTCTCTCCCATTCTCACATCCACTCTCTAGATGCACTGTTTTGATTGACTGCCTCTTTCTGACAAGAAATATTTTATATAATTCCATCTGCCACTGCATACAATATTCATAAATAATAAACTTTTTTTTAGCTGGTGGAGCTTCACAGTCCATAACTTTGTACTAGGCACTGAATTCAGTGGACTGGAGGTCTATATTTTTGCAGCATGAAACAAAAGCAGGAATAAATCACTAAGTTACAGGACGTCCCACCTGACTCTGGATCCCACAGTCCTCAAAGCCAGCCTGCTTTTCATTTAAAAAAAAGTTTCATTCAGTGGTTTGTGATAAGCTCACAACCTCTGTAACATGCCAAGCTGTGTCCAGAACCTCTTTGTTGTTGCTGTCATTGTTTGTTGTGTTATTGTCATCCTCTCCAGCGCCTGACCTTGCTGCATGTGAACAGTAACCAGTGTTTGGACATGCCTTCTGAGGAGGACAAGATGGTTCCCACACTGAGAGACTGCAGTGGCAGCCGGTCACAACAGTGGCTCCTGAGAAACATGACCTTAAGTATCTGAACTGGACATGCTTTCAACCAAGCTAAGGGTACAGGACACTCTGAGGACATGGTCCTCAGCCTGCACCTCGGATCTGCAGTGTTGTTTGCTCTAGAACTGAATCTGCTTTGACCTGACCCATAAAGAGCATGTGTCCCAGAACTTACAGCCCAGTACAGATTTAGATGCAGAGGGTTTGGAACTAAGCCTACATCGCCGGTCATCTTCTCTTGGTCTGTCGTCATGAATTTTCCCCCAGCTTTCAGCTCAAGTGCTACTGGAACTCCTGCATTGGGATCAGGTCCCCATGAATGACTGGCTAATGGTACCCTATTTTCCATGTGTCACTAGCATAGCCTTGGATGTGAAGGAACTAAAGCCAGAAGCCATAATCCATTGACGTCTGTTCTGGTCACTCTTGCTACACTCAAAGTGGCCTCCATTCGGGGCTGTTCTGGAGACTGATCTTTCTACAGATGCTTGCTGGGCCTGAAAACACTGGTGACTATTATACCTTTCTGTCAACTGTGTACTACACTACCCAAAATCCTTTGAACTTCCACTAGACAGACTTTTGCCAGTGATTGGCAAATGGATGCGCCACTGTTGTCAGTTTGCTTGCTGTCATTGTGTTCTGTATTATACTGTTCATAATTGCAGGTCAAAGTGTTGCAGGTCAGGAGTCTAAACACTGTCTTTCCTACCGCATATCTATAGCAGTGTTCGCACCTCCAAACACTTGAAATCCCGAGTGTTGTCTACAATGCAGAAGTGATAAATGTAGAATCTGCACATCAAAATAGTTTTATCAGGCCCTGCTGTCGTTTATCATGTACCTCTGTCATAGGAGGTTTTCTCTTTGAATCTTTTGCAGAGGGCACTGCGCTGTACATATAAAATGTACTTCAACACTGACATGTCTTGCTGAGGGACTGCAATATACTGATATGCCTTAAAGAAACATGAATGGAAGCACTGGGGATTATAGTAGAGTTAAGATCTTATGAAATTGTGATCAAATTGTGATACATATCATGTAAGAGTAAGGATAACAGAATATTGCTGTTAATTGCTATTCCTTTATTAGATAGAATATCCGATCCCATACTTGGGATGTCCTAGAGCAGTGGTCAGCCCTGCTCCTGAAGATCTACCTTTCTGCAGACTTTAGCTCCAGCGCTGATCGACCCCACCTACTCCAACTAATTATTTAGTTCAGAGTTTCCTTCATTAGCTGAATGAGGTGTTTGATTTGTGTTGGATGTGAAGCTGGCAGGAAGGTGGATCTCCAGCAGGAGGACTGGTGACAACTGTCCTAGAGATACAATATTCTGATGGGTCATTTTGTAAGTGCAAGAAAAATGTTGCCTAATCAGGCCTGTAGTATTTTACCAAATTTGACCAATCTAAAAAAAAGATAACTTTTTAATCATATTAGATTCACAAAGTACTGTTGTTTAAACCAAAATTGGTAAGAAACTAGAATTGATGTATCTCATAGATTTTAACTTGTGGTTTGAAATGTGGAAAGATCGACAGCTAGTTGTAGCCTGTGTATTTCAAGGAAATGCTCTGATTATGACATGTTTACCAAGGATTTTCTGTTTTATCACTCTGTTTTGGCTGTTATTTGTGTATCGAGTCTTAAGCACCTATGCTACAAATTCCTTGATGTAGCATATTGAGATTATTCATGCAACTTTGAAATACTGTCACATAAATATCACTATATTGAGTATTAATTTGAATATCTTGACCCTTTTGTTGTTATTTACCCCACTGTCCTCTCCTTTCATGTTATGGAGCAGCTGTGCAGTTGTAAATAATAATTCAGTCTTTTTGAGCATTGTTGTATATATGAAATTGATTATTTTTTTAAGACAACACTCGAGAGCCCTATTGAACTATATGAAGTAGAATTCCTTATCAAAGTGCATTAGTGTTTTATTGTTTTTAGGCATCCAGTGTCTTTAAGCAGAAATGTATTGGCTGTTCTCAGACCAAGACCTCATTACTACTTTGACACTTCTAATTCAGTATTTCTTATAGTTTACCAATTTACTACATTCAGTCTGTACTGAGTAATGGACATGTGTTTGGCATACTAAGTATTAATTAAATTCAGTTCAATTTGTCATGGATAATTCATTTCAGACCAATGTTAGACTTGCTTATGCTTCGACATCACTGAAGGAAGTTCGTAATGGCACGTTAACCTAAAGGAAACAGAATCATGTAACTCCCAATCAAGTGCTGTTTTCTTCAAAAGCTAAACAACACCAGTGGGGTTTTTATCAAGTGCATGGTACCAATGCAATGTAGATTGCCTTTCAACTTTCAACAACTCTAAAATGTGTGACTTTGTATTGCTCTTGAGTGATAACGTTTGTTCATTTTTTGTAAGTAACAAGTATTGGCAGAATCTGAATTTACCATGCATATTTAATAGATGAATATCAATCAGAAACTGTGAACCTAATAAACCACTGTTGTTGAATGTTTCTGCTCAATTTCCTTATTTCATAATGGTGACAGAAAAGCGTAATTTCCTTATTTTCGAAGTGCAGACATGCCACTATGCTGTGCATTTTAATAGTACTCCTTTTGAACAAACCTGGCCATGTATTCCCTTCCTTACCAATCCTGTCAGTGTATGAAAACTACATACTATTTTTTTATGGTATCATGTAATTACTGATCTCGAGATGTCCAGTCTTCTGATTTTAAAGCAGTAGCAGTTGCAGCTCCATTATGCTCAAAGACTAAAGGGCTTGAGATGCTTCAGTACAGCAAACGAGATGGATTCTTCACAGGGTGATCAGACTTCTTCAACAGATCGACTCGAGTTTGCAGGTCAGGCTGGTGGTTTTGACTCTTTCCAATTTTCCTCTAACAGTTACCTAAGGGGCATTGCATGATGATTGTGAGATTAATGCTTCTCAAAAGCCTCCCAGGCCTGAATAAAGGACTTGGTCCCTATTCAGGGCTTGACTAAATCAGACTTTTTGTAATCACTTAACCATATATTTTCAGCAGAAGGCCAGGGGACCCCCAAGGGAAACCAAATGTGTATTTGTTTGTTTTTGCAGCATCCTAAATGGTTTCATTTCGGCCCAGCTGCTTTCTTCAGAAAGGCATACTCTAAAGGAATTATAAGAGACCTCAAGATTGGGTGAATATTGGATTTTTTCTTCAACTGCTTGAGCACAAACCTCAAAAGAAAATCATTGTTTTTGAAACATCTTGCAAAATGTCATTTTTGCCCACAGGTCTGTACGCATTGCTGCTTGTTTTTTTTACTTAGAAATCTTATGTTAACTACATTTTCGCACCTCTTAAGTATAGCTGCCTTCAACTGCTCCAAACATGCACTGAACACTGAATTACCCTTTCATGCATTTATCTGTGCGCTCATTATGTATATCATTACATGCAAAATAGACCAGTCAGCAGGTATAAATTATCGTTCATCTATCACAGCTGTGCTTTTGGTGTAATGTTAAACTGTTTGCAGGTGAATCACAAACACTATGAAGTTCATTTTGTACATATTTTAGAACAACCAATTACACATGCTGTCAAATTTATCTTGATGTATGTCACCTGACAATGACAAGGACTGGACAGGAATGGCCTACTAAATTATGTTGTTGGGGACAAACTAATTTAATCAGTTTGGTTTTAGGTATGTATGTATTTATTTATTTTTCAGATTGTGAAAAATCCAAGTTGAGCCATACCTTGAAAGGTGTGTATAAATAAAAATGTTTTATTATTATTAACATAATGTAGCTGCTAGTGTGCAACACCTCTGACTTCTTTACGCCTCAGTGTATGTGAAAAGAAGGTTCCTTAATAACTGCACCCACCCATGCGCGCACACATCTATTATAGCCTCCACAGTACAACTCCCCCTCTACTCACACACACACACACCTACTCATATGTACAACAAACACTATACTTATTGGAAAGCTGCCCACCCCCTCCCACTAAAACCACAGTCCTTACTAAAACTTTGTAAAGGTCACTGGAGGGGTGATGGTTTTTAGAGTAACATCCTAATGGCATGCTTTATCTGATGGTGCACACACACACACACACACACACACACACACACACACACACACACACACACAGAGGAGCAGCTTGACATGCTCTCTTCTCACCATGGAGACCAGCTTAACCCTGTGGGCTCCATCAGACCTCACTCTGCAACCCAGCCTGCAAAAAAAATTATTTGCATAAAATCAATTACGTGTGTGTTGATGTGTTGACTTTATTCTCATTGAGAATAAATTTGATTCACATGGAGATGATGTAGGACAGGGCAGGGCAGTCTAGCATGTTTATATATAATTTTTGTAATTTTATAATTAAAATATTTTTTCAGCACTATAATTATTACCAGCTTCTTCGCATTTGTGCTACAGATGAAATTATAAACTTTATTTTGCATATCCACCATTTGTAAACAGGTCAGTCAGTGGAAACATTAAAGCTCACCACATATGTGGGTTAATTGTAAAAGACTGAGAGTCTAGTTGTAACATAGAAAGGTCCGGTAAGTTGATGCACAAAAAATATAGTTTAATAACATCTATTGTACATTTTGATCAATCTGAATGAAAACTTATGAAAACCATTGGGAATGTATATGGGGATATATGGACTTGGACTTTCCCCTTTATTTACTTTGGGTGGCTTTAGTGTAGTACTTCTTTAAAACTAACTCCACCACGTGGAAGTTGTAGTTTTGCCTAACTAGCACTTTCTGTTAATGGTTATGCGTTCAAAAATGCAGCCAGTGTTATGGCCAGTGATGAAATTAATGGAGGTGTGAATTATATTATATAAAAGCACACATTTGTAGTAGGGAAACAGTTAAGAAAAGTTATTTTCCTCTTCAGAAATGTCTGTAAAATAACTCCCCAGACATTTGAATAAAATTATTACTTTTCAAAGCATTTTTTTCTCTCCAGCACAGCTAGATCAGAGCATTTCTGAGCCATGCTGTTGCTCTACCACATAATGGCAAGTGAGGAGCTCAAGTTATGGGATTGTGTTGGATGAAGGGAATCAGGGAATTTGAGTAATTTCTTTGCTGAAATTTTAACAACCGTTAACTCAAAATGTCCACACAGATCTGGTCAGAGCAAAGATTAAAACAAAGGGAAAAGGAGGAAGGAATCTAGGCCTGCCAGCATTGCTCCACTTGGTGGCAGCAATTAATAAGATGTTCTTCATGTTTAGACTTGATCAGTGCTTGTTTAAATATCAGCTCTAAATAACTGTCGAATTATTTTAGCTCTCCTGAGACAGAGAATGTGAGAGCGGATGGCAAACAACAGGAACCCGCTCTCCTGCTTGTGTGTGTGTGTGTGTGTGTGTGTGTGTGTGTGTGTGTGTGTGTGTGTGTGTGTGTGTGTGTGTGTGTGTG
>JBBPCZ010000002.1:14550470-14583065 GCA_037974445.1 Brycinus macrolepidotus | reverse complement strand
TGTGTGTGTGTGTGTGTGTGTGTGTGTGTGTGTGTGTGTGTGTGTGTGTGTGTGTGTGTGTGTGTGTGTGTCTGCACGCACAAATGTAATGACTAAAGCATCTGATGGTGCCTTCTTGAACACAGGATACATTTCTACAACAGCAATGTTAAACAGCTTTTGAAAACAACTGTACTTTAATTAGCACACTTTGTCAATGATTCTGAAATTATGGATGATATAAGATGTAATTACTGTGTAATCACTGTGTCCAAGTTGCTTAAATAAGTTAATCAGCATTGCAGAATTGTTTTATTAGTGCAAGACTGATCTGAGAGTGTTTAGTGGGGAGCTGGTCTTGATCTCCAGTGTTTTCATGGCATCAGCTTGTAATGTTTCAGAAAAAAAATTGTTCTAAACAGTGCTTAGACTTTCTGAAAGAAAACAGTGTCCACAGGATTGAGGGTTAAACAGTTTTAGCCATAATTGTGCTGTACTGTATCACTGTCAGGCTGAAGATTTCCATCCCTGCAGAGGATGTGTCTCCTTCGCCTCTGTGTTCATGCCTCCATTGAGTTGGAAGGAATGCAATAATGGAAAGAGAGGTACGGATAATTAATGCCCTGCATCTCTCTCTCTCTCTCTCTCTCTCTCCCCCCCCCCTTTCTTTCTCATCCTCTCCCTCTCTCCCCCACTCTCGAAGGAAGTCCTGTTTGTAATTGTAGAGGGGGCTGGAGGTTCGATTGTCCCCGAAATGAAAAGCAGCTTTAATTAGAGGCCATTACCAGCGTGACTCTTCCTCCTGCCACCTGACTGACACACTCTGAGAAGTGCCTTCTAACTGCAAATTGCATTCTGCACATGCACAATGAAGCAGGCACATTGTCTTTGGATAGAAATAAAATCACACTAGTGAGTTAAAATACGAGGATATCTGTGTTGTGAATTGTTGTTCAGAGAGCTGTAAATCAGAGTAGCAAATACTTTACATTCATGTCAGTACAACTGGTTTTATAATCTGCAAGCAGGAACCACTAATCATCATATGGACAGGTGTGCCACGCAAGATTTCATAACCCGCTCACAGACTAATGATAAGGAAGGTAAGAAAGAAGCCAGCAGTGACTAAAAAGAGTTGCAGACACAACAGGCACAGAGAGAACAAAAAGCCATATATTGCATTACACTCATGTCAGTATTAACTAGGGCTTTGGAGAGACAAAGAAGAAATAGAACTCTATTGCAGTAATTCAGTTCATCATATGTGGAGAAAGAATGACTATGAGTATGATCCCGAGAACACCATAACCACAGTGAAGTGCGGTGGTGGGAGCATCATGATACAGGGCTGCTTTATGCAAATGGAACTGTGGCATCACACACTGTAAAAAAGAAACATGAATTAAGTGATGGACTGGGACATATCAGAGGAGAATTAAATCTTATTGGGCAAGAAAGAGGATTTTGCAATTGCAAGTCCAACAGAGGCACTCTTATAACATTTGGGAATTAAAGACAGTTTGCCAAGAGCCACCACTGGGCCACAATACACCAAAAAGCGAATTACTTCTTACCGTGGATGTCTCAAAGATGTAATTGTCAACAATGGCTTTTAAACAAAGTACTAATGTTAATCATTTTTGTGGCATCTGAATACTTTTTTTCCTTTGCAGTTTATCTTTTAAATGTCTTTATGAAAACATACGTTTTAATATTCAAGCTAATGTGTGGGTAAATGTGAAGAGTATACATACTGGACATTGAACGTACATTAAATAACAGAAGCAAAGTATAGGAATGCTTGTTTCCCCTTACTGTAACTTGAAAGAATATACAGGTTTACCCAAGTGACTACTAAACTGACCACTAACCATTAAAAGTAACAGGCTGACTAGTGTAGGGAAGCCTGAGGTGGTGCCTAGGCTGTAGTAGAAGTATCTAATATGCTATCAACTCCCATTTATACCAAGAATGATTAACACTGTATTTTCAAATGCCAGTCATGCACAAGAAAGGTGAAGAGAAAATATTCATGACCAGTGAAATGAAATTTTACCACAGCAGTAAACAAACCTAGAATAAACTGACAGAGCTGCAGCAGCTCTGTGTATGAGTATATTCTGCCTGTCCAGCTGGCTTTGGGGTGATATTTGATGGATTCACTTGTCAAAGGCTGATCATTATCCTGCTCTCACTCTGTTACGTTACTGAACAGATGGGCTTTCTCCTCTGCCGTACTCACGAGGGAAAACCGCTTGCTCTGCAGTGAAACCAAGAACATTTGGGCATGCCTGAAAAGTGGCTGAAAGAAGGTTCCTGTTGCATTTGTCCTCTGAAGATGAAAGATGTCCTCATTTTGATGATGAGAGATGTCAGTGTCCTGTGTAAGTTGTTATTGGTAATCGATACACTGGTAACAAAACAGTGAATCTCGGCACCTGTCCAACACCCAGCTAAGAACAACCTAATCAGCTTTAGAGAGACAACAAAAGGAGAAGTAATGGACCTTTTTTAAAGCCTGCTACGAAGGCGCTTGAGACCATGCAATAACTCTGATGAGAGTGATTATAGTGCGCAATGGGAAATAAGAGACGATGCTCTCGAGTGATAGGCTAAGTGACCCTCTCTGACATTCCTGTTGGAGAATTGGAGCTCGATGATTGCATTTCCTTTATGTCTCTCTGATTAGATTAATAAATCAATTCAAGCTTCCCTATCAGATGCCCCAGGCCATTTTTGCGAAATAGGTTACACACCAACACCGAAATCTCTTTCATCAGCGCCTGAACGGCAGCGCTGTGTCAGGCTGAGAGCAGAGGTATTTGGGGTCATCTCTGAAAAATTACCAGATGAATAGATGTGATATGATGCAGAAATAATAAAAGTAGGTTGATCTGTGTGAGCAGTGACTATTTACCTATCATTTCTAGCTCAACTCAGAGTAATCAGCTGCTCTCAGCTGAATGCCTGCAGCAGTGTCCTGTCTTTATCTACAGGCAGAGAATTTCTCAATTTTTTTTCCCCCAACAGTATCAATCTATGAAGCATATTCATCCCTAATCTGAGTAGAAATCTTTGTTTAAACCTCTAGCCATCCCATAAGCATTTTGGCTGAGACATAACTGTAGCAGTTTTAAATTCATTCATTGATTTATTTTTTTCCAAGAAGGAGTGGGGATATTCACAATTAAAAGCACTGTTCTGTTGGAGCTATGGTGGAAGAGTCCCTTGTCACAGCTCTTGCCGGAGGCTGGTCATAAATAGCGAGGTGTTCTGCACCATATGCCACTGCTCACACAGAGACCGGCTCTGCTTCTGCCTGTCCTCATGTGCTACCTTGGAGCGATGCTGGGAGATAAGAGCACATTTCCCTCTCTCAGGGGTCGATGCAATGTTCTAAAAGGTTTGAACCTTAATTGGTCTTAAAGTCTCCACAGATTAACCACAGTTAAGGAGTCATATTTCTGTCGTTTGCGGGGCCAAAAGGCCAGAGTGGGATTTTAGCCGGCATCATTTCAAGGAAAAAAAAAAACATACTTAAAATGCAGTGGTGTAGCAGCATTGTCACATCTGCCTATTATTTATGCTGTCTGCATTAAAGCTGTGAGATGTGATGTATTCGGTGTCTCGGACAATGAGCCGGTATTCATCTAAAACCATTCAGCTGAGACTGCAGCAGGCAAGAGTGTGTTGTTTAGGGCTGGTCATTAGCAGAGGCTCTGAAGCAAACATCAGAGCCTCTTCTCTTCACTAATGAGCACAAGAGCACCAGTAAAACTGACCCTGTCTCACCCTAAACTCATTAAATAACTTCTGACTGGTCCCATTGCCCGATCTGTTGCTGTTCTTTATCTGGCAATGAGGGTTCCTCAAGACCTGGCCATCTGATGGGAGCTTTATGCCTTCCACCAGAACTGACAAAGAGTTTTGAATTAGAATAGTTCCTAATTGGATGCTTCAGTAAAGGGCCTCGCTTACTGTATAACCCAGTGCCATGTTGCTGGTATAAGAAGACAGGCTTCATGACCGGCTGACTGAATGTGCATCATCTATTACTTACATTAGCATGCAATACGAATGGAAATTACAAGCGAAACAGAAGAAGGACTGAGATAAATGTTGACAGCTCAGTCATGAGGCTCAGAGAGCAAAACAGTTACTGTGAATAAAGGAATAGATAGGAAACAAACAACAATCAAATGTACTTCTGCCACACACACAACTCTTCAGTTACATTCAAACAACAACAACAAAAAAACATGCTTTTGTCAAATACTAACTGAAAGCTAGACCTAGATTTTAGTCCTGAATATATAGGATGTATGCTGTAAGTTTGCAGACACCTTATCCAACATTTCTTCTGAAATCTCAAAGGGTGTTAATGGGATGTTTGTCTCCAGTTTACTCCAGCAACAGCCTCTGTTCTCTTACCAAGGCTTTACCCTAAACCATTGCTGTGCGGATTTGATTGCATTCAGACACAAGGGCAGGTCAGGTAGTGATACTGGATGATTAGGTCTGGATTGCAAACGCCCCTAAAGTGTTGGATGGAACTTCATCACTACAGAGAGGGCACTTCCCCTGCTTCATTGCCAAATGCTGGAGGGGCTTTATACCAGTCTAGCCAATACTTGGCACTGAGCATGGTGACCTTAGGCTCAAGTGCGGCTGCTCCAGAGTCTCACTCTTTTGTCAGTGCTTTTCTACAGAAATGATACAAGTTATTTGCGAGCAGTTGAACACCTGGGTCAGCAGTGGGAGAAAATGGGGGTCATATAGTGTATATAAATGTGTCTGGTGCAGACGCCCACACTGTAGCCTATTAAAAAATCTCAGTCACAGTTATGTGCCTGAATGCCAGTGACTGATTGATCTGCATTTTTATGACACAAAAGCACCTAAACACGATGCATAGTAAACCAGTTTTGAACTGGTGCTCTCTATAGTCATGGCCTCATGCTTTATGCTTGTGCACGGCTTTCAGGGCGTGATGGAGAGTAGGTCTGTGGTGAGCACGCAGCTCCGTAATGACTGGGACCTTCGGTGGGGAGTGCTCACAGCAGCAGCTGAAATGGAGAGCACTGTAAAGCTGCCTACTGCCTGCTGGACTCATATTGATCTGCCCAAGGCCAGACTGAGAAAACATTTGCCAAATTGGGTGGAAAATATCTATGTCAAGTCATATTTTTAGCAAATTGGGATTTGTTTGCAGGTTGTTTCTTCCAGCATATGTTGAATACTGAGAGCTCCTTTTCAGTTTGTTTTGTATGGTATATACACACTCTGTGACTTAATTAATTGCTCTAACACACCAAGGTTTGTTTATTTAGAGCATCACTCTGTACATAACTGACCCATTATTAGCAGTAAATAAACCACTGATCATAATTTGTGCCATGATAATCATTAATATTTATTGCTGTTGCTGCCTTGCAAGCTGTTGAATAAAACATTTGTACCCACAGACCCAGTGGTTTCACAAATCAATAAATACCATTCGCAATGCATTACAGTCTTTAACTGAGTGTGTTAAATATGCAATAAAAACATATAGCACTATAAATCGCCAAAGTATTGTTGCAGTGGTGGTCCATAGAAGCTCTGTGTACCATTTTATTAGGTACACCTACCTTGTATCCACGCTGGTTCATTTAGTCAGCTTCACTGACCATACAGGCGCACTATGCAGTTTAAAATTACAGACTGTAGTCCATCTGTTTCTGCATCATTTGTTAGTATCCTTCACCCCATTAATGAAGGGTCATAGGTCAGGACCACCAGTGAGCAGGCAATATGAGGGTAGTGACAATGACATGGTAGTGGTATGTTAGTGTGTGTGTGTGTGTGTGTGTGCTGAATCACAACACCTTAGTAACACTGCTGTGCTGAGAACAGGCCACCAACCAAAAATATCCAGCCAACTGTGTCCTGTGGCCAGAAACTGACCCAACTAACCCAAACTGCAGCAGCAGTGAACCATCAATAATTTTACATCCGCAAGCTGCGTATATTTGTGTATTTGTATGTATTCTATATATCTATGCTTATTTGTATTCATCCAATTATATTGTGTTTAGTCAAAAAAAAAAATGCATGTTGATAAAATATATTTCTTGCACTGTAAAATCCTCAGTGGCATTTCTTTCTACCACATAGATGCTAGACAATAGTGTCTAGGCATAACCAAAGCAGTCTCCTTCTGAAAGGAGAATGGAGAAGTGAGACAGGGTAGCCATGGGAGGAAGAGAGTGAGAAAGAGCAGAAAGTGGAGAAATCAGTCTTTGTCTCTCTGAGCACTTACACACAAAGACAGCTCTCTTATTAGCTGCTCCAGTCAACAGGAGCAGGTCTCGGCACTGTCTGCTGATTCTAGTTCTTTTTCTGCTTCCCTTTAACATGCCTAAATTATTCATCTGTTTGTCAAGAAAGTGTTGCCCATCTTAAAGATAACATGATGGTCACTTAGGCATTTAAATTAGCCAGACTCTGGGGCACCGAAAACACATTGACATACATACATATACGCATACATACATACACACATACACTAAGTATTACCTATGGAATGGGCAACTAGGTTATAAATGTACTGCAATGAATAATATAATTTATTTGTACTTGTGTTTATGCATTGGGAGGACAAATTTAGAAATAATCCCCTTAGTCCATCAATATGTTTTATTGCCTATCTGTTTGCTTTAGATAACAGGCACAGGGCTTATCCGTTTACAGAAAGAGTCGAGATTCTTCAAAGTGCATCTATCCTCCCAAGGCCTTGGTAAATCAGACTGTCAACACAAATCAAATTAGGAAGGTACGGCAATATAGGTGGCTGGCCATTCTTCTCCTTTGATGAGAAAATTACATTTGACGTCCACCCAGGCTATAAATAGACCATAAATGATGAAGAGGAGGGAAAAAAAAACGGGTGTTTCCTCACGAGTGTCAACAGGTTCAACATATGTGGGCAGGGTTGAGCATGAGTACAAGGGACAAACCAAAATGTCCATAACACTTGTCATTTTATCTTTCCACTCAAATCTAACCATGTATGAATTTAGTTGTCATTAGATAATTTAGTAATCAGTTTTCTTGGTGAATGTCATTCTTGGCTGGCCAAAGACATGAACACGCACTTGCAGGAGCTCTGATAATAGCTTATTTTACGCACAGGGACGCGATGATGTAACAAATAAATCAGAGTAGAGTCCGTGGCAATTCAAAGCCCTCGCAGAATAACTCTTAAGGGAAAAGGCAAACTTCTCAAAGTCTATAGTTCCAGTCCAATGCACGAGGAGAATACGCCAATGTGGGTTACTGGAGTGTGTCAGGATACGGAGCCTGGCGTACTTTTTAAAGCAGGATCATCGCTGAAACATGAAGACAGGCAGACAGAGAAAAACAATACCAGCTGGTCAGTACGATGGAGAACGGATGGTGTTTCAGGGTTGAGCCCGGCTTAGTACTCCAGTGACCAAGACAGCCATGACAGTGAAATGTTAACACATAACAATATGTACAATTACAATTAAGATTAATGGTCAAAGACAGAAAGGTTCATAGGTTACAACATGGAATTCTAGGCAAAGCAAAGAATCACTGAGTCCACCTTACCAAAGCCACCTCACTTTACTTCTCCACCTTCAAGTCCTAGAGAACACAACTACAATCATTTAAAGTGTACAAACTCTGCCAACAAAGTATGAGCCTAGTGGTGTGAGTTGTTTGGGACTGTAATGGGATTACTTTATTGATTACTTCATGGAAAAGGTAATCTCAGTACTTTACTCTATCATTACTCTCATTACTCTTATATTATGATCCAAAACCAACTGAGAAGCACTGAGAAAAAACAAACTTTTTTCTACTTTATTTAGATTTACACATACATTTATACTTATATTATTCATACTTCATCTATTCTGTACATTTCAGTACTTTAGGTAGAAAGAAATACAGTCAGGTCTGCTTGATTAAATGATTAAGAACTAATTCTGTTTAAAACCTACAAACAATCTATTAGAAACAGTTCAGCTGCCTCAAAATGTATTCATTCACTCTCATCATTGCTTATGCAAGCAACAGTGACTGAAGTAGAGATTCATCATGAGGACTCATATATAATAAGCTTTTTTATGTAACCCTGAATTGGTTAAAAAAATCTGGAATGATTGTAACTGTTTTTTTTTAATTATTTGAGACAAAGCTAATAGGATAATTACAGTTAAAAGTAGACATATGCTGTGTAATATGACCAAGTAGTGAGAGGTTGAATCAATGGTAATATTGCACAAGGATTTAAAGACAAAATGAATGTTGAAGACCAAAACCATGACAAAGGAACAGAGGAAAACATATTATAGCTTGTTGTAGTGGCATCTTATGGCTCATTTATTTAAAATTTGGTAAATAGCATCAATATGCCATTATGAATCAGCCTACAAAATTTCATTAAGTTTGGCCATTCACAGAGCAGTTGTACTGGCTGCTGAATTCCGATTCACCCTTGGTGACCATGGAACTGCACAGGATGTTAGCAAATTTAGTGTTGAGACAAAGAAATATGAGAGATGTAGAGCGCAAGTTTCATGTGGACTCCTTTAAGCATGAAAAACTGTGTCAAATAAACTTACAAAAGTCATTTTCTGAGATTCCTGTGGTTTAAGGCAAACTGATTTCACAAAATCTGGACTCCTCCATACTTCAAACACCCAGGCTGCTCAATCTGTCATCATCCATGTTTGATGTTAAGTAAGTTTTAATGAGACTGAATGAGGCTCTTTTTCATGAAGCTGTACTCATAGGTATGATGTGCTGTATTGTACACCACCTAAAGAGTTAGTGTGTAAAATATTGTTTTAAAAAACTCAAGTTGAAATAAAAACCTATTTATTTGTTTATTAATTTGTTTATTTATTTAACTATATTAGTTCATTTATATATTTATATTTATATGCATTTCCTAACGTATTTCTTCCAAATTATTTTATGTTAACTTAAATGGCCTTCCACAGTAAATAGCTCATGACTTAAATACCAGAAGCCTAGTAAACTCTGAGATCACATCTCATTTAACTCATCCCAGCCATGAGATACACGAAACAAGAAACTTTTAAAGTGAATCCACAGCTTTCTACTTACTAACAGCTAAAGTCTGCTCAGGCTGCAGGCACCAGACTGTGGCTACTGGCTGCTCTGACAACTACCCGGTTGCATGCAGGTTTAATGGGGGTTACTGTCCTGTTAAAATTTGTCTCTATGGGAACCGCTGCAGAGAAATTGCTCGGTAAAAAAGTTCTGTCTGATAAAGTCGTGTTGTGTGAGGTGGCCAGAAGGGTGGCCAGATTTTAGTCACCCCTTTGGCTCCTCCTCTGTCATCAGTTTAATATTAGCAGGTTCAGATGATCAGCCAGGTTGGTGAGGGTGGATTACATATGCACAATATATAAGACAGTACATAAGAAAGGTGTGGTTATTGTAATCAACTTATTGAAACAACCAGCTACACAAAAATATGCAACTTTTTTGCACTTTGTGTCATCTTTTAAGTGATTTCTAAGTTATACCCATTGCTACATAAGTTAAGCTTGTGCACCAGTGTTCCACACTAAAATTGGAGAATTTGTTATTTTGTATTGTAACATATACTTGTATTTGCTCTCTGGTTGCTTGATTTTCAAGACACAGGACACGTCTGTGACTACAGTTTCACAGTAGCAGTTTCAGGCCAAGTAAGTATATTCATGTCTTTAAATAAAGATGTTAAATACCTAAAAATCTCCTCAACTGAATGACAGCAGCATGAGCTATGTTTGCTATGGATAGAGTACAACAGAAGTTATTTAGGGGGATAAATACTCGATAAAGTAGCCCCTTATAGTCACGCGTGAACACACCACAGCATAGCGTGAACAATGTCAAATTCTTTCTCTGCATTTAACCCATTCACCAAATGAAGCAGTGGGCTACCACCAAAGCAGCACCCAGGGAGCAGTTTGTGGGTACGGTACCTTGCTCAAGGGTACCTCAGGGTGCCACTAGCAGTCCTGGGATTTAAACCCACGACCTTCTGATCGCAGAGGCAACTCATTAACCAATAGGCCACCAGCCACCCCAAAGATGGTTTACAAAGGTGTGTAATAAAATTGCACACTTCACATTGCTTTGACACATGTCAAATATGTCTGATAGCTGCATATATACCTGTAGCAGAAACTTTCAAAGGAGATCACTTTTCTCTTCAACTTTGCCAACGACCACATCAGCATTCTGTGTGAGCAAGATGTTCCTATCTGTTACCATCAGCACGAAACTGTCCAAATGATCTTGTGAGAGTTTGCTTCTGAGTCTTCTGAGTTTTTATTGAACTTGAACATTGAAAATGTATGTTGACAGATGACCTGAGTAATAGAGTAAGCAGCAATTTGTATGCTAGACCAAGGAGGTGGTAGGCATCTGTCAGCACATTATACCACCTAAGACTTTGGTAGCAACACTGTGGGCACTCACTGCAGAAGGATTTCAGTCTCTTCTCCTTCATTCTCTTCCAGCACTCTTTTTGTCTCATGCTCTTGTAATGGTGATATTTTCAGTCTTTTCCACTGACAAATTTCTGCAGTTGTATTTGTGTTAAACTTCAGCAGACACTTCCTGAGCTCTTGAAAGGCTGATTGTGGAAGTGGGGAGGACTTCACTTGGAAGCACTTGGGAACACTTACCAACACTTGGGAAGTTTCTAGGGTCCAAAAGACTCAAGTCAGAATAGAGTGTGCCTTGACTCCACGGTAGGATTTTGCACAGTAATCCCAAAAGTGTTCTCTGAACTTTCAACAGTCTCAAAATAAGCCATCTCTCCAGGCCTGATTGGCTCCTTCTTTCTCTTCAGTCATGGCAATGTGGCTTCCACTTCCAATTCTGTTTCTTCATCCTGCCGCTGCAATTTCTCATCTGCCCCCACCTGTCTGCTGCCGTCTTGATAGAGACAAAGTCTCCTGACATTCATGTGTTGTTCTTACCATTCTTGCCATTCTGTGGACAGACAAAATGTCAGTCCCTTCTGTTTGCAGATTTTCGACCAGTGGTGAGGTCTGTTCAAATATCCAGAGGATCTGTGCTGTTAGTACCATTTCAACAAAGCCTCAATAAATCCATGTGCACTAACCCGAGTGGTTGCTTTCATGGTCACCTAGCCTTATATAGAATGGCATCTACATGAAGACTAACATCTGGATGCGCAAAAAGATCCAAACACCTTCCTCAAAGCAGCTTCCTAGCCCACCACCATGTCTTTGCAATTGGAGAGCTGTCTGTTATGCTTGTCCTGGATCTCACTCTAACACACTCTCATCCCATTGTATGACTTGCAAATAAAAACAGCAATATCATTTAATAGTGATCCACTTTCAGTGTTGTGACTGTTGTGTCAACAAGGACAAGGTTATGCGCATGGACATTACAAACTATGTGCACTTGATTTGAAGACTCTTTGACATGAGAGTGGAAAAGCCTTTGCAGTGGCCTTGCATATTGAATGCATCATCTTTGGCATGCCCAATTCATTTGCTCAAATCCAATTTCAGGTTGTCAGCAAACTTGGAAAGCATATTGACAAAATACTGACCTGTTGATTCACTGCACTTCACAATAGTGACGAGCTTCACAGGAACTGTGTTTGTGACATATCTCAGAATAACAGAGCACTGGTCCCGGGAGGTGATGTCCCGTGGGGTGCCAATTTGTACAGACAACATCCCAGCCTTTGTGAAGTCTTCCACAGTGCTGTCCTGAATATGCTGCTGAATTGTGGCTGTGATCGAGTTGATGGTTTTTGAAGACAGCAACGTCACCAAGGAACTTCTCTCCTTTGGCCCAGACTGATGCATTTTCTTTGATTTGTCAAGGGAGTGAGGTACATGCTTTTTATACACAGATCATACTTAATACTTAATAGGCCATGATCAACACTGATGTCTTCAAGCATGTATGCAGCATCATTCCTTGACCTGTAACTAAGGCCTCTTTTGCCAGTGACTTTCACTACAGTCACCACATGCTCTTGAGCCTGACGTTTCTTCTTGATTTGCTCCCTCTTTGAAGACAACTGATCACCAGTCGGTAATTTTCAAAAGCATTCAGACAGTAGGCCTCGGCACATGTTCTGTGAGCCACACTCTGCTCATGTTCTTCTGAGCACGTCTTCAGCACCCCATGCCACTTATGAAGGCAGAGCTGCCAGTAGATTTGCCAAATGCCACGTAGACAGAGCAGTGCATTGTGTGACACTCTTGGGAGAAGGTTAGCCATCTTCTGTTTGTGCTGTCTGTACACAAGAAGACTTTCTGGACCACTGGGTTATTTGCATTTTGTTAAGGGGGTACACAAAATCATGACTGGGCTGAATGTAATAATCAATTGGTACTCCAGTCTCTTCCTCTCCTGCTTCCATCTCACATTCTCGCCCCTCATCTGTCTCATAACCTCTCTTTTCTCCACTTTCCTCTTGTCTCTGAGCTGTGCCCTCATGTCTGCTCTTTTCTCCACTTCTTTCTCCTCTCCACTCTCATGCCTCCTGTCCTCTTATCTCTCCACTTCTCTTTACTCACATTCATGTGCCCACTCACCTCCACTGTGGAGACATTGGGCCCAGCCTGAATAAGAACACAAAAAGTAGTCCCAAAATTATTAGGGCAGGCATGACAAATGTATTAAAGGATGAAATGGGCAGAGTACAGTGGTACTCAATATACAGCATATAAAAGAAGAACCACATAGTCTATGTATCACTATTATTAGAAATATTAAATATAGTATGTATAAATACAATTTAATAATGATAACATCTAATTATTATAATGCTTATATGTGATGTACTATAATGCTAATAATAATAATAATATTATATTATATTTAAATAATGTAATATATTATTATTGAGTTTTGCAATTGGTACTGATATAGCCATTGTGGATAAAGAATGACAAGTGCTGACTTGATTCTGAGCCCACTCATAGTCTCTTGCAATGGAAAGTAGCATCAGTCTATTCCAGGACATATTTCAGTTGCACAAACTTCTATGGTCACACACCATCAGCCCGGGTTAAAAGTCGTTCAGTAGGGTCGTTTTCCAACCGCAGGCTACAGCAGTTTTACAGCAGTTTGTAATTCACCATCCGCTTCACTCTGCTCCTCGAAAACAGCACTGCTGACCACCTGAACGATGCTGATGTCCAAACAGTATGTCGATTTTTTAAAAACTGGATGCCTGCACCTCTAAAGCCCGCCACCCTTTTTCAGCCCTCCTTTACTCTCTGATGTTTTCTGGTCCGTGGTTTTCCTTGGACTCCTCAGTACCGCGCTGCTGTATCAGTCCGGAGTGTTAACGGGCATTAACCTGGCTGTGATTGACCAGTTACTGAGTTCAGCGCAGAGACACACGCAGCACCTCTCAGAAGAGAGAGAAGCACAGAGAGGGGAGGTAAAAAAAAAAATCCAATAAAATCTTTATGAATTTTTGACAGTCCACCAGCCCAATGATGCTGCGACTCACTGGGACCCCCGATGGCCAGGACACAACTGGTAGGTGCTGAAAGTGGCAAGACATTTTGAAAGGCTGAGAGAGAGAAAGAGTGTGTGAGAGGAGGGCAGAGAAAAAAGGGTGAGAGGCAGAGAAGGAGAGAGGGGCACTGAGAGAGGGGAGAGAGGTAGGGAAGCAGAGAGATGGCGAAGGAGAGAGAGGGCGAGACAGAAAGAAGGGGGTTAGAGAGAGAAAGAGAAAACAAAAGGGGGGTTAGAGAGAGAAGGAAATGGGCAGAGAGAGAGAGAAGGAGAGAAGAGAGCACAGAGGGGGAGAGAGGTAGAGAAGGAGAGAGAGAGAGAGGAGCAGTGTGTGAGAGAGGGAGAGGGAGAGAGAGGGGCAGAGAGTGTGTGAGAGAGGGAGAGATAGAGAGAGAAGGACAGCGAGGCAGAGAAAGAGTGAGAGAGAAAAGTATAGAGAGAGGCAGAGAGAGAAGGAGGGAGTGAGAGAGTGTGAGAGGGAGAGAAAGAGAGAGAGAGAAGGAAAGAGGAGCAGAGAGAGAGAGACGCAGATGAGCGAGCAGCAGCCTGGAGGAGAGTTGCTCTGTTCTCAGGACGTTCATGCCGTTTCTGAAGAGCAGACATGAACCGCGGTTCTGTTCTACCCGCCCGGCCCGCGTCCACCCCCCTTTAGCCGAACCGTGAGAGGAGGAGACCATCCGTATGGTAAAACACAGGTAGGACTCGTCCTGCTTTCTTTTTTCTTTCTTTTTGCAAACATCCAACTCGCGCTCCAAACACACACACGCACAAAAACAAAGATGAATTGAATTGACACACGCGTCCAGCGCTTTTGTTTGGAGCTCGCGTTTTAAATGTCCTGTACATATGTGACTCGTCTTGCTTTCTTTCTTTCTTTTTGCAAACATGCAACTCGCTCTCACTCCAAACAGCATCCAACACACACAAAATTGAACTGAACTGAATTGACACACGCTTAGTGCGCTTTTGTTCACAGCTCTCATTTCAAATGTCCTCCACTTGTTTGTGTCTCACCTGCCTCTCAGATTATTATGTCCGCACTTCGGAAGAAATTCGGGGACGAGTACCAGATAGTGACCACGTCGTCCTCGGGCGGCCCCGGGTTCCAGCAGCCCGGCCCGGAGAAGAGGAGGAAGCGGCAGCGCTTCGTGGATAAGAACGGCCGCTGCAACGTGCAGCACGGAAACCTGGGCGGAGAGACCAGCCGCTACCTGTCCGACCTCTTCACCACGCTGGTGGACCTGAAATGGCGCTGGAACCTGTTCATCTTCATCCTCACATACACGGTGGCGTGGCTCTTCATGGCCTCCATGTGGTGGGTGATCGCCTACATCAGGGGGGACCTGAACCGCGCGCACGACGACAAGTACACCCCTTGCGTGGCCAACGTGTACAACTTCCCCTCGGCCTTCCTCTTCTTCATCGAGACCGAGGCCACCATCGGGTACGGCTACCGCTACATCACGGACAAGTGTCCCGAGGGCATCATCCTGTTCCTCTTCCAGTCCATCCTGGGCTCCATCGTGGACGCCTTCCTCATTGGCTGCATGTTCATCAAGATGTCCCAGCCCAAGAAGCGCGCCGAGACCCTCATGTTCAGCGAGCACGCGGCCATCTCCATGCGGGACGGAAAACTCACCCTCATGTTCCGGGTGGGCAACCTGAGGAACAGCCACATGGTCTCCGCACAGATCCGCTGCAAGCTGCTCAAAGTAAGTGACCCCTGCAGACCACTGCGTAAAACACCTCTCAGTTTTCACCTAAAGAGAGAAATTCCATCAATAATAATATAAAAGCCACATCATGAAATTATTACTGATTGCGTCATACTTTGTTCTTCTTAAGTTTTATTATTTAATTTAATTACTTCATTTCATTGAAACAAGGTCAGAATGTGAAGTCAGGATTGTTCACAGCAGTCGTGATAGGAACCAGACGTCTCACAGAAAGTTATTACTAGTTATTATTGGGATAAATGGTCACAACCTGAAGCCAGAAACTTTGGCCAACATTAGGTCTGAGCCAAGATTTTGGCCAACATTGGATTTTGGATGGTGAGGTCACTAACAATATTACATATAAAATATATGTGTAATTTTATAGTAAATAAAATGGTTATTTGTGTTATAGACATGGTAACCCTTGGAAACTATCACCAACACCGTAAAGAAATCCTGTCAGTAATTTCTTAATGAACCATTTCACAGGTTAGTAGCACTGGACCAATTTGGACCAATATCTGGCATTTACTTGCAGCCTCTGTAATGTATGGCATGTCCAGATACAGTTGTGGGATATTTTATCCAGGTTTTAAGGTTAAACTAGTGATTGAGTGGTGGGTCAGTACTGACGCTGTATTATTAAAAGGCACGTAAAAAAAAATGTATATAATAAAACAATAATAATAGTAATAATAGTAAAAGGTACAGTGGTTGTTACTGTTATGTATTATTATTATTATGTATGACAATACTGTTTGGGACAGTATTTTTTAATTCATAAATATTCCAGCAACCACATCTGGCTTGCTTCTTGACTGTCCTTCTATATGGCATAAGAGGCAGAAGTAAATTTCAGATGTGGCCCAGGTTTGGGCCTCACTAGCATTGCTTTCTCATGACTGAACTATGCAGAAAATTAAAAAAATATTGATACACACTTTGATAATGATAAATAATTTTGTTTGTTTGTTTTTTATAATGTAAAAATATATAATGCAATTTGTACAGAGTACCCAGGACATGGCAGTTATTTGCTTGGTGTTTCAGATTGAAAGATCAGTTCAAAATCTCATTAAAAGATAAATAAATATTATGCTGTGAAATTAGATCGAAACACCCAGGACAGTAATTTAATTCTAAGAAAAAAAGTGAAAATACTATAAATCTACATCAGCTCAGCCACCTAAATTTACCCATATATATGTACATGGTATTGTTTTGTATGGACTGTGAGACAGTCTGACCCATGCGATCACAAAAACAACATACTACTTATAGAAAACACACTACAGGTAATATGCATATTTTTTTTTTTTTTACTGACAACACACAAAATATAACCAGTACTAAGTGCATATGGTAGTGCAATCAGTACTGTGCATCATGTATGGGAATGAAATTGTGCTGTGTAAGTATTTGTACAGTATGATGTTTGTAGAGTTGAAGCAGGATGAGTAAACTATCTGAAAAAACAGGAGTAGCCATTGCATAGCAGATGATACTACTGCTCAGCTCTTTATGAGGGTGATTACATGTGGAAAGAACCTGCTCCTGTCTCTGATAGTCTTGGTATTCTAGAGGGTTCTGTAGTGCCTGGCAGAGGGGAGGAGTTCAGAAAGTTGTGTCCAGGTTGCAAGGAATCTGTAGTGCTTTTCCCTGCCCGTTTCCTGGTTCTTAACGAGTCTAATTCCAAGGAAGCACCTATGATTTGTTTTTAGCTGTCCCTACTGTTCCCTGCTGTCTGTGCCGGTTCTGTTTTATGTCTGCCCTGAACCAGACCATGATGGATGTTAACAGGATGGATTCAGTAACTGCGGTGTACTGGCTGAGCAGGTCTTGTAACAGATCAAACTTCCAAATTTTTCACAGAAAGTATATCCTCTGCTGGGCCTTTTTGAGGATAGTGTTGATGTTGGTCTTCCACTTCAGGTCTTGGGAAGTGGTAGTTCTCAGAAAGCAAAAAGATTCTACGGCGGACACAGGAGAGGGATATTGTGAGGCGGAGCAGTACTGAGGGGTGTCTCCTAAAGTCTGCTGTCATCTCCACAGTCTTGAGTTCCAAGTTGTTCTGACTGCACCAGACACTGAACCCCTCACCAATATGCAGACTTGTCACCATCTTGGATAAGACTGACAATCATGGCATCATCTGCAGACTCCAGAAGTTTAACAGCTGGGTCCTTGGAGGTGCAGTCAGTGGTGTAGAGGATGAAGAGTGGAGGGGAGAGCACCAGTGTCGTCCCTGGGGAGCACCAGTGTTGTTCATCTGTTCATCTACCAGAAATGACTTCCCTCAGCCTCACCTGCTGTTTCCTGCCTGTCAGTTAGCTGGTCTGGAGGAGGAAATGTTTGGGTTAATGGTGTTGAACGCTAAGTCCACAAACAGTATATTTGTCCCTTGGCAGTCAAGGTGTTGCAGGATGTAGCGCAGTCCCACGTGACTGCATCATCCACTGATCTGTTTGCCCAGTAAGCAAACTGCAGGGAGTCGAGCAGGAGTCCTGTGATGTTCGTCAGGTGGGCTAACACGAGTGGTTCAAAGGACTTCATGTCTACAGTTGTCAGAGTGACTGGCATGTATTGATTCAGTCCTGTGAGGGAGGGTTTCTTGGTGCCCAGAACAAAGGATTTGAGGCAGGAGGAGACTTCACACAGCAGAAGATTGGAGCCAGTTGGACCGCACAGGCTTTAGGACAGGAGAGGGAGACACCGTCTGATGCATTCCTCTATGGGAGAGCTAGCTCACGTCCTCTTAACATACCTTGTGCAGCTTGAGTATCATGGGAAGGTAAGGGGGGTTGCCAGAGGTGTGATGAGAGCTGTTGTCATCGGTGGGTAAGTGCAGCCAATGACTTTCTGGCTTGCTTGTACAGAGCCCAACTTCAGTAGGTATCTGCCTTGGCCTGGCAAAGCTGTCTTAGTCTGGCTGTGAACCATAGCAAAAGGTCTTGGTTGGCACGCACGTCTTTGCAAAAGCTTATGTAAGAAGTCACAGTGACTGTTTAAGTCACAGTGTCACCTGCAGCTTCAAAAACACTCCAACTGGTGCAGTCAAAAAGCCTTGCAGTTCCTGCTTGCAGTTTTGACCACAGGTTTTGCAGATATTGGTTTCTGCATGTTGGTTGGAGTAAAGTGAAACAAACAGTGATCAGAGTGCAATATACTGATCAGTACGCCAACCTTTGTTGACGGAGAAGCAAATTCCACTGCCTCTTGCTTTTCCTGGTAGCTCAGTGTCGATGGAAGCCTGGCAGATGTAATCCACTGTCAGGGTTTGTTTAACTGAGCCAGGTTTCAGTGAAACAATAGGCAGCATAACATGCAAAGTCCTTGTTTGTTCCATTGATGAGAAGAACATCGTCTGTTTTCTTGGGCAAAGTAGAGAGATTTGCCAGGTAAACTGATGGGAGCTCAGTTCAAAATCCACACCGTCAGACCTTCACTTCTTCACTTCGGCACTCTTCCCCCGCCTGCGTCTCCTGCATGTTCCCCAGAGAACTGCTGTTTCTCTGAATTTGATAAATATCAACATTCACAAAAGTTTGCATTTGCAGTCTGTCTGTTTTACATGAAGTCATATTGGCATGTCAGTGACTGACTACTGGTTGAAGTAGTGTTGACAGAAAGATCTCACAAAAGTCACTATTCTGAAATGTCGCCAAAAGTTGCTAGATAGCTTGATGTTACACTGTACGCTGACACATCTACTTCACATACTAAACTAAACTAAACTGCATATCTTAGTCTTCTTTCAAAGCGATGTTAAACTTTAACAAACACTCTCTAAACAGTGAATAGTACATTATTTGGGGTGCAGAGATCATAATTTCATTTTGGATTGTGGAACCAATTCTGATCCTCCCATGAACATTAGCTAGCATAGAGCCCTGCTGACAAACAAGTGGATTTCCAACATTTTTATTCACATTTTAATGAGGGGACCATGATGATGCCTTGTACAGCGCTACAGCTCCCTGCATCGTTTGCAGCTTATTTGTTGATTTGTTTTCCTTTGATGATTCTGCTGGCCGTATGAGGGACGGTGTTAGTCTGACTCACTGTGCTTGCATTAAAATGCAGTTAATGCCAGTTACAGTGTGTGATTCCAGCTCTGACAGATGTAAGAATTGATTAAACCAGTAGTATTATTGCTTTTTTTTGTATGATTACCACTGACATATTATAATAATTTAATATATCACAAAAATGTAATAATTTAAAGCTCTTGGGGCCCCTCTGGGTCAGACCATTTTGCTCTTGGTATCCAGGGCCTGACAGTTAACTGCAATATAAATTATTTGTTGGGTGTCTGATATTGTAAGAACAATTCAAAATCCATGAAAAGATAAATATATATGCCTATTGATGGACTGGTGACTTGTCCAGAGTATTTCTCTGCCTTTCACCCTATGAGCTCTGGGACAGGCTCCAGCACCCCCGCAGCCCTGGTTAGGATAAGCAGCTTAGATAATGGATGGATGAATGGATAGATAAATATATATTTAGAAGAAAAAGAGGGCGTACTATAAATTTGTGACAGCCTAGTCTAATTTATACACACACACACACACGCACACACAGACCCATGTACATGGTTTTGCTTTGTCATGACTGTGAGTCAGTGACGGTCTGATTTGTGAGTTCACGTTTTTCTGTGGATAGCTAGGTATACTCCAAAGTTAATTTGCAAATCAACTTAACAAAATGTTACTGTATTACTCAGCCAACCTGTCAGAGGCAGCCCTGCTTTTCTAACATCTTTAGATTTTATATAAACTTTATTAATAGATTGCTGTCCTGGGGCATTAAATATCCGGGTATGAATTATTCTCGAAAAAAAAAATTGTTTACTGGATATTTACTGGAAATTTAGCCCAGACAAGAACTACATTGACAAGAACAGTGACATAACAATTTGTCACATCAGTTTGACATTTTGATATTTGTCCAGCTGCGCATTTGTGTCGTAGCCTACATCATTTATTCTCACTTGACAGCTTTTTCATTTTTTTGTTATCAGGCCCTGATTAAAAAGTTAGAGAAGGGAAGAACTTTAGCAGTAAGATGTGTCTTTAGTCCACATTTCTTTCTGTGCATGCTCGTAATAACAGCTCCATGACTGGCAGTTTTAAGTGTCTCTCTCTCTCTCTCTCTGTCCCTCTGTCCCTCTGTCCCTCTCTCTCTCTCTCTCTCTTTCTCTCTGTCTCTCTCTCTCTCTCTCTCTGCACCCCTAGTCTCGGCAGACGCCCGAGGGTGAGTTCCTGCCTCTGGATCAGCTCGAGCTGGATGTGGGTTTCAGCACTGGAGCTGATCAGCTCTTCCTCGTGTCTCCGCTCACTATCTGCCACGTGATCGACAGCAAGAGCCCCTTCTACGAGCTCTCCCAGCACTCCATGCAGACAGAGCAGTTTGAAATAGTGGTGATTTTAGAGGGAATTGTGGAAACGACAGGTAAGCAATTCACTCCTCCATCTTAACTGTAATTTATTTAGTTTGTTTTTAGTTTTTGTAAACTGATACAGTCTGATTGGCAGGTGTGAGTAACTGTAGGCAGACTGAGCAGGCCGTATTTGACCCCTATCTGGATCTGATTGATTGTACTTTATTGATCAGTGTGATAAAATGCTGGTGTAAACATGTTATTCAAGACTAGTGGTAAACACAATCAGCCTGACAGCTGTGTTGGCCTATTTAACACAGGATAAAACAGCTCTGCATTTGAATAAAAGAGTTCAGAGATATGTTAATATAGGTTTGTTTATATGACAGTATACACCCACCCTTTGAAAAAAAATGCCTTAAAAACATTTCCACACCAGCTTGTGTGCTTTTCTCAAATTCTGTTGGTTTTTTGGGTTAACTGGAGGCATATTGATATTGAGGGGCACTGGGCCGTTATCACCAGAAATAGCATCGATCAGATCAGAAACTATAGGGGAAAAAAGAACTAATCTAATCCAGACCTGTGAAATATGCAGCCCACACTCACACTGTGCAGTTTCATCTTGTTGACTGTGTATTTCTTCCTGTGGGGCAGTAGACTGTTTGAGTGGTTTGAGCGTGATAGTCTGCTCTTAATTTTAAAAGCAATCCCAACTGTTAGGATGTTTTGGCCTTAAAATGTTGTAAATACCTTAAATTATTAAAATATGTTGTAAAAAACAAACATACACTCAAACTATTTTTTGTTATGAATATGAAAAAGCCCTGCTACTCATAGGTCATCATTTTTGTTGCTTTCTGGGTCATGACATCAGATTCGTGCGGTGGAATCCACCCTGCGCTGTTGAGCAATGACTGAGTACTGGTTCACTAAAATCTGCAGTTCAGCATTTTCCGTTTGAGACATGTAAACCACTGAAACATGAAAAACACTGATGTCAGCCATATTGGTTGCCGGCAAATAGATTTAGTCTCATGAATAAACATAATGAACCAGGTACTGGTGGAGTGAGTGTGGCAGAGTGAATGTGTGTTCAGTAACTTGAACGCAGGAACACAGATCTGGAAAATGCTCACTAATTTTCCTTTCCTGTCTTGACATCACTTGATCTGTAACCCATGGCCTCACTCAATATCTTAAGAGAGCTGGAAAGCATGTGGATCCTCATGGTTACCAGTTCAGGGACAAATGAAGGATAGGAAGCTTTATTCAGCTCTTTAGACTTGGTTTTAGCTCTGTTCCCCTCTTCTTACCCCTAGAGAACCTGTTCGGTTTCTTTATTGCTTTCCCAATAAAAATTACTCTCAGAGCCACTGCATTATTTTTCCCCTATAGTAAGCTTTCCAAAATGAACTCACTGGTTAAGTTTTTCCTCGAGTGCAATCCTTTGATGTCATCTACCCAACATGTATTTGACATCCACATGTCAAAAATTCTGACTGAAGATGTGGATTTTTATAAGAAATAATTGATTTTGCTTATTTTTAAAAACATATTTTAGTAGTTTTAGAGATTTAAGCTGTTTTTAGATCTACACGTCTAACTGGCTCAAGTTTAAAGCTTTGAGTGTTTAAAGAAATTTTTTTTTAGGCCATATAGGTATTGTAACTCGTATCAAGTTTGGAAAAGAAAAAGTGGTATCGTACCTTTTTTAAGGTGGCATTTGGTCTGAAAACAGCTGCACTTGAATTTCTGTGGAACCCGAAAGCAGGCTAATTGCTCTCTTTACTGAAGTAACCAAACATGAAGTGTGCCTCTTCTTCACCAGAGGACTTTTCTCCCAGTAGTGTAATGGCTTTTGACATATCGATGAAATGTGGTGTGTCAGACCATAGTAGTGTATTTATTAGTGCTTTCATTCTCTCCTGGTAAAATTAGGAACATGCAGGTTAGCAGTAACTGGGAATGAAATGAACATGTGTGTGGGGAGGCAGTGAGCATGTTCAGTGCTTTGTTACAGCCTGATGCTTACATGTAAGATTCAGTGAGCTTTTGTGTATTGAGGTTGCCATTGCTGCTGACAGTACAGACTAAAATATTCAGAGTGAATGTTTGGCATTTCTGGGGGGTGGGGGGGGGGATTGATTAAACTGACATGAGAACAGGACTTTTGAAAAGGCATTTTTGAAGTGTCAAGGCAGCACAGTGGCACAGTGGTTGTTGTCAGTGCTGTAACCTCACAGTGAGAAGGTCCTGGGTTGGATTTCTGACCAAGGGTGACAGGGTCCTCTCTGTGAGGTATTTGCATGTTCTCCCCGCATCTGCATGGGTTTCTGCAGGGAGATCTGGTTTCTTCCCACAGTCCAAAGACATCTATGTTAGGTGAACTGGAGATGCTAAATTATCCCTAGGTGTGACTACAGACAAGGTCATTTAATCAAAGTGTTTACCACCGACTGAAGATCATAGAAAGTCAGTAAAGAACATTTAAATGTCAAATGTATGTACCCATATCTGCTTCACTGAAGTTCCTAATGGTCAGTTGGTGGTCTGTTTTGGTGTCAAGGTAGTCAGTGTAAACGGTGAGATAGGATTTTAATTGGAGCGCAGAGGGAAGCCTGAATGGTAATGTTGTGTAGGGTGTTTGGCACTGCCTTTAATGCTTTCAGCTGCTTCTGAAGCTCCTGTAGTTTGTGGCTTGTGGTTTAAGCGAGCGTGAGATAAGGCCAGCAAAATCCTGAAGCGTGGCATTTAAAACAGTTAATCAGACCCAATGTCAGGCTTGTCATTCATATCATTTGAAAATGTTTTACTGTGTCACTAAAGAGACCAAAATATGTCGCTCATCAGTTTCAGATTCAGAGACTGATTGGAGTAAAACATTCATCTTAAATGACTCTGATGGAACAGGAATTCAGTAGTGTGAACTGAGGCTCTTCTCACTGTCTGACAGTCAGGAATAAAAAAAAAAAGCTTAAAAACAATGTTCCATTAAAAATGGATGTACAGTGAAACTCCCCGATCCCAAGACACTCTGGTTTTCTGGTCACTGTAACTCTGTTTCCATGGTAACCTCCTCTTACCACCCCCTAGCCCCTACCTCCCCGTATGTACTCGAAAGGTTTTGCACAGCCACTGAACTTCTGATTATTTTTAAAACCTTGAAAAGTGTGCGCAAAGCACTTCGTCTTGCTGTGCCTCTGGACACATGCTGCAGCACAGCGAGAGAAACTGTGAATGAGTATGTGCTGGTTTTAAAAATAAATTGACAGTGCGCAAGAGCTGCTGACTCTTCGGTGCGCTCTTGTAAATTCACTGCATATGCTTGTGCCGGGCCTTTGAAGGGAACAGGAGAAGCGCTCTATTTTTGTGTTGCATTGATAACAAATCAAAAGGATTATGGTTTCATTTTCATTTGATCAACAAGAGTAGCTGCTGTTTAATCCATAAATCAATTCCTAATCAGGACTGACTGTCCAGAATGAAGCAGCGACCGATCGGTGTAATGCATCGTGAGTAGATCATATTCTTTGCTCTACAACAGATGACTAGTCTTTGCCTTTGTTCCAGTGCAGGATAGGTTTTCCTGTGGAGCCTTGTGTGTGTGTTTTTTGCCTCAGAGGCAGTAATTGACAGTCTGCTTTGCAGCATGTGGCTTTGAGGTTTTGAAGCCTGCAGACCTCAGGGTCACATTCGAAACACCAGCTGTACCTGATAGCAAGCACTGCTGTGCTGCCTTAGGCTGAGGTAGTTTAGCCATGTCGCACCAAGCCAGCTACAGCACAGTACAGTGGTCTTCCCTACCCCCTCCTATACATTATGCATGAACACGTCGTGTACGTAGATGAAAGAGTTGTCTGCATTAGTTAATATTTCTTTATGTACTTGAGTAGTATAATTCTGCTGTCTGTCAGCTTATATGCTATGCAAGGAGGAATATATTTAGGCAGTGGCCGTGGTGAAGTTGTTGAAAGTGAATCAGTAAACTGGACGTTCAGTGGATTAAACATTGTCAGTTGCGAAAACATGCAAAGTAACATTGAATCGCTGTACTGAGGTGGTATTCATTTTGTCTTTTGTCTTCACATTACCCTAACAGCAACAAGTAATGTATTGATCTGATGCACTGGATCTGCAAAATTGAGGGATAATTATGTAAATCATTTATAGATTTACATAATCAATAGTGTCAACAATAAAAAATTGTTGATGAAATTTGCAGGTGTCAGTTTTAAAAACTATAGTAACTTAATCAGAAGAGGGTGCAGTTCTCTAAGGTTCATATCTTTGCAAGCAGGTAGTGAAAAAAAAAGAATAATCATGGCTGAAAGCTCAAAACCAAGTCAAATCTTGGACCATTTTCTTAAAATGAAGGATGATACAACACATGCAAGTCTGGCTTAGCTTTCCATGGAAGCTCAACAATGCCTTCGGTCACCTGAAAGGAAAACACTTCAAGTGTTGATTCTGAAGCAGCAGATCAATCACTAAATAATAGTTTTACCTTTACGCTGGTGTTTTGATTAACCATACTATGATTACTCCCTGAGGAGTAACTTTACTGTTACAGAATCATTAAAGCTCACTGTGTTACGTTAGTAAGGCCTTTGGATTATTCTAAAATTCTGGATTATTCCAAGGTTATTGTAATTGTCTTAACAGTAGTTCAAAATTATGACGATGCTTAACATAGACGCATGAAACAAGGTGACGCGTGCTTTTTCTGTGTTGGTAACTGAACTCTTCATGGAGGGTTCCTCAGTGACACTTTTTTTTTTTTTTGCTTTATTTTAAAAACAGTTTTTACTGAAATTTAAATTGAAATTGAATTTTGTTACAGCTCTCCACATTTCTTGGCCATATTTGGACTAACTGATTATTCTGTGCAGCCCTAGTAAAATACAGCACATTAATATAGAAAATACAGAAGTACTTTACACATTGTACATGAATTCTGATCCCAGGTTGTTGCGCATGGTGAAGCATATATATTTTAAGCTTGAAAAGAATTTACAAATCAGAATTGCTAGAGGAAAGTGGGATCGGTGTATCCCCAACTGCAACTGTAGAGGGCTTCAGTAGTTATCATGTTCATGCATCATGCAGTTTCCATGCTTTGTGCCTCTCCATCAGAGTTCAAAAGTGAGCTTCATGCATTATGAACAAACAGCCAAGCTGCTACCTTAGGTTTTAAATATTTTGCAAACTCGTGCTTGACAAATTTAGTCAGAGGCTCCTCTTGTCTAGAGGGATTTATAACACCTCAGCTCTGCCACATTCACTCCGCTTTCACAGCTCCGAGAGGAAACGTTTATTTTTGGGGACCTGCGATTAGTCAGCAAATACAGTATGTTTGAAAAGCTCTGACAGCATCAGCAGAAAAGCCTGGTGCTTATGTGACTGTCATGCTGATTTGAAAGTTTGTGATGATGAATGCAGCGCTCTTTAAGCAGAGGGCTGAGACATTAACGTAAGGCCACACTGACGCTTTCCCCCCCAGAGTGACACTGAATAAACTCGGCTAATTCGGAGTCTTGCAGTTGGTGCAGACTTGGTGGAAAAGCTGCTTCTGAGATAGCAAATGTGCTCTGATGTGATCATCATGCAGTGACCGCTTTTCTCAGTGCAGCAGAAAAACAGAACAGCAATTTCTAAACCTTCTTGCCTATTGTTGGATTCAATCCTGCCGGCCATTACTTAACCTTAGAATACCCGTCTAAAACCTGAATAACAGCAGACATCGGGTAAGGCTAAATATAACTGGTCAAATTTAATATTGTGTCACATATAGGTGGGCAATATGATGATATTTTATTGTTCATGTGATAATATTTATCACAATACGCTGAGCATATAGTGGATATTGTCAGTACTTGGCAAACACTGACCAGCTGCATGTTTCATTACAAAGAGCATTACAAAGAGCACTAAATTGGATTTAGTGAAGCTCAGGTATGGGACATGTTTGAATAAAGATCTCCATATCTAGAGTTTCTTATAGCTAATTTTGTATTATAATATAATATTGAATTACATATTGCACACATGATGGTATTAGGTGATATTTGACCTTGTAAGTACTGCTACTCTATAAAAGAAAGTTTATGTACTTTGCTTTTTTGATTGCACTTCAATTTTCTTTGATTTTTCTTCCATTTTCTTCTCATAAAACTATACCAAATGGAGCCTTATACAACATTGTAACCATTAGCCAGTAAGAGCTCACATTTCCAGAAAGGAAACATACTATTTGTTAATTTTTTTATTGTATTCTGATCTTTCACGACAGTCTGAAACACCCAGTAAATGTCGTACATTAAATGAAATGACTACATCCTGGATATTATGTATAAAGACTACAAAAGACAATCAAAAGATTAAAAAAAACAAACTGCTATTTTACAGGCAACACATGGGTGGGTGTTAATATTATGCAATGTATTGTTTAAGACAGTATGTCTATATCACACAGTATCTCACTTCACCCAGCCCTAGAACCGAGTGGATCAAATGTTAAAGACTGTTTCATTCGGTCATTAATTTTGAATAAAAACATATGTAATCAGCGTTTGCCCAGAGGGCAGGCATTGCAGAATGGGCGAGACTGATCATTTGCTGCAAATATGCAGCCTAACAAGCACTTACAGAATGGCCGGATAGGCTGTGCAACCGGCTAGTGGTGTGTATTGGTGTGTAAAATGCCATAAAAGGCTGAAGGCAGGATTTTCACACTGCCTTCATGCCTACTTAATATGGAGTCCGGAGCCGTCTTGCTCTCTCCCCTCTCTCACTTTATCCCTTGTTCTTTTATTTGTCTCCTCTCCCCTCTTCCTCACTATTCACTTGCCATGTTGAGGAAAAATAGCAATCCTCCAGCTCTTTTGTGTGTGGTGTGTCTGTGTGTTTGCCTGCTGAGGGGTGTGTGGGTGGTAGGAGACTATCTATGGCACACTGATGTGATGGAACTCATGCTGTAAGGGTTGTGTGTTTGTGTGTGCTTGTGGTCATGCCACAGTACATGCGCACACAGTCGTCTCGCCTTTATTGGGGGTATTTGGAGAAAGATTTATGTTCTAGCCTATTTTTAATAAAGCAGGTCTGCCCTTTGCTCTAGAAACAATTCATTGTTATTGTAGTAATTCCTTATACTGTTGTCATCTCTCTTTTCTTAATAGTTTACATTGTGCAGTGGTTAAAAATAGCACTACACCTGCAGACTATTTAGTATTGGTGTAATTGTCTGAGTTTTTTTCATTCTGCGTACATAATTCACCATATATTAATCCATATTCGTATTCAATATTCACGTTGGACTTTTGCCGGTGTTCACCGTCAGACAGAATATTGAACTAGCACACAAAGCCGGTGCATATTAACCTGCACACTCAGAGAGAGGGAGAGGGAGAGAGAGAGAGAGAGAAAGAGTGGGAGAGCTTGAAACAGGAATATGAATTTCAAATTGCTGTGCATAAGTAGGCTGGGGCATGTGTCTGAGCAGCACTCACATTGGGAATGAGTCTAATTAGGGTTTCAGGTAGGCACACGCTGTATATACACAAAACAACAGCTGCCGTTGCAGCTTCAGGGACAAGCGTTTAGAATAAAAAAATATATCCACAAATTTTCACCCTGAACTTTGCTTTCATTCTAAGCTGTTCAAGTAATTGGGGTTACTGATGGTCATTATGCGGAAGAAATGCTGAATCATTCCCTTCAGGAAGACAATCATGTTATCGACAGCTGTGATAAACCTCAGCCTCAGTAGAATTTCCTGACTGTCACCTGGGCTGTCCATCACCTGCGCTGTTAATATGATGTTGATGCACACTTGTAGTGGCAGTGTTTACTGCAGCATTTGTATCAACAGCTCTCACAGTCATACGCCTCCAGAACTAATTACATGTGTTTTTTATTGTCTAAATGAAAATATGTTAACACAAACTCAAATATGGCTTTTTAGTGCACAAATTTCAATTGATTTCAAAAGAAATTGAAATATGTGTAACTTTTTGCACTGGCCACATTTTATTTATTCATTTATTTTTTATTCAAAAAACTCAGCAAATAAACAGTAATTGTGCATTTAAATGTGCAGAAGTCTTCTCACTCTAGAGGATATGTACTTATTTTCAGTTAGAAAATGAACACGCATGTAATTTGAACAAGGGTGCCCACACTTGTGCGTATGACTATATTTATTTATTCTCCTCAGCTTTCCAAGATTCAAGATTCTTTTCTTGTCACAAACACAGTTATGCAAGTACAACATGTAGTGAAATGTGCCCCCAAATTGACCAGGAAAATAAAGTTTACAAATAAAGAGAAACTTGGAAGGGCTACAACTAATATAATAAAAATATATGTACAAAAAATATATTTCAAATATATGCAAACATTACAATTATAAACAAGATCTGTACACTGAATATAATAGCATAGAAAGTGCAAGTGTGTACTAGTTCACTGGTTGAGGTAAATACACTTAAGTGACCGTTAAGTCCGGTTTTACTAGCTGACTCTTGATAGAGCGGATCCTGTGAATTGTCAGCTGTGTGCTGTGGTCAGTGGTTGATGAGCTCTGGCAGAAACAGAGACAGGAATAATGAGGAGTGGAGAAAAATGAGCGCTGTAGTTTCCATGTCCAGTTGCCCTCACTGTAGCGTTCTTGGAATGCTGTGAAACAATGGCGAGGAGCTTTTTAAACCAGCCAGAGCAGCAGAAGGGTTGGAACGAATCTTTATGGGCTGGGGGAGTCGAGCCTTGAGGCAGCAAGTGAGGAGAAGTGGCTGAGGGGGCAAGAGAGAGAGTGAAAGGTTTTGACAGTCATTGTGAGCGATTAGACTGCTCTCCCTCCATTGTGCAGCATGCAACAGTGTACTGCAATTTACAGGGTTAAAATGAGCTCCCTTCTGTGGCGGGCGTCCTCTGAACAGGTGACAGCAGGAACGCCAATTAAGTCTGATGCGCCTGGGGTCAGAGCTGCACAAAAACCTCCTTTAACCCAGAGGGAAGATGTGTGAGTGTATTTGTATGTGTGTGTGTCTGGTGGGGGTGTATTATAGGCTAGAGACATTGATATAGTGAGGATGGCAACCACCAACTTATCATTACGCCTCATTGTTGCAGAATTGGTTTTGAACAGTGATGGCAGTGATTGACAGCAGCATACAGCTGTGCAACGCAGCCAAAGGAAAGCTATTATTTATCTAAAAATCACTTAAATGATGACCTTTGTGACACTGATGTTGGCAATAGAATAGATATTCCTTTTTGTTTACTTGTTTTTAGCTGTCAGAAGTCTGTGGGGCTCTGCTTCTAAGTTGGTATTTACAACACTGATCTAGATCTGTTATTTCTGTAACTGCTTTTGTGCATTTTAAAACAAATTAGCATTATACAGTAATCCGCATGATATGAAAGTGCTCAGCATGAAAAAAACTCTAAAACGTCTAAAATAGCTGTTCTGTTTTATTAGCTACAATTCTAACATCAGACAGATTACATTTTTACTTATTTTCAAATATATACCATATACCAGCCTCCAATATTCTTGCCCCACCTTTTTTTTTTTTTTCTTATGGTAAATTATCTGCTTTTTTGGATTTTATACCTTACTTTGAAAAACCCTACTTTGATATATCAGAGCAGGTGCCCCTGAATGTATGAAATTGCATTTTATGTTTAAATGTTTGCTTCGTTTTTAACGATTTCATTTCATTAGTTGCCCATCGTCACAGAATTCATATATTCATGACGGAAAATTTCCCCATGGATTTTCTGCTGCATTTCTGCTCTGCTGTGTGTTCTGCAAGGATGCAGTTCAGTGCAGAATCCCATTACAGTGACTGATAAAGATCCCCACAAAGGCAAGGTTCAAATTTAGTGCTGCTCTGAGATCAGTCTGATAAGGATCCATATAAATGCCAAGTTTAAACGTGGCTCTGCTCTGCTGCTCCACGATCAGCCTGATAAAGGCTTTCATAGGGCTGAAAGCACAAGCCTTAATATAACCTTTCTCTTCTGCCAGAAAAATTGCAGCTCTTATTCTAGATATTGAGGAGATGAACCAGGCCCCATTTTTAGCACACTCTTGTGGATATTATTGTTGGTGGCAGCGTAGTAATATCGACCCAATGGGTGGGAGATCTGTTTCAGCACTTGCTACTAGTATCACAACATTGCTCGTGCCAAGTGGAGGAATTAAATGAATCTTTAGAAAGCATTTCATATGTGGATTATTCAGTTTCCTCTGCACAGCTACATGCCTTCTAAAGATTGGGTCAGTATTCACTGTCCCAGCCCCCACTGTGATTCTACACACAGACTAAATCTTTCGATGCCATTGCACTGTAATTATGCCTCTGTAGAAAGAGCTCCTTCTAATTGATAAAAGGATGAATGGAGCTTCGCGTAGTGGCATGTTACAGGCTGTGTGCTGGGTCCTGCAAAGAAGGGCAGCTAATTGTGTCTTTAGGGATTTGTCAAGGATGTGCTGAATGGTGATAAATCAGCGGAGGTAGAGGTGAGGCGTGGGACCCCACGTGAACCCTGTTTGCTGAGGACGGTACATCATCCCTGGAAACCATCATAACCTCGCAGACAGACAGTCTAGAGCCACTAAGGGAAGGAAGGAGGAAGAGAGAAAGAGACTGAGACTGGAAATAATTGGCACAGCAGTGAAGCTGATGTCTTCAAAGCCTATAAGCGATGTGTGTTTCACATAGGTAATGGAAGTGATGATACAGCTTTTAGAATCAATCTTTCAAAATGTCCCACTCTGGTGGTCCCCAAAGCCTTATATCGCCAGAAAAACAGTAGCACCTGGTAGCTCCTATAACAATATATGGTACCGTTCTACTCCTAAAATAATATATAATACTGGACACCCCTGACTTGTTGATTGTGGAAAAAAGTCAACATCTCTGGAACAAATTTAAATATGACATTTATTTTAATGCTTAATTCTTTATTTACTGAATTTGACATATTGGGGGAAAAAACAGCATAAAATGTGTGGCGTGCATGTTTTAGTCAATACCTAGTTAACCCCCTTGTGTCTGAAATCACATCCTCCAAATGTTTCTTGTAGCCAGCTGACACTAGGAAGGATTCATATATTGCCTTGCATGCACAGCATGACTAAGAATTAATCACTAATTTTCAATAATATTCGAGTCTAGGGATGGTGAAGGCTATTTCAAAACCTTAATCTTGTTTCCTGAAGTAGTTGGAGGTTGATTTTGTTGTATATTTTGGATCATTGTCTTGTAATATTCACCCTCTTTGCCTACTCAGCTTCTTTACTGACTGTGGAACATTGCCTCCTAGGATTTGTTGATATTTAGCAGAATCCCTCTATCGTCACAACATTTTCTGGCTGCCACATAACTCCAAAGCATAATATTCACTTTTTTGTCTAACACCTGACTATGTATTCTTTTAGTTCTCTTTTATTTCTGATGTTTGTAGCCAGGGAGTTCATGTTTTGTTTCATGGCACTTGATTTTTAAAAGCCTCTGGTTGCATACTTCAAATGCTGATATTTCTGATGCGATCACAGATACCAAGGTTACTTTCTGATAACCCCTCCACATGGATAATATTTTTGCAACTGCATCTCATAGTGGGACAGTATATCACTTCCTGTAGGTCCTTGGCACTGATGTGGGGGCTTTACTTTACATACCTGATCAATCTACAAGGATTTAGATATTTGTTTTAGCCTTACAGGTCTATTCTTGACTTTAACAGTTCTCCTTTACTTCCATTCCTTAATGAAGTTTCGTGACAGTTTCAGATCATCAAACGGCTTTATCAATGTACACTACATGGACAGAAGTATTGGGATGCCTGACCATTACACCAACAAACTTTAATGACTTACATAGACTTTAATATGGAGTTGGTCCCCCTTTGCAGCTATAACAGCTTCCACTCTTCTTGGAAGGCTTTCCACAA
>JBBPCZ010000002.1:14536481-14550370 GCA_037974445.1 Brycinus macrolepidotus | reverse complement strand
TGGTCGAGAAGGCCTGGCTCGCAATCTCCGTTCCAGTTCATCCCAAAGGTGTTGGATGGGGTTGAGGTCAGGGCTCTTCCACACCCAACTCATACAGCCATGTCTTTGGAATGCTGGAATAGAAAAGGTTCTTCCCCAAACTGTGTCCACAAAGTTCGAAGAATGACGTTGTCCAAAATGTCTTGGCATGCTGAAGTATTTAGATTGCCCTTCACTGGAAGAAAGAGTCCTCGCGCAAACCCTGAAAAACAGGTGTGTCCCAATACTTCCTTCCATCCATCCATCCATCCGTCCGAGTCTCTTTTGCAGTAGAGACCTGTATGATATACAGTAAAATGGAAATAGAAAATACACTGAAAATTAAAGAACATTGGATGAGCAGTTATCAGAGAGTGTATTTTTGGATGCCTTTTGGCCAGGGACAGCAGGTGAAAGATAGGCTTCTGCTAGCTCTGGCACATTTACAGTTCTTTTGATACTGTTTGTTAATGATCTCTCATCCTGACAATAAATTAGTCAAGAAATAAAAACAAAATAAAATATCATTCTCAAAAGGTTTTATTTGAGAGCTGTCAATCTGTGGCTTGATGTGTGTGCTCTGAGGGCAGGGCTTAAGCTGGTGGGCTGGTGGTTTAGGCATCTTATCTCTCCTGATAAAGGCTGCAATCTGCTTTTAATGTTTGGGTTACTGGGACTATTGATTGATCTCTGAAGACCACATTAATCGATCGTGGATAAACACATAGGCACATAGACGTTTTGTTCATCGAAGTGGCCACTTTCGTGAGGCAGTCCTTCTGGAAGTGAGTTGCTATTTTTGGCCCAGTGTAATGCTACGCCTGTCAAAGCTTTGGAAAAGCCGGCGTCAGAAAAAAATAGATCCTGAATTTCTTTTTTCCCCTCCATTCTCCCCCTTCTCCTTTTTCCTTGCCTTCCATCTCCCATCTCGCCTTTTTTGTGCACATTCATTTTACATACATAGAATAATATATTATATAAGAATAATTATTCTAGAATTCTATTATTCTAGAGTTATGTTATTATTATTCTATTATTCCAGAGTTGTTATATATATACACACACACACACACACACACACACATATATATATATATATATATGTCACTACAATATATTGTATATGTCTATATAGATATCTATAGTGCTCGTGTGAACATCATGAATTTCAACCCTTATCTGAACACAAGTGATGCCACAAAACCTGTTTTCTGGTTTTGAAGGTATCTTAACCTTCTGTTCCTACACAACTAAGCAGTGATGCACTCATATTGCATTTCCGGGACTGACAGTGATAATTGTACTAACCATAATTGGCACCTTGTTGAATCCGTTACTGTTGTCAACCTTTTTTTCTTTTCCATTTCCTTTTTGACATTCTTAGTTCGTGTTTCCAGTCACACATTCCACTCCCACCACCTTCACCTATCACTGAGCAAAAGACACAGCTAGCTCAGAGACCCTATATGATACCATTTTTCACTCAGAAAAAAAGTCATGGTATGGAAGGAAAATGTGACATATTTAGGGCTGTGTGATGGAGGCAGTGAAGAAAATACATGGACATGTATGGGTGATGATTTAAGATAAGATAAGATAATCCTTTATTAGTCCCAAAAGTGGGAAATTTGCATCGTCACGGCAGAAAGTGGACAGTACAAGATAAAAGCAGCAAAAAAATAAAAACAGTAGAATAAAAAACTATACCAACAGTACAGTAAAAAAAAAAAAAAGTACACTATACAAACAATCTAGAAATATAAATGTGGATGATTTATGCAAAAACAAAAATGAGGTTAAGAAAAAGTGAATACAACTTAGAAAGCTATTAACTAGGATACATAACCAAAATAAAACATTTAAGAAATGGCACAAGAAAGACTTCTAGGAACACAGACAGGATTCACGGACAAAACACAGACAGAAACGAGGTTAGGCTAAGGTGGACCGAACAGGACCAAACACAAAGGCAGGGGTATATATACATAAGGGTAAACACGAAATGGCTGGAGGCATGGTTACAAATAGACAGGTGCAGGCACTAACCAGGAGGGCAGGACGGGACGGAGCTCGAGACAAAACTGAAAACAGAAAGCACATGGAGCAGGGGTGTGACCAGCAATCAAAATATAAACAGAAAGCGCATGTTACACATAAACAAAGACAGGGCGTGACAGAAAAGCATGAAACAGAATGGGTGACCAAAAGGGGTAAAAATGGATGAGGTGGGACGGGAAATGATGGAACAGGACAGGGGACTGTTCCTTGCAAATTTCCCACTTGTGGGACTAATAAAGGTTTATCTTGCAGGCTGTCACCATTGATTATATTGAGAATTGAGTAATTTAATGATTATTTTGATGATTAATCATTTTGTTTTGCTTAACCTTTTATCTAGAATTCTAAAACACACTAGTGGATTCCTGACAGATTACAGAAGCCTAATGAACCCTGGTACAAACAGAGCGTTTTATTACAAAACCAGGGAAATGGCAAGTTGATTTTATTTTAAACGGTGAGTGCAACCTCTTTAAAATAAATAAAAAAAATAAAAAAAATTAAAGGATAGAAATCAATACAGAGCTGTGAGCCCAGCACTGAAATTGTACTAAGCATGTCAATTATACTCTTGGATACATATAATAAAAATCAGAATCCCTAGAAATAAAGAACAAGGATATAGGCTGTAAAACTCACCAAATCATAAAATTTTTGCAAGCCTGCCCATTTCTTTGAAAGACTGAAGTTCCTCTCCTTTCATCTGATAAAGAGCATCTGTTCACCCTCTCGAACTCAAAAGTCAAAAGTGACATAGCATGCAGAGACAATGTTTTTCATTCAAACTGCAAACTAATTACTAAGCCGATTCATCAAGTATGTGTGTTTTAATTGAGAAATAATGACAGCCCTAGTTCTGATTTCTGAATCACATTGACTTTAAATACATTTACACTATAATCCATATATAGTCAGTAATAATGATTTGCTATAATTCCAATGTTAGACTCCCGGATAAATTTTCCAAATGTTCAAAAAAATAACGTATCAGCTGCTGATATATCAGTGGCTGAAAACGTTCACAAACATTTTATACTCTTGAAGTTGAAATGAGAAATGTTTCCATAAAGTATGTTCTGTTGTGTAACTTGTTTTGGTATGAAAGCATTTCTATATGTGCTCATGTTGTGCTGTGGCTGCAAGGCACTGATAACCTCACCTTATTATCATCTCTCCACTACTCCACTACTAACACCCCCTACTCACTCACTCTCTCTCTCTCTCTCTCACTCTCTCTTTCTGTGTCTCTCCCCTTTCTCTCTCTCCCCCTTCCCCTTTCTCTCTCTCTCTCTTTCTCTCTGTCTCTCTCCCTTTCTCTTGCTCTCGCTTTCGCTCTCTCTCTCTCTCTCTCCCTCCCTGTCTCTCTCCCTTTCCCTTCCCCCATAGCATGCCATTCCTCCTGCCATCTCTTTTATCCTCTGTTCTCCCTTCTTTGCTTTTCCCTCTCCACTCCACATAGCCACACATCCCTAAGAAGTGTTGCAAATAAACACACAGCAACATTCCCTGTGTTGAATTTACTCTTGCAGTGCGTAGTTGCTACGCACTGTAGGTTTAAAGTCAGCAATGAGGATTTCACTTCTTCTTCTGCTGTAATTTATTGATTGTATACATTTCTATCAGGCAATCCTACAGTCCTTTCAGAAGCCAGTGTCTGAAAAATATTTGGCTTTCAGCTACCATGAAAAGTTGCATTATGGCAAACCAAGTCGGTTGAATTTAGAATCATCAGTAACTTTCTTATCGCTGTCAGAAGAACATCTTGTGTCTACAAAACAGTAACTTTTAAGAAGAGGTTCATAACTTCTTATGAGTTAATGTTATGGAAGATGTATTTCTTTTGATCCATTCATCATTAACTTTTAACACAATGTTAAAGGCAGCTTGTTCTTTTAATTTTTCTTTAAACAGTGTGCATTTTCTTTGGAGAAAATCACCATAATGGTTATGTGTGTTCTTCAGGTTATCAGGATTTTGAAGAGTCTGATGTGCCCTCTGTCAGTGTAAACATTCTACTGATGGTTTTAGACTTCTGGAGTTCTTTAGGACCCCCAGAAAGGGAACTGATTGTGAGGTAGTGCAGGAGGGAACTTCCCCAATTTTAATTTTAATATTTTGAAAGCATTTGAGCAAGTGCAAATGTATAAAATAGGAGTGCTGTTGTTACTTTCAGCTTTTATACACTATAAAGAACACCTAAGAAACCATTTTGATTATAAAACCTTTTTACATTTAATTGGATTCCTAAGCCCTCCCGTCTTTCCTTTGTAGTCATTAGATTTAAGGCTGTAACTTGGACATGTGTAAATGATTTTGATCTTCAAATGATGTGTCTGTGTTTATTCATACCATAGGCTTGATTTACTGTCCTTTCCTAACCATTTGTTTTTTCTTCGCCATTTTGTTTTTTCTCATTGTTCTTGAAGTGTTCATGCATTTTCTTGATTGTTGCCTAAATCGAGATCAGCAGGTTTTTATTTAGAATAGCCTTAGACCCTAAGAAAGATGTTTAACTACATTTTTGACCAAAATATTGATCATCCCCTTTATCTTGTGTAGAGCAGCAAAATTATCCAGAAATTGCTACTGCAAGATCTACGATATAACAAGAACATGTTTTATTAGTTTGATTTTTGGCCATATTAAATTATGTAGGCCAATATAGTCAAAATTTCAACTCCTTAAAATCATTTCCAGCTCTGATAACACATTTGTCCCATCTGTGGAGCTCTATTCCAGACTCCTGATCTAAGGAAAAAGGGGTCAGTGGCAGGAAAAAGTCCCAAAAAAGTATGGGATGCTGATATGTGTGTTTTTTTTTTTTACAGCGTAACGTTCTAATAGTATTTGACAGCATTTATGTTGTTTTCTTAATTTGGAACATTTTGTTAGTTTTATCACCAAAGCAGCCCTTAATCTCACATCAGCAGTAATTCCTATGTGGATGGATGTTGCTTTGAGAGTTCTGTCGCCTCTCTCTTCTTCAGTGGTGTGGAAATGAAGTCAGGTGCTTTGTAATTGCAATAATAAGTGTGCAGGGTGAACTCGGGGCTCAGGGGAGAATCTTGCTTGATTAATTTTCTCTCTGTTGTCATCTACTGCTCACTCACGGCCACTTTAGCCTCAGGAGTTTGGGACAGCGATCTAGCACAGTCTTGCACAGAAGAAAGACAGGGGTGGGGGTGGGGGTGGGGTAGTGCATCGTACCCTTTTAGAGATTTATTGGGTTTGCTCTAAAGGGTACATCGTACCCTTTCAGAGATTTATTGGGTTTGCTCTGAAGAACACTGTCCAAACACAGACACATTATGCTGGGTTACTTTATGGGTAGACGTAATGCCAGTCTCATCGAGTAAATCGTCATAATAGTTATAATCTCTCAAAGAAATAAATGTGCTTTGTGCGTGTGTCTGTTTCTGTGTGTGTTTCCTGAAAACCACCTTCAAACGCGAGACTCGAACATTGCTGATCATAGCAGCTTTACATGTGCGCGCTGGAAGGATTAGGTTTCCATAGAAACACACTGTTGTAGTCATGATTACATAAGTCTTCCCCCCCCCGAGTGAAATAAATTGATGTTATTTTTTCCACCTATAGTCTTACAGAGCCATTGAGCACATCAAATAGATTGGATGCATGCAGCAGGAATGAATGGACATTCATTTGTGTGTATGTGTGTGTGTGTGTGAGAGAGAAAGAGAGAGGTATGAGAGAAAAAGAGAGTTTAGAATAAGAGAGGGAGAGAGAATTATGAGAGAGAGAGTTATGAGAGAAAGAGGGAGAGAGAGAATGATCAGAGAGAGAAAGAGAAGTATGAGAGAGGGAAAGAGAATTATAAGGCAGAAAGAGAGAGAAGCATGAGAGAGAAAAGAAGAGAAATGTATGAGAGAGCGAGAAGTATGCGAGAAGAGAGTATGAGAAGTATGAGAAAGAATGAAAGAGAAAAAGAGAAATGGGTGAGGTGTGAGAGGAAATTGAGAGGGAGAAATATAAGACAGGGAATGAGAGAGAAAAAGAGAAAGGTGAGAGAGGAGTATTGGGGGATAAGTATGAGAGAGAAGAATGAGAGAGAGGAAAGACAGAATAGACAGATAGAGAGAATGAGATAGAGAGAAGTATGAGAAAGAATGAGAGAAAAAAGAGAAATGTGTGAGAGAGTAGTATGAGAAGTATTAGAGAGAGAGAGAGAGAGCGAGAAGCATGGAGGACAAGCATGAGAAAGAATGAGAGATATAAAAGAGAAAGGTGTGAGAGAGGAGTATGAGAGAGAAAGAATAGAAGTATGAGAGAGAGAGGCGAAAGAGAAGCTCGTGAGAAACAGAGACAGAGGAGTGAGAGAGAGAGAGAGAGAGAAAGTGTTTTGATTTGTTCTAATTTGTTGCCAGAGGGCTGGTTTATGGATCATGTTACATCATGAATAATAAATGTCATACAGATGATCTCAAGCGCACTAATTATTTTAGTTAAAGTATTCAGGTACTGTGGGATATTCATGCGCTTTTGTAGCCCTCCGGATTTGCTGTGTTCCATGAACATTTTCCCATTTCTTTTTTTTCCAGTCTCAATCTTTTTTTCTTTTATCTTTGTTCCTCTAGTCAAGCTGAGCAATGTCTTTTTTTTCTAGATGACAGGTGTTCCTTTAGATGTAGCAAAAAGACAAATTGCCTCTGATGTGTCATATTCCTGGGCAGCGCGCTGGTAAATAATCTCTGCCTTCTCTTTGGCAGGTAACCAGCAAACAGACAGCACAGAGCTAATGTTCTCCTGAGTTTTCGTGCTTAGCCTCCATCGGCCTCTTTGCCTCCGGTCCCAATCAACACGGCATCTTACTCCTCCCGGAACATTTCTCTACGCCCTGAGCTGCTTGCTCTGGACTCCAGAGCAATGGAGCAGAAACATTGTGAACCCTAACCGAGCTGCGTGCTCATCCTCACACATATGGGACTTTATGTAAAAAAAAAAAAAAAAAAAACCCAATTAGCCGAGCAGGCCGTTTCCTGACCTTGGGAACGCGGCCGCAATCAAACAGTTTCACTGTGATGTTTATTATCCTCCGCAACGATCCTCACTTGAGGAATTAGTTCTTATAAGTACAAAGTCGCTAAACAACGTTCCCTGATACAGGAGTGTTAGAAAAGAAATTAAGGTTAATGTGTAATGCCTGCATTTGTCAAGCATTTACCGTAGCTTCTTTAAATAGAACACGCCTCCAGCTATATGAATGGCTTTGGCTTGTGAGAGCTTTTGCGCTCAGCGAGAGGTAATGAAGCTGATGGCCGTGAGTAAGTCTGTGACATTTGTAGCGCCGCAAAAAGAGATGCTTGTGTTTTTATGACCAGCGCAGAAACCTGTTAGCATTGCAAAATGTCTCTTTGTTCAATTCTTGTGAATGAATAAATGAGCGGTGGGATCTGCCTGGTCGCTCGCTTTGAAATATTTCACAGTACAGAGGGGAGACGGGACAGTCGCGAGAGCAAAATGGATTTTTGATGAGTATAGGTCTGCCCCCTCTGAAAGTAATTTTGTACTTTATGAAAGAAGTAACACTATAACACAGAGCCGGTAAAAGTCCATAGGAATAAAGAAGCCTGTACTGCACTGATAGCGCAGGGCCTTCGCTACTCTTCATGTGAGGAATCGATTTATTTGATCCCTCCATATTACTTTCTCCATTTCTAGCCTTCCCTTCTCCTCTAGCCTTCTGTATTTTCATCTTGCAGTTGGAGGCAAGACTGGATTTTGCTAATGTCTGAAAATGTAAAAATCGCAAAAAAAAAAGCTCATACTTCATTTTATGCGTTTTATGCATCTTTTTTTTCTGGTTTGAGATTTCCTCCCTCTTTCTTTGTATCAATCAAAAAAGGTAAACCGGTCTCAATGAATACTGAATACTGATTTTGTCACTTCGCCACCTGTGCTGACTGTATGTAAAGCAGCAGCTCTGTCATCAAATTTGAAATATTCATGCAGATGTGATGTTTTTGTTGACCTAATCTTTTAAAGCCAATCCTTCCCCATAGCTGCGGCCTTTCGTCGGGTCTGTTGGGGATTTCTGCTCGAGTAATTTGATTATCTTAATCTTCTGCCATTTGTTCTGACTTGGCAAGGTCAGGATAAAGCCTGAATAACTGTAGGAGTGAAAGATTAAGAGTGCTGTCAGTGGCTGCATTTGCATTCATTGACTGTTGTGACCTGAGCAATTATGAGTGAGGGGCTCCGTAATTGAATTTGTTCTTTGCTGAGAGAATGTTTGCAGAGATACAGAGAGCAGGCTGTTTCAGCTCATAAAAGAAGAAAGAAGGGTATTCTTCACTTCAGTGACGATGAGTGTCAGCACGCTGTAATGCTCATGCTCTGCTAAAGGTCTTTAGTCATTTTCAGCTACAGTGGAGTGCAGAAGTTTCCACACCCCTGGTCAAAGGACATACTGTAAAAGAAAGTTCAAATCCTCAACAGAGAACATAAACATGACATTTTCTGCACATTTCAGAGCACTGTTTCTGTTTGCTGAATTTAACATATTGGTAAAAATATTCAATATTTACATATAATCTGTATAAGAGATAAGAGAAGAAAGAACTTTATTTATCCCAAGGGAAATTCTTTTGTTAATAGCATGCTCAGTGCAACAGAAGAACACAATAAGACTTTTTTTTTTTTTTTAAAGAAAATAGACAATAAACAATAAACAGTAGTTCGACACAATTATAGACATTATTGCAACAAGATAAACTGGTAACACTGACATTGCTGTGTGTGAGGATTTAGTGTGCTGTACCAGCAGATCAGTCAGTAGTGCAAAATGGCTTATGAAAGTGACTTAGTGTTAATGCAATAAGAATACAAGTAAATGCAATAAAATAGCAGCAGATGATGAGGGGATGAGATTTACATTCAGTCAATATATACACATATATCATCTTTTATGTTCCTTTTTATGCAGTAATTGTGTACTAAAATGTAAAAAAAAACATAATTAGACCAGGGGTCTGTGAACTTTTGCACTTGATCAGCTTTTAGTCTACAGAACAAAGGAAGTACCATAATCATCATCTTATTACAAGTGATAATCCAGGTGCTGCAGCCTGAATGGTTTAGATGTCATGCTATTACATCACGGAACACTACCTTTTTTTTAAAAGAAAAGCTGCTTAATGATGCTGCATCTGGGATTCAGGTTCAAGTCACAGCTCTTCCATTTGCCTGTGTGAGGGTCCGGGGGGATACATTAAGCTGCACCATCTCTGCAAGGGAAGACAGTAAGCTGCCTCCATTTTACTAAGTGTTAAGAAACTCATCATTAGTTTATGGTCACTGGCTGGAAAAGATCTTGTGTTCGCCTCTGCTGGCAACAAAGTAGGGGTGGGCAATTTGGAAAACATACTATATTAAATATATCTCACTGTTTCATTTTCATGAGACATGATACATATCAATATTTCAGAACAAATGAGCTTGTGGAACCACATTTGAAAGCTATTAGAACGAAGAACTTAGAACTACTGCTGTCTTTTTGGTGAAACATGCGCTGGTCAGTGGGTGAAGTACTGATGACATCACAACATCAAAAAGCATATTGTGTGTTAAAGTACCAACATTTGTCACAGTCATTATAACATCATATGCTCTACATTAATGTGCTTCATTTGATGTCCTTCACCTCCCCACAAGGGTGGTTCTGTGGGATCTAACTTTGACTAATGTAGCAAAAAATATGAGAAAGTCAAAATAAATTTGAATTGAGTTTTATTGAATCCGTAAAAGTATTCATAGCATTGTATTCATTCTATTTATAATAGTATGTTCTACCCCTTTATTCTCTTTTTGCACTTAATGACTTTATAAAATTCTTTCTCTCCCATAGAGTTACATTTTTGGCAAAAATCATTTGATTTTGAATATCAGATGTGCTAATGAAGTGATTCTTAATGCATCTTGATTTTCTATAGCCTGTATTATGATTAATACAGCATGCTCATCTAATAGATTTAAATTAAAATACTAAGTAAAAAAAAAATATATATATTTTACATTGGATTATATATATATTATAGTTTATTTATCACCTGAAATGTAATATTGACATTAATATATAAACCTATGTCAACGTCACGTTGTGGCATTTTGTGCACTGATACAGAATCATTCAGGAGAAAACTGCAGTGCGTCTAAAAATGTATTATTTTTTCACCCCTACCATGCTTGTTATTTTTGTCACCGCTACTGTCCGTGTCTGCATAAATATTTGCAGTTGCACATCTTTGCTGACACTTGAGTGTGAAATATCTTGGGAATAACAGTGTCCTACTTGTACTATAGGACACACTGTCTTGTGTTTCTTGGCTAACTCCTGTGGCCGGTTGCCAAATGTATAATTGGATGAGGAATGTGGAAGCTCTTTGGACAGGTTTGACTAATGCGTCAGTAATCACATGAATGCACATTCAAGATGCTCATGTATAGTGTGAAATTTCATGTGACCTCATAGGTATTTTGTTTCATTCATTAATGAATATTTTTGCAGGTCAGGTGAGTGCGAGTCATTAAAAACCCTGACCCACGCATCAACGATAGCTACTTCTAGTATTTTGAATAGTAATAGTCTACAGGGCTCAGAGGAGACACGGCTATTCATTTTGCTTGGTCAGTCCTCCATCATCTGTATATTTCATGATCCCTCTCTCTATCTCCTCCATGACAGGCATGACCTGCCAAGCACGGACGTCGTATACAGAAGACGAGGTGCTATGGGGCCATCGTTTCTTCCCAGTCATCTCCCTGGAGGAGGGCTTTTTTAAGGTGGACTACTCTCAGTTCCACGCCACGTTCGAGGTGCCTACGCCACCCTACAGTGTAAAGGAGCAAGAAGAGGCCTTGCTCATGTCCTCCCCGCTCATGGCTCCATCGTTGTGCAACAGTGGCGAGAAGAACAACTCTCTGGACTGCCTGGAGCTGCTAGAGGACACGGAGACCACCACCAAGCTCCCGGCCAAGCTGCAGAAGATGACAGGTCGGGACGGGCTGCCCCGGAAGCTGCTCAGAATGAGCTCCACGACGTCGGAGATGGCCTACAGCCTGGGAGACCTGCCCATGAAGCTGCAGCGCATCAGCTCAGTGCCTGGGGTTTCTGAGGAAAAACAGCTCTCCAAGGCCTCCAAAATCATCACTGAGCCCATTAGCCAATCAGTGGCAGACTTGCCGCCCAAACTGCAGCGGTTAGCAGGGGGTGGGGGCCGCATGGACGGACACCTGCCTCCCAAATTACGAAAGATGAACTCTGACCGCTTCACGTAGAAGAAGCGGTACTGCTCTTCTCCCCTTAGGTAGCTGACAAAAGAACAAACAACATCTTATACTCTGAGAAAATGTAGTGTAGACACATATGCCTACTATACTATAAAGTGGGACGATGTAACACGGCACATTTGTTCATGTATGTGGGTTCACATGCAGTGAGCATATTCCTTCAGGTTGTTGTTATTACAAGCACAATCTGGCATGTATGAAACAGTAAGTGCATGTTAATGCGAACTTTCTGTCGGCCATGATGTTTTGTGTATAGTATGTTTGAACAGCGAATGAAATTTGCCAAGAAAATGAAAACAGACTGGACATCTGAACATGAAGCCATAAGGTTACGCAGTGGACAGCTCCTCATACATGCCCGATAATTTTTTTTTATTTTTAATCTCATTTGGTTTTTGCTGTTTAGTGTAAAAAATGTTTCCTAAGATTATGTTGAAATGCATGTTTTGCTAGAGAGAGGTAATAGATACAAATGTTAGCCTTAAATGTATTACCTTCTTTCTCCTTTCTCAGTTTGTCCATAGTTATTTTTCCGATTTCACAAGAGTATTTTACCTCCTACTGCAAGATGGGTTTAATCGGAAACCAATCTAAGATGAGTGCATCTTCATGGGTTTTGGGACTGTCGGCTGTGACCGAAAAGATGATTCTTTGTGGCCATAGAAATCTATATAAAGTTATTAAAACCCTTAAACTAGTCTGGAGTCTGGAAGAATAATTAGGTATCAGTGAATGTTTGCCCTGAGGTTCTTCAAATGATTCATCCATGCCACCTTTCAGTTAATATTCACATAAAACAGAAGCATTGTTTTAGCATCAATGCGTTTTTTTCACTCTAAGTTTAAATAGAGCAATAATAAAATGCTGCATGAACACTAACTCTGCACCTCAGCAGTATGTCTACAGTCACCATATACTTTAAAACCGGTCCCAGACCTTTGAGATACATTAAAATATACTAAAGCGTTTTCCGGTGCCATGAATTGAATGCCTTCAATGATACACTGTTAGCTAGAACTTTAATCAATTTTCTAGCTTAGCTTTGAAGTCATTATGGTTGTTTGCACCCACTGTAGGCTCACAGTACCCAGACTGTTGTATGATTATATTACGTAATCACAAAATGACACTTCAGGGTGTTTAGAACAAGCACTGAGAGAATGGTTTTATGTCTAATAACCATAGAAATAAGCATCAGCTCATGTTTGATGTATAGCAAGTTCCCTCTTTTCTGTTTCTCGCTTTTTCTCTCTCTCAATCTTCCTCTCTCTCTCTCTCCCTCTGCCCTCTCTCCCTTCTACTTTCTCTCTTTTCCTTTTTCTCTCTTCTGTGATTGAACTGGCAGGTAGATCAGTGCATTAGAGTGCTTGATTGCTTGATCTTCTGAGGTCTTGAAGTGGTGTCTAAATCCTGTTAATGCACCCTGACTGAGCAGCTCTCTCTCCCCGGAGCCCATGTCTTTATCACCATGGAGATCTCTGCACCTACTGCCATTTACTGTCCCACGGTGAGGAGATGATAGGGGAGATGGAGCCTGGCCTAAAGTATGGAAGCTTTCACACTGCATCCCCTACAGATCATGAGTGCCATATGGCCGTGCACTAATATCTGCGCAAGTAAAGCTGCTGTAGATTTTATATAGCTCACTGTTCCACTCTGCCGCACTCTTTACTGAGACACCAACCTTTTGCTTCATAGCTTTGTATGCTTTCTCCTCTCTCTTGTATGTGTTTAGGAGTCAGACCTTGGTCTTAGACCTGACAATATATATGCACATCTTATCATATTTCGGCCCACATCAATGTCTTGCTCTGTAGCCACCCTCATGTTCTCTCTCTTCCACTGTTCTGCGGTCATTCACAGTGAGGTAAATCACAAGGTTTCTTGGGCCTTTTTCTGACATAGCTGTCTGGTGATACACTACTGTTTGAGTATAACCATTAACTAATAAATGTTCAAAAGAGGTTTTGATTCACTTTTGATCAGTCCAACAGGTTGTAGAGTCTTTATACTAGTTTATACTAGTGCAATGCTACTGCTAAAATATAGCTGTCTAATTATCTGTTTATATAGATTACACAATATAGCACGGCATGGCAGGTGCCAAAAATAGGTTCTTTAGCGTTTCACGCATTTTACTGCCACTGCGCATGTGAGCAGTCTGAACAGCTACATTAACCTGGTGCTGTGGTGCCTCACAGTCACATGTCTGGTGTAAAATGGGCTTTACAACTGTGTCCTGCATCACGGGTGAGATTCAACCAGCCTAATTCCCAAGAACATAAGTGCATAACAACATAAGAGGTATTTACATAACATTTATATAACATAAAAAATATTATATATATATATATATATATATACAGTAATGTGCAAAAGTCTTAGGCACCTTAGGAAATTTTAATAAAAGCTGTTTCCTACTGGGCAGTAGTGTTAAGTTAGTGTTAAAACACTAATATCACAATAAATACAAATAACATGAATACAGTAAACCATAGTTTCATGTA
>JBBPCZ010000002.1:14535251-14536381 GCA_037974445.1 Brycinus macrolepidotus | reverse complement strand
AAATTAGGTGTGTTGCTTACGGAACTTTATAAATCCACACAATGACTGGAGGCATCGAGCAGAAATCTGGAACCAAATCCGTGTTCTTCTAACCAGCTCACAAAATAGCAACTACTTTTTGGAAAAAAAAAAAGAAATCTTGATACTTTTTACTGCTTTCTCATTTGTTTGCATTTATTCTAATGTTCTCTTGTGTTTTTGCTGGCAGAAACAATCCCACTGCTGAAATAAATGGTTTCAAACAGTTTGCACAGGTGCCTAAGACAGTACTGTGTGTGTGTGTGTGTGTATACAATGGTGGCCAGAAGTCTGAGACCACTAGCTAAATTCTTTTATTATGAAAACGACAGTTTCAATGACAAACTATGTTATTAGACAATTTATCAAACAGTTTGAGTGACAAGTGGAATCTTAAAAATATTTCCATGAATTCCAGAATTTATTAGTGTTCCCTAGGGGTGTTGAGTTCTGTTTTAAGGGGCTGTAGCCCCCCATCCAAATATTATACTATTATAATAGTATATATGTAAATGTGCATTAATAATTTAAATCAATACCTTTTCTTGCGTATTCTTCCTTATTCAGCCACTTTCCCCCCCACCCCTGACAAAAGATGGTTGTTCACATAACCTACCCCACCCCCGTCGCAAAACAATTGGCATTCAAAAATTGCCCCAACGGAAAGTTTATATGCCTTATTCCTGAAACTGTGGTGAAGCCCCTGGTGTCCCTCTTTTGCTTTAATAGTAGTTTGTGCCAAAGATCCACCTGAGAGTCGTCTGCACTTTAGTGCAAAAGGATGAAACTGACCTTTTTGTTCAAAGGCCTTAACATGATCAGTGTCACAGATTTGCTTAAATTTAAAATAGTGACCTAGAAATAGTTAAGAATTTTCAGTATCTCTTCCTCACTTTCCTTATCATAACATTTGTTTTGTTTTCAAAATTTATTTAAACAAAAGATTTAAATAAAAAAACAGATTTTCAATGTGAAATGTGGCTTCAGACTTTTGTCTCCAACTGTGCACATATGAATGATTCTCAGTTATGGAAAGTACCGAACAACAGCATTAGACACAAACCTGTTCTGCATTCTGTGGTAATGAGATTAATGTTCCATGTGGGAGAGAG
>JBBPCZ010000002.1:14522751-14530251 GCA_037974445.1 Brycinus macrolepidotus | reverse complement strand
TCCACGTTACGCAATATTTTCAGGCCATTATTCAATTGATACGAGCGCAGCGTAATCAGATTATGTTCTCGTCTTATTCCCTCTAGCATGCGGAATGAGGATGAGTTCATCATAAGCACAGCCTTGAGGAATAATTCTGCGCTCCAGCCCAAAAACATGACATCACATTTGCTCCCCCATCTGTTGGTTGTTTTTAGAGGGCAGACGAGAGAGAGAGAGATGAAATACTAAGGAAAGACAGAAAGTGAGAGGAAGAGAGAGAAATAGACAGTACGAGTGGGGAAAGATGAAGGGGCAGCAAGAGAAAGAAGAGAGAAGGGAGAGAAAGATAGAGAAGGGGATGGGGAGTAAAAATGGAGAGAGTGGGAAGGAAAAGAGATGGGGAGATGAAAGGGGAGTGAAAGAAAGAAAGATAGAGAGGGGGGTGGGGAGAGAGGGGAGGTGAGCTGGAATGAAACAGAGAGGGAGAGAGAAAGACAGGGAGAAACGGAGGGAGGAAGCATAGTAACAAACAGTAAAGAACAAGGCATCCTTTTTTAACAGACATCGATCCTCATTCTCTTCAGTCCCAATCCCTTAAGAGTGACCGCACACAGTATCCAATAATGAATCATGCCACAAATGAACCGAATTCACAAATGGCTGTGATTGTATTAGTATAATCCTGTTGTCAGTGATGTGCATTAGGGCAAGCTGAGCCCGTACTGAAAGGCTGAGGGTAATGAAATAAAGTTGAACTGTGTTCCTCTTAACTTTTGTGCTGTTGTTCATTATGAGCCTTCAGTGTGGAAATTTGTGCTTAATGATCTGCTCTAAATACTTCATGATCAGGGTTTTTTCCCCCAGTAGTTACCTAGCAACCACAAGCTGCCACTATAAGACTCGAGAGTTTTAGACCTCAATTTGGATTTGATTAAAAAACACAAGCTTGTTCACCCCCTTCAGACCCCCCCCCCCCCACCTCTGGCCTCCACTCCCTTCCGTTCAAGGTAGCGTTATTGGCATAACTGTATCACAATGGTATTGCTGAAGCTCAGTTATTACCAGTAGTGTAGCCAAGGTACTGCATTTTCCACTTACATGGTAGTCCATCAATATTTTCCAAATTGAGCAGCTTTAAAAGGAGGACCTAGGACTCTGGACTCTGGAGGATCTGGAGAGAGTCTGTGTTGATTAACGGTTTCTGATTGCTTGCTCTGCCTTCTCCAATCTCATCAAGCATTATAGGAGTTTTTGCTTTTGTGTTGACAAAGGGGGTCTAACTAAGTCACTTAATGCAGGGGAGCTGGTAACTGTGATGCACACAGGTTTGTTTAAATGTGTTATCATTTTTTTTAGACAAACTTTGCTTTTGTTTAAGGTCAGATTTTTTTCCCTCATATCCTCAGTATGAGACTGATTAAATTAACCATGGAGGTATTTTTAATTTTATTGTTATTCATTTATTTATTTATTTTACCCATAATTGACAGGTTGAAATCTGTACAACACACTTTGATGACTCTGTCTTTCAATTTTCAATTCAATCCAGATACAGTATATAGAACCAGTATTGCTAAAGAATCATCAAAACAGAGCACTGAACAAGACTGAACATATAGAACATTAAAAGATCTCCTCACCTCTTCTCTGCACTACCTCTCTCTGAATGTTGCACATGATGCACCCTCTAACCATGTTTGTTGATTTATTTGTTTGTTGGTTTGTGTGTAATGTAGGGGTCGTGTATTGTCTTTATTTCAGTGTATATTCTTGCTCATTCTGCTCTCTGGCTCTGACCCCCCTAACAGAAGTGCACTGTTGCCTCTCAAAGCTTATGACACACACACAACCACTCCTGCCTGCACTCTGCACTGCTTCTCACTGTGTTTTATACACACACACACACACACACAAACTCATGTAGCTGGCGAGCTGGCGTATGAATAACAGATGAAAGAGCATTTAAACGGCGTGACCCTCTTTTATAATCAAGAGAGTGGAGAGTCTTCAGTTAATAAGGTGAAGCACACCTTCCAGAGACATCTCTCTCTCTGTTATTCTCTCTCTCTCTCTCTCTCTCTCTCTCTCTCTCAGTTGTTCTCTCTCTCTCTCTCTCTTTCTCTCTCTGTTATTCTCTCTCTCTCTTTCTCTCTCTGTTATTCTCTCTCTCTCTCTCTCTCCCTTTCTCTTCCCTATTCTCTGTCATTCTATATTTCACTCTCCATTTCTCTCTCCACATCTATCTCTCTCTGTCTCTCTCTCTCTCTCTATTTCTCTCTCTCACTCCCCTTTTCTCTTTCTATCCCCCTCTCCCCATCTTCTGTCTGTCTGTCTGTCTGTCTGTCTCACTCTCTCCCATTCTCTTCTCTATTCTGTCATTCAGTGTTTCACTCTCTGTTTCTCTCTCTACAATGTTTCTCTCTCTTTCTTTCTCTCTCTCTCACTCTCTCTCTCCATCATTCACTGGCCCCTCAGTCACCCTGTATGCATTTTTAATGTTATTTGTGGAGGTGAAAGGCACTAGTCCCACTTTAGCTTCACTATGGACCGTGTTGTAGAAGCTCTTTTTGCCCAGGCTAGATCTGCTGTGTGTTTTCCTCTGCAGCGCGCTGTAAAAGGCTACTCATAGAAAAACATGTTGCCCGTCTGTTGCCTCAGTACAGAAGCTGTGTGTGAAACACGTTGTCAGTGTCTGTCTCACATTACACATCTCCCTAAAATCACCCCACACAGCACCTGGAAAAGCACCAGACGGTTACTGTGCCTTACTTCCACCTGAAATAAGCTTCACCACTAAAATTTCAAGTCACCACAACACATAGCTTATTTCTGTCCTATTGCTCGCGTGATAAAGATATAAAACATTCCAAACATGTCACATTTGCCAAACCAAACCATAAGCACAATTAAGGTTGAAGAAAGAATTCCAATGGCAAGCAATTGCAATTTGTGAAGCTCTTCTTTTTCTATAATTCTGCGTTTTGGGAGCAGTTTCCAAATTGCTTTTTAGAAATTGGAGGCCCTGCGCAGAACATGAATAAATAGTCTTTTAAGCCAAAGGCTTTCAAGCCGCTCCGTGAGGACCTCAAGCTGATCAACATTTTTGCTCTATTCAAGCTCCCAACACACCTGAGGCAGGTAATCAAGGGCAGTGGCAGGCTGATTAACCTGCACATTGGCATCAGGATAGAAAAAAGAATATGGGCTCTGAAGCCTTTTATTTAGGCAACAATAACCCCAAAGCAGAAGGATGCAAACCTTTTATACACACACACACACACACACACACACACACACATATATATATATGTTCAAAAATATCAACACATCCCTTCTAAATATTGAAATCAGCTACTTCAAGGTGCACACACTACTGACACTGGCATTCAACTGCATAGCCAGTAGAACGTGATACTCTGGAGCAGCTGTACATGAGTCTAAGGCTACTAATGCCAAGAGGCAGCTAGAGGGGTAAAAAGCCCCCCTGACAATGAGCTGGAGCATTATTATCATTAATGAAAACTAGTAGGAAAACTAGCAGTGAAAAAACCCAATTCAATTCAATCAAGATCAAAATCACAGTTTAAAAAAACAAACAAAAAAAAAAAAAAACAAGAATGTCCACTGCAACACGAGAGAAAGCTAAGCTCTACGGAGAATAAACACATATGTTTCACATTTTCAACGCTTGAAGGATAGTAAGTAACCTAGTTGGATCGTTTACTGCTGTTCTAGTTTAGGACCGCAAAAAACAATAATCTGATCAACACTACAGTCTAGTTTGTGATTACTTTGAGTACAAAACAGCAAAAGGAGACACATACCTGTTGGCAGCAAGGAAAAAAGGTAATGGATGTTAAGGTAATGCTAAAAGTGAAAATGCTAACTATGGTGCAACACACTGGGTCCAGCCAGCACAACTATACCAAGTCTGGGAGCTTTCAGTTACGTGTGAACATTGATTTCTGAACATCACAAGCATGAACACGTGTTTTGGAGTGGTAATAAATTAATATATTAATACATTAATGGTGCACAGTGCATGATTTTGTAAAGCTAATGGAAATCAGGCATTTATATTTTACTACAAATATGTAAACAAGTTTATTTATTTTGGAATCAATAAGTGATTATTCTTTATTATAAGAAATAAAGAATTCAGTGAAGCTTTCCAAAGATAAATTTGCTGCATGAAAAATAAAGTTCAGTTTCCAAAAATCTTACAAAACTGGAAGAAATGCTGGATATTTCAACTGTATCTTTGCAATATATAGAGAAAGATGGCTCAAGACCACATAACATCCTGGTCACTTTACCAATATATTCTCCAAATAACAGATAATTACTGTAAAATCCAATAATTTAACAGTGTCAAGAAGCTGAAGCTCTATCACACAGAATGCACCAGTTTTGGAATGTAATTAGCAATATTTTGATGCATGCTCATAGACTAACTAACTTCCCTACAGTCAAACTAAACTTTATCATGTCCTGTGCTTGCCTACATTTTCTAGATGAAGACCATCTGCTCGCCTCAGGCTCATAAAATGTTGCCTTTACTTCCCTAAAAGCTGGGAAACTGAGAAAGGCATCACAGTCTGTCTCATTACATTTCTTAGCTTAGGATATTTTTCATGGCATCAGTTACTTGTACACGTGCTAAGAGCAAGTTACAGAGCCCCCTGGGCCTGAAACATGCAGATTGCTCTCTGTAATGAGGTTAAAGGAACTGAACTGACCTTTCATTCAGGCCACCAGGAGGATAACTGAGGAGGGAATTGGGATGAAACTGCAATTCTCATTCTTAGTCCGTTGCTGGATCTCCAATTAAAACGCCGTTTTCTTTTCGACCTTAGCAGTGTTTTACAAGTCACATGTGTGTGGAATGTGGTTGTCTGGAAGAATGCTGCAACTGCGATGGTCACGAACCAGCCCACATTTCAATCTGTCCTGCTTCTATATTTAGAGGCACATTTCTAAAACTCCGAGTGTAAAAATCAAAAGCAGGGCAGAGTCAGTGTTAAGTGTGGCTGAGCAGGCTGATGCAGAGATGTGAAGTTTAAGAGCAGAACATACTGTTAGAACAAAACTGTACCTGCTGACTGGGACGGTACCCTCAAGGGTACATCTTCAGTACCTTTAGTAGTTGTGTAATGTAACTGTATGATATTTGCAGTTATATTTTTAAAGTTGCTTTGACTCCGTACACCCCATCTTGACTCTAGTCATAGATATAAAACTAGCTATAGCCATTCTGTATAGGGTCAGAAATAATGAAAAATACTTTGGACAGGTACTTTCATGAAATGTCGATGAAACCTTAATAATATAATAGAAATACAATTACTCACAGTTCTTATACTTTAAGTAAGTGCATTCAAACAAAAGTATTTTACACTGTAGGCCTCTAAGTGGAAATCAACCTATTTTTTTTTTTTTTTGTCAAGATCAGATGAAATATTTTGCATGTAATTATCAGTGCAACAAGGATGCTGTTGACTCTTTGTGGGACATGTTATGAGTCTGTGTCAAGCTGCTAGCAAGCAATGAGGGGTGAAAGGGGAGGGATGAGAATACCCCCTGTGATATATCCACAAAGTCACACCAAGATAAAACAGGCAGCACAACTGCAGCTTTCCTGATACTTAGAAACTCCCACAATGAAAGGTAGCATTTAGACAAAATAAAAATACTTGTGTGTAAATTCACAAAATTCAGTTTATAAAAGCATTTGGCAACCATATAAATAAAATAAGAAAAAATAATAATAACATGCTGGTCATGGTACAACAATACAATACAGTACAATATGTTGCAATGTCATTTGATACAATACATTGTATTGTTGCATTGCTGTTTACTGAAGGTGAACATCCAGTTCATTTCCAGTTTCAAAAATTATAGGCATTATCATCATATGGATACGTCCCATCCAAAGTGCATAGTTCAACTAATGGGACCTAGAAGACTTTGAGTTAATATTTTACCAAATCTCTACTTTCCTATAAAGGATTTTTGTGCCTTATCCATCACTGGTAAGCAGTAAACTAAATATTTTAAAGAAGGAAATGATGCATGAAATCCAGTGGTAACCATTTAGAATTATGCAAGTAAACCTGCCATTCTTTAACATTTCTTCTATACTAGACATGTGGACGCTCTTGGGTGGAATAAGGTGTTGTTTGATATTTCACAGAATTTCAGACACTAATTGGCAAAATCACTGAGCAAAGTATGGGGGCTTAAAAAGCTTAGTTTTTTCATTTAAAGCTAATTCTTTTAGCTCTGGGTGCTGGTAGTTGCTTGGGAACTACTAGTAACAAACCTTAAAAACAGATCTTATTCAAAAATGGAGAGCTTCAACAAAGATGCTGAATATTACATTCATCTCTTCAGTGCCCTCTTGTGCATTTCTTTGGAAATTTCTATGACTGAACAGTGTGATGTTAAGGAGAATAACACAGTTTATGTTGAATTCCCACTGTTCCCTCTGTTACTGAGTGTGCGGTTAACTTCAGGTCAGGAGGAAGTGAGGTGCTTTAATGGCGAGTTTTGTTAGAGGCGTGACCCAAAATGATAATCTCACTCAGGCAGGGCCACATGGAAACAAATTAAAGCTCCTGCAGGCTGCCTCCCACAGGTAATCACTCATATCAGCTTGAGTAAATGAGCTAATTGATCTCTGGGTTTTTGTCAATGCCCTGTCTCGCACCTGCCGCCCTCACTGCTGGAGATAGTTAAATTAGAGTGTGTGTGCAGGTGTAATTATGGATGTGTGTGTGAAGGAGGGAGATGTGAGACATGCAGGTGTGTGCGTTGTAAAAGAACAGTGTGTATGTGTGTTTGTGTGCAGGGTGGTGTGTTTATTTGTGAAAAGCAATTTCAAAGTGTGTAAATGGATATATATATATGTGTGTGTGTGTGTGTGTGTGTGTGTGTGTGTGTGTGTGTGAATGGAAAGTTCAGGTGTGTGCCAATAAGAAACTCACAGGAGTGACTTGATTAATAAACAGGGCAATATGTCATTGTGTCTCATAAATCTTAGTGTCAAATTACATCTCAGATCCCTTAAAAACTACCCCGCTAAGCCCCTTAGGGGGGCAGCTAATTATTCAGTTATTATTATTATTATTATTATTATTATTATTATTATTATTATTAATCTTATGTTCAGTAACTGTATATTATTTTGTAATTGCTATGAAAGAAATTTATGTAATGGTATGTTATATAATGATAGGAGGAATGTAATCCCACATACAGGCCCTTGGGAGTGATTATAAGGACCATATACTGTATTTTTCTTCATCCACTCACACGATCCTTGTATGGTTTAATGCACCAAACCCAGTCACAGCTCCTTTTTTACATCAACTTTTTCCAACCTTTACTAAAGTACATACTACATCCAACCCTCCCTCAGTTATGGATTATGGAAACTTTAAGCACTGTTATGGATAAGTGATAGTGATCATTCTGTCATACGTGAACACACCACAGCACACAGTGTGAACAGCA
>JBBPCZ010000002.1:14498168-14522651 GCA_037974445.1 Brycinus macrolepidotus | reverse complement strand
CGCGAGAGTGTTTCAGTGGTGTGTGCAAGCGTGTGTGCGAGTGCGCAAGTGTTTCAGTGGTGTGTGCAAGTGGTGTGCGCGCGCGCAAGTGTTTCAATGTAATTTGTCCTACACGGCTCCTCATTTAATTCGACTTGGTGTCAGTTGTACAATGAAAAGTTAACTCCCACCCCTAATTCAGGTGCTGCAGCTCAGAGAGGAAAGTTTGAAAATGGGCGGAGCTCCGCGTCTTATGCACACTTCTCACTGGCCAATCAGCGATCTCCATGTCCGTTTCCACGGGAACGTGAGGGAGAAGGCTGCTCCTGCAGGGCTGGAGGGAAAGGCCACTATAAACAGGAGCTGGAAAAATCGGACCATAGGAGATGCTGAAGCACTTTCAGCTGGTTTACACTGGAGTGGTGAAATATTTTCATTTAACGTCGTTAACTAAGATCCCAACTCGAGCTCGGAGTGGGGAGGCGTTAGACCGGTGAAGTGGACGAGACTCGGTGGACTGTGTTTCTCCGATCGTGTGAAGCAGCCTGTAATGTAAGTGACCGGTGTGCCTCCTCTTCACCTCCTGATAAAGTGCTTTACAGGCACACATCAGTATAACTATATCTACCAGCTATGACCTTCGTCTGTGTCCATGCACGGCTCGTTTTTCCTCGGTTTATGTGCCCTATGCAGGACTGAAAAGAGTCTTTAATGGAGTCACCTTCACGTGCAAGTGACAAGGAAAATAGCCAGTGAGAGAGAAATCGTCCTTTAGTGATCTTTGTTCAGAAGATGCTCTCTCATTCTCCAAGTGTCTTTGTACAAAGAAACACTGTTTAACTTCTACATTACTGCAGAAGCTCTTAAATTAACCCAATACTTAATGGGCTGAAAACAAAGATCAGACCAAGTAGAATTTCTAAAGGGAATTCTCCTTTGACACTCAAATTTAGTCCAAGATCAGGCTTAATGCATGGCTGGGAATCCAATAGTAAATGTCCAAAAGTTTGCAGACAGCTACTCAACATTTTTTCTGAAATAAAGGGCCTTAATAAGGGGTAGCAGCTAATCATGTGGTAAGAGTTTAGATTTTGAAACGTTACTATGAGGATTTGACTGCATTCAGCCATAAGGGGATTAGTGAGGACAGGTACTGATGTTGGATAAATAGTTCTGGATCAGAAACACCTCGTCAATTTATTCCAAAGGTATTGGATCAATCTAGAGTACACAGTTCCACTCCTCACAGCCCAGTGCTGGCTTTTTTTATACCCCTTTTGGTGATGCTTGACATCGGGCAGGATGCACTAAGGCTGATGTGTTACTGCTCCAGAGCATCCTATTGGCAATACTTTTTATAGTTTGCACAACTAAATGCTTGTGTCAGTGATGAGTGTACCTTAGAATAGCTGATTCACTAATTAAAAAGCATGTAGTGTATTAGTTTTCTCTGCATGACAAAGAAAAAAAATACACAATATTTATACATTCAGCATAAACCATGTTTCATTGTTGGGTTATCCCACAGTTCCTTATTCAGTGTCGGTGCGTCCAGGATAAAATATCACCTTTGGTCCTCATCATACAATAGCCTTTTGAGAAATTTTTTGGTGAAGAAGGATGTATGATACTGACTGACCTGTAAATAGTGTCTGCGTCACCTTATGTAGGTTACAGTGTTAGGATCGTGCGACTGTGAATGTTTGTATAGACTGCATTTACTTATCATAATCACCTGTGTCAGTCCAGGCATTTGTTATGTTCTGCGTTTGTTTAAATTAGCATGAAAAGGAAGATCACATCAAGTTTGTAAAAAACATTAACGATGCACTTTTGATGCAGCTTTGTGATTTTAGATGCATCAAATACAGAAGGAGCAATAGAGCAGTCAGGGGTTTACATTAACATATTGTTCTTAGCCTCTTCTGTTAGTTCAAAAAGATACAGAATGTAGTGTAAGATGGAAACCATCAGATGCTCACTGTTTTCATGGAAAAATTGGAAGTGGAAGTGGAAAAATTCTAGTCGCAATTCTTTGGCTTCTCAGATACTGTATTGACAGATTTATGCTAAGATATCTGAACTCAGGTCAGGTGAGGTCTCTGTGGGTTTTAGGCAGACAGCATACTAACCAGACTTAATGAGATATGGCCATTTTATAGAATAACAGTGAAAAGTTCAGGGTCCTCGAGCAGTGCTCAGCTGACGTACACTTACGGACATCGTAATGGACTCTTTCTGTTTAATTTAACTGTATTTGTTCTCCATTAAATGATTGGATTAGATCATGACTTCAGTCCACTGAGTCTCCATTATATAAGCAGGGGTCATTAGAGGAGTCATTAAGTGATTGCAGATCGTCCTTTTTCTGTGATACTTACTAGACAAGCCAAGGAAAAAACGCAGTTCATTTAAAGCAATTGAGACAGATTTTTCTGCTGAAGACATTAGAGAGGGTATGTTAGTATTTTCAAATGGCCTCAAGAAATATCTGAATAACCATAAAAGTATTGCTAAAGTGACAGTACCATTTACATATCTGTATAATATTGATTCAGTGATTAATAAAATATTATTAAACCATAAGTGAACATTTATATTAGATTACTATCTAAGTGCCCTCTGGTCTTTAACTGTGTACGTCACACATGTACGATGCAGAAGCTGTTTCAGGCAGGCGCTCTGCTTACTTATGTAAAATGGAATGCCTGAAATGATACTTAGATAAGAGCTCATTTGAATGGACCGCTGAGTAATATTTGCTCTTTCACCTTGTATACAGAAGCCACAGAGGATCTTTTTATTATTGCCATCTTTGAGTGACTTTAATGCTCAGTTAAAATGCAAAAAAACACAAAAGCTTATTTGACCTTCACATTGTTGTTTTTTTTTTTTTACATATTGTTGATGTTTCTGCTGCTATTACTTTCTATGTTAAAACCAAATGATCATTTTGTTATCAAATAATTGGTTTAGATAACACACCATATCAAATAAACAGCTGTTGACATTTGGAGGGGTTTCTCACTTACTGCTGCTCCCTCAGTTGCTCAAAATGTGCAGCCGAGGGATGAATAACGTAACAACTGCAACAACTGATCAGTTGGTAAATGAATGAACTCCTTCTACTCAAGGTGCACTACTGTGAAATAGGGACAGTATAGCTACAGCTCAACTCATTTGGGATGTTGAATCTAACATTCGTTGCAAAAAGACATAAGTGTGGTCTAAATTCTTACATAATTGTCTTATAATATTGATAATAGGACAAAAAAAAACCCAGAGTGAATGAGATGATCCAACTCGTTCAGCCACTGGCCTAGTGGTTATGAAGTTGCCCCTGTGATCAGAAGGTCATGGATTCAAATCCCAGGACTGCTAGTGGCACCACTGAGGTACCCTTGAGCAAGGTACCGTCCCCATACACTGCTCCCCGGGCACCGTGTTCCTGGCTGCCCGCTGCTTCACTTGGTGAAATGGGTTAAATGCAGAGGAAGAATTTTGTGCTGTTCACACTGTGTGCTGTGGTGTGTTCACGTATGACAAATGGACACTTTAGCATCATCTTTTTTTGACAAAGCATTCATCATACAGGCACATTTTCCAAAACAAAACTAATATCCTTTCAGAAAGGAATATGATATCACTACTGGGACTCTTTTCTGAGTAAAGTCTTGAGCTGACTTAAGAATAGCTGACCTCATATAAATGTTGAAGGAACTGTTCTTGAGCTAAGATATGCAGAAGAACAGAAGCTTACCTTGTGGTCAGGATATCCAAATGGAATTCAAATCCGACTCAGTGCACTGTGCTGTACCTTGACTTTCTTTAACTCCCCTTTTATTTTCCTAGATTGACAGTGATGTCTTGACTTCCATTACCCCTCTACCAGAAAGAGTGACCACCTGTTTACTGAACAGTCCCCATTGTTTCTGTCAAAAATAGCCATTACAGATGCCAGGTGATAAATGACTCATAACTTAAGCCCTCGGAAAAACACACTCAACTAAAGGTCACTACACAAGTGGCAGGGCCTGGGTTCAAGCCAAGGAGAAATGATTACTTATTGCCAGCAATGTAATTAAAATCTGTTTAGCTTGGTGGCTTATTATTAGGTGCTGTCAATGTGATTCCACCCACTAGTGATCATGTGGACAGTGTTTCTCCTGTCAGATGTTTAGGCCTTCAGGCTTCTTAATGTCTTGTCCATGATATCTCTGATTGTCTCCATCCATCTTATTGCTGGCTGTTTTTTCCTTCTTTTATATTCAACATTCCCAATAACAATTGTCTTTTCCAATGAATTGCTTCTTTTCATTTGTCCAAAATAAGATGGCTTCAGTTTGGGTATTTGGGCTTTGAGTGACAGGTGAAAATGGATTTGGTCAAATATCTGTTTGTTTGTTTTCTTTGCTGTCCAAGGTTCTTTGCAGTTCAAGTCACATCTAATAAGTATGGCCATTATAACACAGCCTTAATATGTAACAATTATGCTGTTCAGTCTGACACAGATCTTTAGTCAGTGTTTCTTGTTTTTCCCAGTCTTACATATGAATGCATTTTGCAGTTCTCTGCTAAAGTCCTGTCTTGGCATAGTCAGTGTCCTTAAAGATTTCTATGAAGAGACGTTTGTGAGCCTCATTGTCATTGCATGGAAGGATTATTTTTCATGGAGCAAATGCATATTTTCCTGTCATACTTTATGAATGAAAACACAAGTAGAAAATGAACACAGGTCTGGGGCTGAAAAAGTGTAAGGTCACTTAATAAGATGATATTAGCATCACTTGCCAGACAGGCAAATGGAGCTCCCTGACAGAAACTTATAGATGGGACAGAGGGCTTCCGTCAGCTGCCGCTTGCTATTATGGTGGGTCAATATCTTCTGTATGCAAGCCTGCTACGTCATGTTAAACCTCATGCAACGAGTTATTGTGCATTTGTGAATAAAAGACAGCCCGTACTTTGCACTTTGCACCTTTGTATCACATGGATGTGCGTTTCATGGTGAGACTGTGGTACATACTGATGAACCTGTGAAAAAGAAGAGCTTGGGCTGTAGACATTTACCAGCATGCATACTAGCTTCCTTCTTCTGGTGTGGGCTGACTTGCTAATAACATAGAGATTCGATGCTATGCAAATTAGATCCATCAAAGCCTTGTAGTTAAGTCCATTAGCATATTTCCAAACAAAGAGAGTTACAGAGTCTGTCTGAAACAATGCTTTAGTGTGTCAAAAATAATAATGCTAACGATGGAACTAAAGTGCTGTAACTGTCTAATACGGTACTATATCACAAGGAGAAATTCACATATGGAGTTCTTTTGCCCTGTTTGTAGAGAAATGGTGCCTTTGAGCTGAATTGTTAGGCCACTTCTCTCTCTTTCTCTCTTTCTTTTTCTCAGGTTTGTTTGTGTGGATACTTAACTGTGATTGAGAGGGGGTATAAGGGAAGAGCAGTGAGCAGGGTGCCTGTTTGAGCATGGGGTGGCCCTCCAGGCAGAGCTGTTCCAGAATACACAGCTCGCTCATTTCACAGAGACCACTGACCATGAACTCCCAGCGGCTCCCCGGCATAATTAGCTCATGTCCTTTATTAAAGTGAGGGTTGAACTCGAGACTGAATGGTTTTGGGAAGAGCAAAATGGATGTAACCTATTTGTTGGCGACTAGTTTTCTATGTGTACAGGTGTTGGAGCTTAGTGCTGGGCATTAAAAAAAAAAAAAAAATCATTTTATAGAAGGATTTTTTTTTTGCTATGAATTACGGTCTCTGATGATGTTTAGCTTTGTATTAATAAAGTTAACGAACCCATTCTTGCTGGGTACTGGTTCTCTATGATAAAATAATGTGTTATAGCAATAGCTTGCTTTGATTGCACTATTTTGTTCTGTTTTCTTCCCTAAAGAGCACAAACAAATCAGTTTTCCTAGTTCCTAGATCTAGTTTTTCTATATTCTGAACAGTTTTTTTGGAACAGGCTGTAACACCCAACAAATTAAGTCTTTTTTATGCATACACTCCCTTATAAGCAATTAATATATTACACAGCAAAGAGATGTCTGATGCCCTCTGCGCTTCTCCCTGGGCTCTGTGGAGAGTGTGTGTGTTGCCAGATCCCTGTCAGGTTACATCTGCTCCAAGACTGTGTAAAATAGCTCTCCATTGAGGGTCATTGAAAATTCAGGTCAAAGCCTACTGAGGTCCACACTTATAGCCTTTTGTAAGTAGCGGATAATCCTTAATGGAGCTGAATCGGCAGGTGGGGTGGTCTTCTGTGTTTAGGCAAAAAGATTTATCCATTGGTTACTTCCAAAGGGAAGAGTGGGCTTCTGTATTCGGCTCCAGTGCCCTAATCATGTTTTTGAGCTCCAGCGTATGTCATTACGTCGGGGTTTTCAGGAAACTGCTGGACACTGATTAAACGACCAGTCGGGATGCAGTTACCTCTGTCGTCTCTCCCGAGGCCTGGTGCAGCTTCTGTGGAAAAGGAAATGGCCACGCGGAGCATTTTACGGTCCTTGCTGGGCTTTTTACCAAATACAGTGGCCAGGGAGCCTGACTAAATGACTGAGTGACCAGATTCAGTCATACTGGATTAGTTCAGACTGGGCTCAGGCTACAAGCCTTTGTTCTTTTTCATTATTTTTCCTGTTGTCAGTACAAGTCGGCTTCCCTGAAGAATTTATTTCTCAAGGGATGGAGTTACTGCAATTGTTAAGAGATGTATATAGAAATTATTTTGAGTGTGTTTCATCATCCCATTTGTGTGAGATGAGTTTTTCAGTGACAGCACCATGAAAAAAGCTGTTTTATATTTCAACAATGACATTTCCTTCAACAAGCCATTTTAAATAAATAAGTTAACACCAAAAGCTAATCTAAATATGAAGTGGCTACAGCGCTGATAATAGATTCATCGTTGCCTGTTGCCTTAATTCATCTTCGTAGCCCGTGGCACCCTGCTCCTAATGCACTTAATATTCTGCATCATGATATTCCTGCTGCTTGGTATGCTCTGAAAGGACTTGTTAAGCCCCTCTTTTGTTGTGTAAATTTCTTTTTCCTAAGAAGCAGCTCGCTCATCCTCCTGTTTACCATAGAGATGACTTTGTCTAAATGCTGATGAATGGCATATTTTATTTTACTGCACACAGACATTAAGGATAAGTACGTCTTACCAATTATGGACAATTTCCTGTGCTACCCTTCTGTGGAGTGTGAGTGAAAAGAAATGCTTTGGAGAATGCAGTGGAGACCAGTATAAGCCATTGGCAGTGAAACCACATGGGTGACCACATGTAAAAATAACATCACATTAAGCAGGTTTATGGATCACATTATGGGAGCTCCCTGTGTTATTGTTTTTGTTTTGTTTTTTTTGTAATATAGATAGTGGAGTGTAAGACACAGCTTGGTTTTTGCTCTAATTAAAAAAAAAAAATGTTTATGCAAGATAATATAAAAGCACAACTTTCATGTTTTATACATCTACCACTTGCAAGTAATTCAGTCAAATATATACATATATATTTATTGCAACTTGATTTATAGCAACATGTGCAAACATACACAGTATATAACACAAATTCTAACAAGCTTTAAAGTCAGTATTTGGTATGACCACCATTATGACCACTGTTCACAGCCTGAACTCTCTTTGGCACGTGGTCCTCAAGAATAATTCTCCAGGCCTCCTGAAGGACATTCCAAAGCTCTTCTTTGAACATTGGCTGCCTTTTGTTCCGTTCTCCGTCAAGATGATCCCATACTGCTTGAGATCCGGGTGTTGAGATCATAGTGTTCCATCATGCTTTATACTGTCGTGGTATACTTTGACTGCATTGTCAGTGTGTTTAGGATCGTTGTCATGCTGAAAAACTAAGCTGTTGCAGATGCTTTCTACATGTATTGCGGGGTGGCACAAGACTTTTGCAGGTCTGATGAGTTGATTCTAACACGGTTAATTCCAGTGCACTCCTATGTTGTTTGAACCAAATGTGATTTCCAGGCTAAATGCTCAAATATGTATGCTTCAAAATAAATCTGGCTAGTAAGTAGAGCCTGTGGAAAATTCATTTTGGACCACAAAGTAGAACAGATTTCAGCTTGATTAAACTGAAGTGCATTTTATTAACTTGACATCTATGGTTCATTTTCAGGAAATTTTATATAGGATGATGTGGGCTGCTCTTGGGAAGCTTAGTTAAAACTGACCTCACTGTGTGGAGGCTATAGTATCACCAGACTAGCTCTCACTGTAGCTCTTATAATAGATTTGATGTGAATTGATGCATACACACTCAATAACTGAAAAAGACTTAAATGGTAAATACATAGTACAAAAACAGTCATCAGGATAAATCTTGTGAAATGTATGTCAGATTGCTGTCAACCTTGTTGACACTGTTATGAGAACACATGAAGAACTATGTTTGTATTATGTCTCACCACACATGATTTTTTTTTTTTGTTCCTGCATTTTGTTAGGCTCCATGTTAACCTATAGTACATCTCAAAGCTGTATGTGGCAATATGACAGTATTTATCTTTAACATGTTATATTATGGCACAGTATACTTTCCAAGGATATCGTCAGTGCTTCTAGAACACTGACCAACAGCCTGTTTCATTACAAGGAGAGCACAGTTGGTCCTGGTTAATTGTATGTGATGCAGTATAGTTTGTAAATTGTTAAATAAAAATAATTCGTACTTAAAATGTGACACCATTGGTTCTTGTCTTCGTCTGTTCCAACTTATAGGATGTCAGAAAAAATAACAAAAATTACTTATAATGTGCCATGAAAATTTCTTCAAGTATTTAGGAATTGAAGTCCCCCATTGCTATGATAGATTTACATCAGCTGGATTCCAGAGAGGCCATATATGAGATTAGTGTAGGATCTGAAGGGAAAAAGCAAAGAGAATGGAGTTGTTATGGAACTTCATGCTACAGGTGATGTTATAAGCTGTAATGTTATCAGGTTCTTTTAATGTAATTATATTTACATTAGCATACTTAAGAATGCTGTCATACAATTGTTGGCTATCAATTTTTCATGTGAATTTCAAGATGTGTGTGAAGCATCTGGGTGTAAACGGGTCATTAAGCTTTGTTCTGAGGAAGCCGGGTTTTTCAAGCTAGCTTGTAAAACGACCATTTTATTTTAGTTCCGATATCTTTGAGAAGCTCTGGGACGTGATTTATGACCATCATTAGAGAAGAGCAAAGTTAAATGTATGACTGGAGATGGATTGTTTCGATCACAATCCACTCAAGAAAGTGCAGCACTCCTGTTCTAGAGGCTCACTAATTGTTCTACCAATTAACATCACTTTTCTCACACAGAACATGGAATCGCTTTGTCACAGTTCAGCCTGACTGAACTGATTTAATCTTATTTCATGAACTATCTTTATTTTTTCAATAAAGATGTTGTCATTTATTCTCTCTCTCTTTTATTGGTATGACAGAATTAACAGTACATGTGTAAGACATAAGAGAACAGAGGTATATTCTTAACTACTTTATTTATTCTTTTGCTATTTTTAATATATTTTAATGAACTAAAACCTTCATAAAGAAGGCTTAGGTGGGAGGAATACACATATATGTACAAATGTATGATATTTACCTATAACTTATGTTAATCATAGAAATATCTGATTAGGTCATCCAGAACTGAAATTCTATGAATTATTTAAGATCCAACCAATCATATATTTTTCCAAAACAGCTGCAGCATGGCTGAATGACCTCCCGAGTCCTGCGAGGCGCGGGCATCCTGCTGTGTGAACCTTTCCTGTCTCTGCTGGGACCACTCAAGCATGATGGTATGAACTGCTCAAGCTCTTATTTATATTAATGTTTTTGTCTACAGTCCTCATTAAAACCCAACCTTATGCCCATCCTTACTGCAGTGAAGGTACTGGTCCGCTTCCAAACTTTTCAGGTTATTCATAACCTCTCTGTCGCTTGCTAATTATTCCATAAAGCAAGCTAAAATACTCCCATATGTGACTTTTGGCCGCTATGGATGAGGTAAGAGAAAATTACCTTGTTTTAAACTAGTTTGTGTGTTCACACCTTTTTCTTGTTGGAATAGGATTCAGTACATCTGCTTCAGAATGGGTTCAGAACATCTCTATCTGTTCTGAATACAATTTGCCGGAAGTTATGCACATACTTTGTGGAGTACCATGGAGTGTAGGAATATCGAGGATGGGTGAGCGTAGTGACACAGCTCATCAAAATTAAAGCCACTGAAAATCAAACACTTCCTCTCTAGACCATACAACAATGTATAATAACAGAGTGATTGGAGAAGATAATATAGCCACATTAAGCATTAATCTACACATAATCTGATTAGGTTAGATTAACATCAAAATATACATTTGTTATGCATATATTATGCACGTATATATGACAAAATGTACACGCGCGCACACATACATATATATGTGTGTGCGTGTGCGCATATATATAAAATAAATGACAGAATACCCCAACCGTGGTTTTAATTTGACTTGTTTAGCAGGCATTGAGGTGTATACACTGTTTGCCTTTTTCCTCAGCCACCTCTCCCTTTGTTACATGAAAAGCTATTGGAATTGACCTAACAACAGAGAAAAAACGGTTGCTCTGAAGAGGCAGAGCTTCACCCACCTTTTCTGTAAAAAAATTTGTTCACACCCTAATTTGGAGGCCACCTCTGTAACTTCTTTTACAAATTGTAAATGAACAACAGATGCAGTCGATGGCACAGGCGACACGGGTGCAAAATGGAGTACGCCAAGTACGGGCTCTAATTCTCAGGAGACCTAGCAAGTTCAGGTGGGGAGTCCAGACCCCCGAGGACGGGAGGATGCAGTACACTCAGTCTTCTTATGGAACACCAGCATTCTCCTGACATCACAGCGTAGCTCAGCTCAGGGGTCTCGTCTCAAGACTTGAGGCCCTGCATTTTCACCCTTATCTTCACTATAATTGATTTTTACGGTAAACGCAATACGTCAATTTTTTTTGTTTTCATTTTTAAAACAATATACATTTAAAAATTCTTGGACATCTTTAAAAATATATATTTGGCGACAGAACAGCAGTCATAATATGAAAGGTACAGTTGGTAGATTCTCTGTAAACACTGCTGCTACATGGTGCAAAGTGCATTTCCTAAGTCTACACAAGTCACGTTCTGATTCATTCTTGATGAAAAACCCACGCATCGAGTGTCTTCGATCTGTACTTGGCTAACTTTGAATTAGAGCTATACTCGGGCCATGACTGATGAGGTCCATGAGAACACAAAAACAGAGAAGAATGCATAATGAGAATCGCCCCTTACCTTCAGAAGTGCACCCTCTTGTTGCAATAATAGACAGACCTAATTTATGTTGGTGAGGGCGGGGGTGAGGGGATGACCTGGCCTGAAATATTTGCGTCAGAAGATTTTGCTTTAATCCTGGAGTATTAATCCCTGATATTATATTCTTGCCATATTGTCCTCTCCTACATGGACATGCCGCGTAATAAATAGTTATGAAACTGGCATTGCTGTATTACTATAATAAATATTTTAAAACGGAAGTTAGAGACCATTGTGTTTAGGGGGAATATTATGGTATTGCATAATGATAGAAGTGCTTTTAATTTCAAACGATCATCAGGAGACTTTCAGACTGAATGTGGGCTCCAAGCTGATTGCATTACACCTCCATTAGTAACTGTGTCTGATTAAATGTAAAAAACATTTACTTAGAGACTCTTCTTCCCTTAGGCAATGTACAAACAGACAAAGCCAGGAAAAGGTATCATCTGACTGTGGGAATGTGGGTTATACCATCATTATACAAACACTGACATACGTTTGGCTTTCTCATCGATGAACTAATCAAACTTTCCATGCCGCTGTTGACCTACCATAATTGGGTCATTGGGTTCCTTTGGTAAATGTGCTGATGTGAAGTGGGAATGTTTTCTCAGTACGAGTTGGTGTTATCCTGCTGTTTTTGTGGTTTGAGCATGTGTTCAGATGAATATCCTGTGAAATGAATGTAAAGCACACAACACCTTTTAAATACATATTTTTTCACATTCTTGTCAACACACAGCAGTCCAGGTTCTTCTTGAGATGTGTGTGAATGACAGTTTCAAAGTAAAGCACTCCCATGACTCCCATGACTGTGAATTTAAGTGCAATACTTAAGAAAATATTGTGTCCTTCACCTGAATAAGGTCAGAAATAATGAATGCATTCAGAAACCCAATATTAACGTGCTTGCAGTTAAATATACAATTTCTATGTACAGCTCCGGAGAATAAGAGAAATGTTGCAGTGTTTATAGAACTTGAATAATTCAAAGAAAAAAAATCTCTTGTCCAGATTCCTTCTTTAGTGTAGCACCGGAGCTACAAGGCTAAAACTGTTAACACCAGAAATCAGTCGACACCCAAATTGTTTCCACTAAAATTCAGCTCTTCGTTAAGGTGATGCAGACTTTTTGATATGGTTTAGGACTTACTGTGAACTCTTACTGCTACAGACCACCATTTCAGACAACACAGATATTCACAAAACAGTCGCTAGGAGGGCTGGTCTCGGATCAGACACAGTATTTATGCTCCTGACGTGGACCCTGTTGTCTTAAATAGCTGCTGTTTAGCTACATTGTGCAATTTTATTTATTTTTATAGTTCATAGTAAGTCGTACTGTGTCCTTAACTACATCAGCAATCTGTGCCACTTTAATGATGAGCTGGATGTAGTTTGAACAGGCTGCACAAAGTTTTGGGGAAATATTTAGGGAAAATATTTGGTTGATTATTCCGTGATCACTGACTGTTTTTCCTAAATGTCTTGGTTCATCGACTGTGTCAGGGTTAAGTGGGAAATTGTGTAATACTTTCTTTTATACTGAACTACAAATACCCAAAAAGTAGTCTTTCTTAAGCACTGCTTTTCACATTGCTCTTGCTTTCTATCTTTCTTGACATGAATGAACGAATCCCTAGTGAACACGTCTGCGCTCACAGTACGTCTGACTGTACTGTGACTCAGTAAGAACTGGGGCACTTCCCATGCTGCTAGACAAATGCTAGCATTTTCCATAATCTCAGAATAACTTATATATGTTTGTGTTTGAGGATTATGCAAGGTAACCCACATGCAAACATATGTAACATGTAACCACAAACTAAAGGCCTACAGTGGTATATTCTTTGTGGGAAATAAAACCCTCTATGTCCTTGACCTAGTTAATTTTATGAACTATGATCACATCATGTGATGTATGTCATTTTCACTTTATTTGTGTCAGCGTGTCCTTTGTGCATTATGCCCATAAGCACAATCGATTGTCCCTCATCTGGCCTCTCATTAAAGGACAACATTGTGTCCCAGAGTAACATTTATGATTGGCATGGGTTGCTGAGAGCGCTGTACAGGCCTCTTTTTCTGCACACACTAGTACTACCCACATTTACAACATCCTGCATCTAGGTAGATCCCTGTCCATCTACTCTGGCCTCATACAAGGCGAACTGCTCAGTGTAGGCACTGACAAATAGTGTATTGTTCTCTCCCAGGGTACGGCATTAATAGCCATTGTCTAGCATTGTGAATACTGTAGAATGTGGCAGAGATGGACAATCCAGCACAATGGGACCTGCTCATTTAATATTCATTTCTTGCCTGTCGGTGGAAGGCATACAGAACAGTTTTCTGATTACAGCCTATTCTTTTCTATTTTGTTTTATTATTATTTCAATTAAAATTCAGCACATTTACTATTATTATGTGCCTTTAGTTGAATTAGTTACAATCCACCTGATTTAATGTCATAGCCAACTGCATTCTTCAGTATTTCCACCGTCACACGCTGATTCATATGCAAGTCTAAATATAGACCATGCACCAAAAAAAGAATGCAGGGGCAGTCCTTCACTGAAAGAGGTTTTATTTGTACTTTATAATACAGTCAATGCGTCCGTGATCGCTGTGTGGGCCTGTGTATAAATTATTGAGGTTGTGGTAGAGCCCTCATAAATTAGGAATGGCCGAAGCTCCAGGCAGAGTAATGGCAGTTGCTCTGTGGCTGTGCTGCTTCCTCAGAGTCGTGGCCACATGTGTGGGGCTCCTTAATGGACTCAACCCAGGAGCCTTCAATTCCTCATCTTTTATCACCTAGCCTCACACCCCCTACATGACAGGCTGCAATATAAAGACCTAATGACAGATATGCAGCATCTGTGAATCTCTGGTAAATACAGATCATTGACTTGTGTGTTGCAACAAACAACGATGCCTATTTACTATGACTTTGCATAAACAAGGGTCATGTTGATAAATTAGCATTCAATTGGTCAAACCAAGCCATATTTTATGCTTTTGTGCTTACTCTTCATGGCACTGCCTTACAAACAACCTTCATAAATCTGACCCAGTGGAAAAATGATAGAGCCCCTTGTGCATTTACGCTGACAGATGATGCACTTATTGGCTTTTGAATGGATAATGAAGTGAACTGAGAGGTCTGAACAGAACTGTGGAAGCAACAAAATCTGTAGTGCATGTCAACAGACAAAGCTGTGCAGTAATCTAGGCATGACTTTGGCACTTTTAGCACTGTTATGAATTGGCACTGTTAAATTTTTCCAAAAAAAAAAAAAACCTCCAAGAAGTGCATAAGTCCTACTGTGAGTGAGACCAGAATGACAGTTTAAAATATGCATAATTACGATGCAAATTGACAACTAATCATTGCCAATTCAACAACGATTTTTTTTTTAGTTTGACGAAGCAAACTGCAGGTGCAGTTGTGCTTGTTTTGTTATTCGGACTATGTATAATACTTTCCTTAAAATTTTCTTCTTCATGTTATTTTAAAAAGCATTCCTAACTAGCTAATAACAGCTTTAACATTGCTTCCTGCTATTGATTCTATATCTTGTTACACACATTTCAGTGAAATCCAAGACATTTAGACTGCTGGACACTTTTACTGGGTCTTTGCTGATTTTGAGACCAGACAGCAGCTTATATACACCTTATAGTAAATTTGAGTCCCTCTAGGGAGATGGGAACTGAATGGTGTGATGCTGCTGAATGCCTGTCTTATTTGTTACAGTGGGGGATCATTGACTTCCTGCAGAAACAAAGAGGAAAGCCCTCAGCTAGCTCGGTCTGGTCCAGACGTACTGCGGCTCAGGTTATGACAGATTGACAGGCTCAGTTGATGTCTGTTTCACACTCAGCTCAAGCTGATTGATGTCTGTTTGCTGGTGCAAGTGGGGCGCATGTGTGGTAGCAGAGAGGGGATTAGCCACCCCCATATGGCTCGACTATGCCAGCCTTACACAGCATACTGTAATTACACCGCTCAGCCAATACACTTTGAACGCTGTCCCAAGAGAGTCCGGAGGAATGATGCAGTGATCCCAGGGTGCGTTCCTGTAGTGAAAATGCTGTTTAGATTTTCAGTCACCTCACAAAGCTGCTGTTTTGGACAAGGGGACGGTGAATTCCAGATTAGACTCTGCACCAGAGTGACCTTCTTTTCTGCTCCATTATGCAATATGGAGTCAATGTGAGTGGGATATGAAATATTACGGGTTACCATTATTAATTCATTAGGTTCAGACAGTGACACAGATGCACTGGAGAAAAATTCTCTGTGGGTAATTTGTAGAATTAAGCAGTCGTTACATCATTGTCAGCCTGTGTGATTGAATAGAGTGAAATGAGAAGAAAATGATGAGACAGCACCCCTCCCTTTTTCATGATGGCACATTCATTAGGTGTGTGTGTGTGCTTGTGTGTGTTTTAGGTGTGCAGTTCTGGGTCAGTCTGTGCAGCTCCTTAGGTTTTCTAACAGAAGAGATTACAGATACAAAAACAAAAGAATGCCCTCGTGGGAGAGCAGGTGGAGGGGAGAGAGGGTGGATGTGTCTAGGAGTTCCTTTTGGCCTTGTGTTTCTCTGGTTTCCATGCCAACGGCGAGCTGAGCGGTGTTCGGAGCATGCTCAGTGAAGAGCTCTCTGCTGTAACAATAGCAGAGGGAGCTGAGAGAGGGCTCACATGCTGATCTCACACCAGAGCGGAACACACCTCGCCGCAATCTCTCCCTCCTCTACGGTGCGTATATGGGGCTTTCTTCTCTGGGCGGCTTTGCATTTTACTGTCCTATTTGCCTTTTCTGCGTGCTGGATAGGTAAATGGATGGTGATGGCAATTCTTGGTGATAGTTGATGGATTATCTGCACTTTGAAAAATAAGTGGTTTAATGTTTGTTTGAGTTTAAGGTTTTTTTTCTTTTCTAGATTGTTTGCATTTATTGGTTATGATAAGGCATGAGGATGGTTTAACTACTCATGCACTTCTCACTTTTTTCCATTTATATATTAAGTGAAGAGTATGTTAGGTGCAGTGTTGGCATCATTTTGATGGTCACCTGAAAGCATCAAGAGAACGAAACAGAATGACAGAGAGAAGAGCTGAATGTGAGTGAACTCATTCAGCATTGTCACACGATCCCCCTGTTGTGTGGAGTTGTGCAGTCATGCCTCACTGACCCACTGCCTGTTGTCGTGGCGATGGGGGGTGGGGGGGGCAGAGAGTGGAGCATTGAGGGGTTGCCGCTCTTTGCCACATCTAGACTAGCACTCTATAGTTTCAAGGCTGACCCAGTCCACTTTGACCCATCCCCACATTAGTGTGTGTGTGTGTGTGTGTGTGTGTGTGTGTGTGTGTGTGTGTGTGTGTGTGTGCGTAGGGCTGAGCTCCAGCTCTAGGTATCAGACATGATTGGGTGTTCCTGCTTCAGTGTGGTAGGGGGAGTGTCTGCCACACGTGGGCAAAAAAAAAAAGGCCCGGTCTACTGAGAGGCTGAATGCTCTCAATATTTCATCCTCTGAGACTGCAGAGTGAGAGAGATGGCGAGCGAGGTGAGGATCTCAGTATCTTTCAGGAAATTGGAAAATAAATTGAGGTGACACAAGCACATTTGCGTACTGTAGTGTCAGGATAGCACTTGCACTAAGAATAAGGCTTGGGTGGGCTTCAGATTGGCATCAAGGATTTATTACGGTGTTCGTTCCTGAGGAGTTCCGTACAGTTCCGTAATGAATTCTCATAAATCATTTGTCACGCTGCATGCAAGACTCTTCATTCACAGCTTGATTACAAGTGCTTTTTCTTCTGAGTTTTAAACAAGATATTACCACATGCCAGCCTCATTTTGCAGCCTCACTGTGTGTTGAATTGACAAAGATATTCTAAAAAAAAAAAAAAAAAAAATGAAATGCCTTAATCTAATGTGCTACTGATGGTTCCAGGAGTATTTAACAAAAATAATTTACAAAACCTTAGATTCACAGTTGGGACAGTACATAGCTGTATATAGAGATCTTTTAAGCTTTAAAATGAGATATTTATATTTTAAGTTCTTCGTTTAAGAAAATGTAGTACCATGCAGGAAGAAATACATAGCCAATGACAAGACATTTTTCAGTTCAACTTTTTACAAAAAAAAGAGCTTATAAATGTAATTGACTGTGGAAATATCTGGATAATTAATCGATATTAAGTAATATAAGTAAATTATTGTAATTCTATGTGGACTTATCTGTGCAGATTTCTGTTGGGTGCACCGATTTCCTCCCACAATTCAAAGACATGTTGCCTGTAGGTGTGACTGTATGTTTCTCTGTGTGTCTGCCCTGCAATGGACTTGCGACCTGTCCAGGGTGTTTTTCTGCCATTCGCCCTATGATCGCTGCGATAGGCTCCGCCACCTCCTGTGACCGTGGTTGTGGTGGTTATAATTATTATATAATACTTGTTACTTGTTATTCCTGAGTTAGCATGGGGCTACTGTTCTTATCACATGACTGATTTTCCATCATTTTACGCTATGTTGCACCAGAAGCAATTCTGTCCTATTTCACACTTGATTTGTGACATAATCTGATCAGATCTGTTCTTTTTTTTCTTTGATATCCGATCCAGCATTTTCTGTTGGTGTCAAATGAATACCAATACTGGGTATTGGATCAAAGCCATCTGTACTATACATGCAAAATACAGTCAGTAATCTAGTTTACAGTCAGTAAAATAGTTTCCATTTGGTACCAAACAGGTTCTATGACAATATGAACAATATTGGAAATATGAACAATATTGGGAATTTTTAGCAATTTCCTCTGGGATCAATAAAGTTTTGATCTGATTTTGATTCTGATTCTGTCTATATAGATCTATTCTAAAAAGTTCTTTAAATGACCAATACAAAGGTTTTCCCTGGAGGTTTTCTAGGTTGTTATAGGTAAGAACCAATTAACCTTGCGAAAACATTATAAACTGTTTAAACATACAAACAAAAAACATTGTGAACCATTTAGCCAAACAAAAACATTATAAACTCTTTAACCATACAAGCAAAAACATTGTTAACATTTGGCTACACTAAAACATTATAAAATGCATCGCATTTACTAAGAAGCCCTTTTTTTTACCAAAGACCCACTTTTTAGAGTGTGTGGTATATTATGTACCAAAGTATGATTTATTTATCAGCTATTAAAAGAATGGAAATGTAAAGAATGTGGGGTATTTGGCCTTTACGCTACTATTGAAACATGGAATTTTCCAGTCAGTTTAAAAATGTGACTTAATAATGCAACGACAATGAACATTTTCCACTGTTTCTGCGAATTGCTAACATAAATACTAACATTATTTCAGAAACTAGCCAGCAATCTCTATGAAACGAAACATTTAATGGCAATTTAGAGCATTATTTCATGTTATATTACTTCCCACTTGTAGCAGCGAGAGTGATTGTTAGTATTTCTGTGGTATTTTCATGGTCACCCTGATTTGTCTGAGATGTAGGTGTTTCCTGACTGTCTTTATTGTGTGCAGTGTTTGAATAAAGCACTTTGAAATGGAGATAATTGTGGCAGGAGGTAACCATAGTCCTCTCAGCTGGTTGAGCCTTGCTTTTTCCGGTGAAAGGCACAGTAGCCTGCGGTCCACGGAGATGACAACTGATCAATTGCAGTCCCTCCCTCTGTCTACTCATTTTTAATCCCCCTTTCCCTCCCCTCTCTCCTTCCTTGCTCTCACCTCCTCACACTCGAATGAAAGCCCATTACTGGCCAACTGGATCCCAGCAAGACTAGGGCACCTTCACGTGGTGCTCCCCTGCTTTGATCCCATCTCCAGTCTCTAAGAACAACAAAGGACCAGTGTGTGTGTGTGTGTGTGTGTGTATGTATGTGTGTGTGTGTTTGAGAGATAGAGAGAGAAAGAGAGAAAAAATAAGGTTATGTGAGGATCTTGTGTATTCTCTCTCCTGATAATTTTCAGAGCTGACATAAAGCCTCAACACAACTGAAATATTTCTGCCACAGGCAGGACCCTGAGACATCCTAAAGCAAAGGTGAGAGGGTTGGGTGCTGAGAGCTGCCTGCTGAAACACACAGTTTCTCCAGAATTTAGCGTGTTCTTGTGTTTTCTACATTTGCTGGAATCCTTAGCGGATGGGTCATCAATTCCAGTTTAGAAGGACTGGTGTCGAGCACAGTTTGGTCATTTCCATGCTTTAAGACACCTGATTCAGCTCGTCTGTTGATTACCAGGTTTAGTTGGTGTGTTAGAGCAGGGAAATCAGTAAACTGTGCTGGACTTCGACCCTTAATGACCAGAACTGATGACCCCAATTAAGAGTAATGTAAAAACATATTGTCACTACTGTAACAAAACCTTGTATTTCCAGAAGAACCTTTTATTTCTGAGAATAGTAACTTCATAGAAGGAAGAAAATGCTCCCAACTTTTAGGTTAAAATAATGATATTCATACAATGGCAAGAGCAGCTGGTGTTTTCTAATGGTTTAAAACAATAAAAACAGGAAAAACCAGCTTGCGAGTTTTAATATGACATTGCAGGATTTTATTTTTCTATTTTTTTCTATTTTTGTTTAAATAGTCCTCGTGGATGTGGACAGATGAGGATGGACGTGGAGTTCAGCATATAAATTAAATGGTGGTTCTCAGGTGGTGACTTAATAGGGTTTTAACAGGGTCTATTGCTATGATTACTTTAAGACTGGAAACGGAATTTTCGTGGGGCTGTGTGGTTTAAATAGAGCCATGCATTGAAGCTTATTGCAGTAAGTTCTTATTGCATCTGACTGTAATGGGAAAAATGAGCGCTATCTGTGATTCTCTGATGATCTATCTCCCTGTGCCTCTCTCTCTTTCTCTTTCTCTGTCTCTCTCTCTCTCTCTCTCTCTCTCTCTCTCTGTCTCTCCCCCCCTCTCTCTCTCTCTCTCTCTCTTTCTTCCTCTCTCTTTCTCTCTCTGTCTCACATGCCTGTCTCTCAATCTCATTCTGATGAGTGAGTCATCTAGCCATCTGCTGCTTAGTGCAATCCTGCCTTATTACCAGACCTTTGTTTATCAACAGTCGTGCCCTCCTGAGATTACCTAGTCTCTCCTCCTCTTTCCATCTCTTGCGCTCATGTTTTTGCTCCTCGTTGTTCATCCCAGCTCTCTCTCGGTCATCTCTTAATCAGTCCCCCCCTTCTATTTCACCTATCATTCATGCTCCCCTTTCCCGCGATTGTCTTTCCTTGACCTTGATGCAGTTTCTCCCACTATTAGCACTCTCTTTCTCTTTTTAACACAAATACATGCAGAGACACACTGGGCAGTAGTCTGTCTCTCTTTGTGACACAAATACACTGGTCAGAAGTGCCCAGAGTGTCCTGTTTGCGCTTGACCCTCCTTATCTTTCTGAATCTGGGTATCGTGTTCGTCTGAACAATCTCACTCAGGAGTAAAAGCCTTCTGCGTAGCTGCAGCTCGCTGATTCATTAGTCTAAAAGGCAATTATCACAGCCCTTCATTTCCGACCACATCACAATGCAGAAATCGGCTTGCCAACATGTTACATCACAAAGGGCCCTGATACAGATTCATTTCACTGAACATTTTGATCTGTTTCCATGGCATCTTATGCATTATATAAGCAATGTCGAAAGCAATCACATTACTATGGGAGATTTGTTTTTGTGCTTCGATTGCAGGCTATTTTCAGTTGTTCGTCCAGCGTTTCGTGTCTACAAGAGACAGATCTATAATCCTTATTAGAGTCAGTAGCAGAGATGTCAGCGAGGCTTGGGTCCTCTTCACTGATAGGCCTGGACTCCCTGGAATAGGCATAGCTATTTATATCACGCTCAGCTTTTCTGGATGAAATCATGTGGTAATGATATCGCATTGAGGCAGTAAAGTCATTAATTAAACACTGCCACCAACAAGGGGACAGGCAGACATTGGTCCAGTGCCATATTTGTTTTGTTTTTTTCTCCCACCCAATGAGCTCCTTTCCCTGCCAGAGTATCTTATCAAGGCAAAGCACATTTCCACGTTTTATATAAGGAGCTAACAGAATTGTACACACTGCCCTGCAGTCACCCTGGGTGCACGAGGAAACAGCATAAACAGACTGTTTATGGAAACTCTGTGAGACAACAAAGGTTTTCTCACCTCATCTGCCTACCTTATTATTTATAAGTAGGATTAACACCAATGAAACATGAAACATCACGGACAGCAGTACAGACTCAGGTTACAAGCAGAGACACACCCTCCATCCATTCATTCATTCTATACATGGAAAAGCCTGGGGATAAATCGTCTACACCGAAATACACTGATACTGGAGAAGACACTATTGCCAAACACTTTGTTTTTAGTTTTTAATTATATTTTATGCACTCTCTTGGATGCTTGGAAGGTGTCAAATGACTTGAATTGTTTACAGTACTCTGTAAAGTTTCCTTTCATGTAAAAAAAAAAAAAACACAAATAAGCACAGGTCACCAGCAAAACCAACGTACAGTCATATGCGTATTTTGAGCACCCCTGGTCAAATTGCATGCATTGTTGATTTTCACAGTAAACATAGGTACACATCCTCAAAATGAACAAACTAAAATATTGCAATGTCTGCATTTTTTTCTCAAAGTATAAAATGTGTCAAAATGTTTGAAATGTGCAGACGTATGTAGAGGATGTTTTGTTGATTTTCCAGGTAAAAATAAGTGCACATCATTTGACCAGGATGCCTAAACCCATATAAATGGGTTTATTAACATAAGCAGTGCTAAAATATTGGATACAACATATTTTTGGGAAATGTTGTGATGCTGAATTTTAGCAGTAGTACCTAGCACTAATTTCCATACAATAATTTCCAGCCTGCATTTGAACTAGGTGTGCTAAACATGGTTGTCAAGGTTGAATACTGTTTAACCCAGAAACTTGAGGCTTCACTCCTCTCATGAATGTGCCGAGGCTGTCTTCTCAGGCTTTGAAGCACTGCAATTGCCTCGGTCTTGCCTGCTGTTGTCAGAATGCTTCTGTGCCACGCTGACAGGGAATTGAGTGTTTCTCCAGGTCATTAGGAGCTCGGCATCTACTTATGCAGCTTGCTCTGTCTGACTCTTAACACCCTCAGCTCGATAGCTCTGCCTTGGAAACATTCCGAGAAGTGATCTCAATCCCTGAAATCCAGATATGGGCTTTCGTTGTGCTTTCTATTTGTCGCATTTTGTACTTTGGAGTTTTTATTCTAGCTGTTTTTTTCCCCATGCATGACTTCAAAGCTGCTGATGGACGTTTTGGCATTTCAAGTGCTGATCTGTTTTATGACACAACTAGCATAATACTTTCCTCAAGATTTTGGAGATAAGAAACATTAATGATCAAGAATTGGCTGGATTTACCACAGCTTTCCTGTGTAATAGGTTTGTCAAGGATAATGAATCATGAGGATTAGGCGACATGGCCAGTAGGTACTAACACCAGCCCCCCAAAGGCAGCAAAACGTATAAGCTGTCGTCATAAGAATAATGTCTCAACTGATCATCTGTTCTGAGTGGAAGTTTATTCATAACATGAGGGGAATTGTAATTGCAATTGTCCAAGCAGGACGTAACATCTTTTCCTATTAGTTCCTTTATGGTTTTGTTTATCTGCCCCTAGTCCCACTGGAGTAGTTCTGGGAAACCACTGCGATTCATGGAGACACAAATTGATGGCTCATCTAGAAAACAACTGCCTGATGTGGTCGGAAGTGATGTGACCACCAACTGTGTGCTTCAGCTGAAAAGTGGCTGGAGATTTAGAGCTGAGCATGATTTTCCATTCTGCCCATCACTGTGTGTTATATTGTACCTTTGAGAGAGCACTGTGTGCCATGGACTTTGATGTGAGTCACATCTCACCTCACCTCACTTGTACAGTCCTGCTGTGAGGCTCCATTCATGCACTGAATTCACTGAGACAAGAAAGCTTCCCACCTCTCGTTTTCGGTCCGCTTTCAGAGAAACATCCTCAGAAAATACCACTCATGTGGTGCTTGCACACTGCTTTGGCCTAAATGACCCTTAGGGGAAACTTGTAGAGATCCCCCAGGCCCTTTAAAAGGCACTGTGTGTGGTAGGTATTGGGGTAGCTATCATGAGTGAGGGAAAGGTCTTTTCTTTTCTTCAGAAATGACTTCCTGATCTGAAGCCAAAGTAGTATGGATTTGTCATAAAAAAAATTATTATACACTGTAGAGCTATATAAGAGGAAACTGAAACTGTACGTAGAGTGCAGGAGACGAGAGGGATACGCCATGTTAGTTTATGTCTGATTGTTTGCTGTGTGTACATGCAGAGTGTGAATGTTTTTCTCATATAATCGTCATGCCTTGGGAGCCTTTAAAGGCACTAGCAGAGGTGTTATAATGAGGTGCCCTATCATTATCACATCATTACTGTCTGTGTGGAAAGTGCTCAGAAGGTGTGTTTTACTGCCTCTGTGCTTTTGTTTCTGTTGCTGTCTGACTACGTGTCTCTCACATATTACCACACACCCTCAATGTACACTGAGGTGTAAACACACAAGCAGTCAGACTCTGGCAACAACATGAGGCTGACCTGTTTGTGGATATAGGGCAGACACTGAAGGCTAGGGACACGTCTACAGGTTCCCTCTGCAGATGGAAAAAGCTTTAGATACTATTCATATTTCAGAAGACCGAGAGGGTGCAGGGAGAAGATTAGAGGATGATTTAATCCTTGTTCAGCATTTACAGAGCCATGCAAATGGCATCAGCAGCCTAGCATCATTGGCTTTTTAATTGAAATGAGCTATTTTTAATTTAAGCACTTCTCTTGATATGGCCGTTTAAGGTATTATGCTCAAAATGCTCCAACAAACACTACCCTACAGGAAGACATACCCAATTTGATTTACAATCCTGTACTTTCTTCTGTTTTTTATTGGGATTGTGTTGATTATATTGTTTAAAATAATGAATTCTGCTGTAATGCTTACATTTACGTTTACGTTTACATTTATGGCATTTAGCAGACGCTCTTATCCAGAGCGACGTACATCAGTGCTTTAGTCCACATCTGTTCTTCAAACCTGTAAAG
>JBBPCZ010000002.1:14472232-14497180 GCA_037974445.1 Brycinus macrolepidotus | reverse complement strand
GTCCATTCTTGGCCTTGAAGGCAAGTGTTAAGGTTTTGAACTTAATGCAAGCGGCCACAGGGAGCCAGTGAAGGTTCTGTAGTAGAGGTGTAGTATGTGAGAATTTAGGAACATTGAAGACTAACCTCGCAGCTGCATTTTGAATCAGCTGAAGTGGTCTCGTTACCTTCAGTGGCAGTCCAGCCAGTAGAGAGTTGCAGTAGTCCAGTTGAGAGATGACCAGAGACTGGACGAGTAACTGTGGCTTCAGTGGTGAGAAAGGGTCGGATTCATCTGTTGTTGTAAAGAAGGTATCTGCCTGTCCTGGTCAACGTGCGACAAGAATGACAGTGCTTTAAAAGCTATTTATTGCGTGTTAATTTTACATGTGGCTACATGTAGCTGTGTGAATTATTTTATTTAGATTACTGTTAAGTTGCACTATAAACAGTCCTTTTATTACAGGCTACATTTTCCAGCATTTTCTGTCGGTATCGGCCCGATAACAGTATTGGATACTGGATTGACACCATCTCTCGTAATGTGGTCTTGCATAATGTATACCAAGGTGCCAGTTTCAGAGTTCATGACATAAAGTGTCTCCCACGCTCATGGTATCGGTGATCAGGGCTCCTGTCAGTCAAATCTGTCTCACCAAGCAACGAAACCTTTTATTGCAGCCAGACACTTATTAAACATCCGGCAATGACTCTGCCATATCAGTGCCTGTCCTTCCTGCCTGAGAGAAAGAGAAAATAGTGTAAAAAGAAACTGAATGACTTTGTCGGCTGAAGCCATCTGGCTAAGGTCAGGAGCTGCCCCCCTAAGGAATGAGAAAAATGACATGGATTCAGAAGCCTCCATCACATTTTTTTACAATCTGCTCTGCAGACAGAATGTGGCGGACATCAAGTACACAGGGAATAAAATGAGAGATAAAATGAGAGATTCAGCTTGAGGGCAGCAGCTTTGGATTGTTGCTTTATGGCATTTATTGTCTTAGTTTTTAGCTGTTTGGATTTGTGTATTCAAATGTAGTGTGCTCTCTTCTTTTATTGACGTTTATGAGGGCTTGCCTCCTGCATTATACAGGCTGTTTACTTATCATAAATTGCAATGATCAGTATTATTATTCATGTAATTGGTCATTAGAGCGTAACTGCAAATGCTCATTAAAAGTGTATAACAGCCTATATTCATGTGCATATTGTTAGCATGCAGATGAATTACTGTGAGGTGGCGTTCATCCTCATTATCAGTATTGTCTTGCAGTTGTTTTTTTTGAGTGATGTCATGGCAGAAACATTTTAGGAAAAAAAATCTTTACCAGTTTAAGGGTTCTTCCAAGAACCTTTATATAATGTTCAAGGCTCAAGGTTACTTTATTGTCATCAGCAGCTGTGTAGACATAGTGTGATTAGATAACATTTCTCCATGGACTATGGTGCAATCAGAATCAGAATCAGAAAACTTTATTTATCCCAGAGGAAATTGCTTATGTAATGACTGCAAATAAATAGATAGATTGATAGATACATACATACATAGATAGATAAAAAATAGACACAACAATGTAACAGTAATGTAATATAACAGTATAGTGTGGATGCTATGTCAGTGTGGAGGCTCTTTAGACTTTACAAAGGTTCTTCACACTCATGTATGTACATAAATGGATGGTTTTAAGAACCATCCACTGAAGGTGTGCTTTTCATGTAAGAAAGCAACAGACATTTCTGAGAGCATGCCATAGACAGGTCTAGAAATTGATTTTATTATTTTTAGAGGCATATATTGATGGACCTGTCTCCTCTTTTGCAGATGTGTATGCTCAAGGCTTCAGCTGTCTGACTTTGCGGATGGTGAGTTTACCTCAAAGGACAAACCAACAGACAAAGAGGCACTTGGGGGCAACAAGTGAAGTTTAGCCTGAAGCAACCGGAGTAAAGGTGCACACAGAGACTTGAATAAAATGGGGTAAGTTTATATGGCTGGCCAACAGTGATCCTCACGGGATTCTTTCCTTGTTCGGCATACACATACATACACCAGCCTTGTGGTACAACTACATTAACCACACAACAAAAGAGTACTACATTCAGCTTTCAGTCACAGGTGTTCTCTTTTAATCTAAATGACCCACTTCTGCCCTGGACTTTGGCATACATGAGAAACTAAAGCAGAAAAAAGACAGAGTTGAATTAATTCATTGTTGCTGTTTGATATGTAGTCTTTCTGTCCCAGTCAGGCTGCTCCTGGAATCTCTCTTTCTGTCACTCCAGGTCTGAGAGATTTGGCAGTGATAGTAGTAGCTCTTGTTAAAGCCTATTATAACTCAGCGAGTGTGTTCCTGTGTGTCTACAGTAATTCAGTTCAAAAGGGAAAAAGAGCATCTGCCTGTCTGTCACAAGCAGAGACAGTGAGGTGAGCCCTGTGCGAACTGAGCTGCGCTCCACATGCTCATTAACCAAGCTCCTTATGCTAATCAAGGGGGTTCATTCACACGTCAGCAGTTTTCGCGCACAGCTAAAGAAAACATTGGCACCGCGTCTGAGTGAATGGCAGTCTACTCTTCCACCAAGATAAATCTTGCTTTTTTATGCAGCACATTAAGATTCAAAGATAAATGTGGAATATTTTTGAGTCTTTATCTTTCAGATGTATTTAAATTAGTCTGGTTTAGCCAAAGGCGCTTCAGTGGATCCAGTTTAATTAAACTGCCTTCAAATTTTAATTGAACACCTGAACATATCAGGCTTTCCTGTGTTATCATTTAGAATGGAATTGATGTTCTCAATGCTTTTTTTATCTACAATCTACAATCTACAACTGTTGTCGTCCTCTGACAGGGATCTTATTTACTAAATCAAATCTAACCTTATCTCACTGCTATATGTACCACAGTGATTCAGCTGTGGTGTTTCATAACTCCTACCTTTGACCCTTATATCTGCTTAAGACTATGGATGGATATTAGTCTGGCCTGGAGCCAGGCGATTTGTACTAATTACTGAAAGAAGAAGTAAGCGGTGCTCCTCTGGTTAATCCATTACTCCCATTAGTGAAATGACTGCCAGCACTGAGTGTAAAGTGGCTCTTCTCATTACTGTCCCTTCACATCAGAATCCTTTTTTATCCTCTTTTTTCTTAGTGACATGAGGAAATAGTTTCTCTTTTAAGCTTATACGGCAGATCAAGCCATTTTTAGAAAGTTGATGTGTTTATTCTACGTTTGAATCATGCAGCAGGACCACTGTGCCCACCGCAGCATTTGTTTAACATTGTGTGTCCCTAATTCTGCCATATTACTGATCCCTCATGGTTTTACTGCAAGTTATTTTGCAACGACTGAACGTGGAGATTTTTTGTATCACTTCGCATAGGAGATTCCCCTAGAATTCCCCTAGAACAAGTCAAACTAAAAACTGAAAGTCCTTCATATTGTCTCCTTGGGTTTTTTCTTAGCAAGGCCTCTTGAGCATTTGGCAACGGTGAATAATTGATGTTTAGATGGGCTGTGGATGTCAGTGCATGAGCACAGTTTGTTGTCGTCATGCCAATGCCCCGGCTGTGTGTTCTGATTTCTGCAGGGCTGTGATCCCGGTGCCTTTTTCTAACGGATGGCGGCTCATGCTGTGGTCATGCCGGACGTGAAGGCTCTGCCATGTGAGTACTCCCCAGCAGGCTCCCCTGCTGGCTGCAGCATGGACCTGGAGCCCTGCCTCAGCGAGCTGCCAGACCCTCTCTCTGTCCTTGGCACCCCACTATCTGGGTTCCCCCATCACAGCACACCTCCCTTCCCCAACCTGGACTCTTCGGCAGGCCGCTGTCCTCCAGGATGCAACAACAACAGCCTTCTTGGCAACCTGGGGCTCAGATATTGCTCCAGCAGCAGTGAGCAACCACTCAGACAGCCCGAATCTCGGATGGGGCCCCTCTCTCAGGGCTGCGGGAGCTCGGGAAACAACCGAATGTACCGCAGCCTGGAGAACCTGCACTGGAATTCAGTGCCTGACCCTGGTGTTTACACTTACAGGAGTGTAGAAAGTGAGTTCATTCTACACTGCACCTCCAGCAGTCAGTGGTATGGCGGGCCTCCTCATGGATCGCATGTCTACAGTATGATGCACTCCCCTGAGAGCATGGCTTTCTACCCTCGTCGGAGCCTGGGGAGAAAGGACCTGCCTCTGTTCCCTCAGTGGCTGCTCCCCGCTGTGGAGGACTGGAGTGTGAACGGAAATGGCCGGAAAGGCCTGAGAGATAAGCTCCGCCTTCAGAGTACCCGAGTCACTGAGCCTCACAAGCCTATTCGACCTCAGCCTTTGCCCAACAATTTCTCACATTCCTTCTGTGATCCAGAGGTAGCATTGCGCCATGGTCGCCCCTCTTCCCCAGGGCTGCCAAACAGCCAGAGAGAACTCCGTCGCATCACCAGCCCAGAGGAGATCAAGCAAGAGGTTCTGCGACGTCTGCAGCTGCGCAGGCAGAGAAGCACTCCTAACCTGGCCCTCAGCTCAGGTCAGGAAACCAGCCTCAGCAAATCTCACACCTCTGAGCCTGTCAGCAACACTGCCCAGTCCACTCCGGAGAGGAAAAGACCTCCCATGAGCCGGCTGCATATCCCAACATTTGAGGAGTTCAAAAGGATGAGGCAAAGAGAGAGCAGTCAGGGCCTTGGCTCTTCCACAGCGCCACCTGGTGGAGCAAACGGGTCTGAGAACCAGTGGAGAGAAGGAAAGGATGAGGAGAAAACAGAGCCAGTGATAGACAAAGGACAGACAGGGGCTACAATGGTCTCAGAAATCAGCCAAAGCTGCATCGCCACTGAAGCTTCAGCCCAGCCATGTGGTCGCAGTGGCCTGGAGCTGACGGAGGGCAGTTCATCTGCAGAAGGCACAGATGGACCCATCTGTACAGGCCCCGCGCCCCGCTCTCCTCTGCACTCTCAGACCGCTGCCACCACAGGAGTAGCACAGGTTGAGGAAGCAGCAGGCACTGGGGCTGCAGATGCAGCTCTTCTCCCCTTCCCTCCCCACAGAGAGACTGCTGGGGGGGCATCCAGCTGTTGTCCTGCTATACTCTTGGATGGGACTGAGCTGTCTAACTATGGAGCCAAGATCTACAAGATGAAGGAGGATCTCCTTGGATCAGCCCTGGACCTCATAAAGAAGAGGTGAGTACATAAACCAAGTGCACATCATTATGTTACGTTCAGACTAAAGTATGTTTGTAGCATCTCATTCACCATTCCTGTGCTTTAGAAATGGCTAGTTTTACCCTTAGAGATAATTACATTTTTACTGGTTTTGCTGTACTATTTAAATGTAATGACATTTAATAACATGACTACATGTAGTTGTTTTTCAGTTTATTGAAGTTATTCAGTTTACACTGACAAATTGTCTGCATTTCTTACGACAGAAATGGGCAAAAATGTGGAAAATCTGTTCTACTCAATAAGATAAAAGTTACACTGTTACAGCAAAGCTCTCATGTTTGTTATTGCCATGTTTTATCCACTATGGCCTTGCCCTTCTACTTACCCACTGACTGAATGTTTAGAGTCCTCACACCCAACAGAATTTCTCTGTTTGTTTCAATGATTAAATAAATGAAAAGAAATAATTAACCCCTTAAAATCCATGGTTTATTACATCCTATGACTTATAAATCAGTAACTACATGGACTGAAGTGCAAACTAACCAAAACTTAAGCATTGTGCTATGAACATCACCTTCAAAAGTTATCCATGATAACAGGTGTAAGACATTTTTAGTCTTGAAGTATGAAACCATACTTTAAAAAGAAAATACTATATCTTAGCTGCATTGTCTTTTCAGTTTTGATTCCCTGAGATGAGGGTTAAAGGGAGTTGTCAAGTCAAATACAGAATGTGAGGAATGAAGACCTTCACAGTGCTAGAGGCTGATTCACACTCTGTCACTGTCTGGAATTCCTGTGCAGCTATTTTCTGTCATATTAGAAACACATTTAATGAACTTGCTCCAACACATGAATCATTTGAAATTGAAACTAACTGGTTTAATGTTAAATCATATAATTTACACATGGCAAATGTTGTATATTAACATGAATTACACCCTCAGGCTTATAAAATAACTATGTGAATTACAAGGCAAGCTAATGAGAGCGTTACTATAAAAAGTCAGCTTAAAGTCTTCAAACTGAAACGATAACAGGTGTAAGGCTTTTGTATTAAACCAGTTTTGGTTAAAAAAGAGTCAATTTCACAGTGTTCTTACTTTTTTGTTTTAACTAATGTTTTGTTAATTTGAACAAAATGTCCTTTGGTTATCAGTAAAACAGTGAGCTAAAATAGAATGTTTTTTGATCAGCCATGAAATTCGATTCCATCGTGAGCTCTGAGACATTATTCAGCATGTGTGGCATTAGCGGTCTTGTTTCTATTGATTTATTTTGGCACCTTGGTGTGGTCCAGACAGAGCATAAGGGAGTGTGAACACTTGTTCCCTATCACCTTCTCCAGTGCCAGGGTAACACGTCTCTGCAGATGGCAGGAGCGTCTGGATTTGCCCCTAAAGCATTCTGGCACGCAGTAGCAGCTGTCACAGGCATATTGTCTGGTGATTAGCAGCCTTAGAGTTCAGTCCAGGACAAAGGTAAAACCAGAGACATAGAGTCCATTCAGATATAACTGTTTGGCTGACCGGCAGCGTGCTAGACTCCAATTTGCCACGAACGTTAGAGGCAACAGACTGTGCGCCAGAGTAATGAATGTAAGCCATGTCGTCTTTTCCGCTGTTATTCCCAGGGGCAGGGATTAAAGGGAGTTGTGAAGTCAGAGAGGGAATGTGAGGAATGATGACATTCACGGCGCTGGAGGCTGATTCACATTCAGTCACTGGCGAGAATCGCTGTGAAGCTCTTTTCTGTGTCATATTAGAAATACACTTAATGAACTTGCGCCAGTGCATGAGACATCTGAAATTGAAACAAATTAGATTAATGTTACAGCATATATTTTTCACATGGCAAATGTTCTCCACGCTGCATTTACACAGATCAGCCACAACATTAAAACCACTGACAGGTGAAGGGAATAATATTATCTTGTTACAAAGGCACCTGTCAAGATATGGAATAAATTACCCAGCAAGTGAAGATGTGTTAGAAGCAGAAAAATAGGCAAACATAAGGATCTGAGCAGCTTTGACAAGGGCCGAATTGTGAGGGCTAAACGACTGAGTCAGAGCATCTACAAAATGGCAGGTCTTCCAGCTTACAGGTGTTTCTGGTTTGCTGTGGTTAGTACCGACCAAAAGTTGTCCAAGGAAGGACAACCAGTGAACCATTGACAGGGTCGGGGCACCCAAGACTCACTGATGGACCTGAAGAGCAAGGGTTAGTCTGTCCGGTCTGATATAACAGAAGAGCTCCCATTGAGCATTGTGGACAATAGAGATATTCACTATGTACAGAACTAACCAGATCAGCTCCTTTTGCGAGGCAGCTGCAGGGACATTTACTGTTCCTCTGATAGGAGAGAGGAGAATGTATGCATTATCTTTAAGCCCCTGAACCATTTTCCTGTTTGTATGCTGGAAGCTGCTCTGTTTTTCATAGAAGAGACAAATACACATTCCCCATATTTTCAGTTTCAACAGATTCCAGCTTTATTCACATTTTTATTTACTTCAATACAATGCTCAATAGTGGTTCAGTAGCACACAGGGTTGTGCTGTCAGCAGTATTCGAGCATCATTCCTATGCAAATGCTTCTTTGTGACATTTTCTGCATTAACAGGAAAGACCCTAAGGCATCAGGTGGGAGGAAAAATAGGTGAAGGAGACTTAAAGAGAAGCTCATAACAAATTAATCAAAAGTCATCTTTTACTAAAGAGACTACCATGAGAAGATGTCAGGGGTAAGAGCATGCTATATAAAAATGAAAGTTTATACCCTTTTTAAAATCATCTTGTGAAAGCGGCCCGAGGAATGGCCGACGCCCACAGGCTGGGAAGCCTTAACACACAACCAGGGACACACACACAGACACCAGCACTGTGAGCTGAAACAAAGTCACAGGCTCTCTCCAGTCTCTCGCTCCTCTCTCTTTCTGTCCTTTCCCAGTCCTACTCTTTACTGGCTGGAGAGCCTGTGTTTAAAGAGTTCTGTCTCTTCCCTTGATGCCCTTCCTCTGCCCATCATCAAGGTAGCCCTGTACTCATTCCTGGGGCACATAATGGCAGCTCTGCCTCTTCATCTCACAAACAAGAGTAACATGAGTAACATGCACATTTATATCATGTCTGGTGCTTATGATCTGGCTCATTGTGAATTAATATGTTTCTTTAACCAATAGGAGTTGAGTAACTATGTTACTGTTTTGTAATACAATTTAAATGCCATTACACAATTATAAGATTAATTACATAGTTAGGAGGAAATTGCATTTCAATTAAATTTTCATTTTTGAGTCTGCACTTCTCAGTTTTTTTTAATTAAAGGAGCAAGATTTAAGATATGCACCTTCTAGAGATTAAGTAGATGAACTAACACAATTTTGGAACAATTTATTGTTCTTTGGATCTGCCTCCTATTCCCACCCATGAACACAAAGCTCATCCCCAGAATTGTTGGTGCCTGCTGGAGTTCATTTAGAGTTCGCTTGCATTACCATGGATTGTCATAGCTTCACTTTACAAGCCTATAGGCACTTGGTATTCAGTACATTTTGAATAAGATAGTCAAGAGTGTCTGTCCAATTTTTCTTTGGATGGAGTTCCTACAACTTTTTCAGCGAAAAATTGTCTAATGCTTTGTATTTCCATACTTGTCCAGGAAGAACTTTGTGAATTCTGCATTCACCTTCACCCCCTTTACACACTGTCCTAGGGCCTGGACGCGCAGGGCGCTCACCAGATTTAGTTGTTTTGTCTCAGCTGAATAGATGCAGATGGGGGCAGAGTAATGATGATTTGAAGGTGTCTTATAAAAAGATTGACAGGAGAATATTACAAAACACAGACAAGACCAAGTCCATAGTGCCGTTCCAAACAGGATTCCTCAGGCATATAATACACTTGTGCTAATGCTATTGCTAAAACAGTTTATATGATTTTCTACATATTTCTGGGTAATTTGTCAAAAAATGACAATTGCATTCCAAAACAATCATGAAAAAGAAAAAAAATTAAATGTATGAAATGTAATTAACTAAAGATTTAACTTTGTTTAGAATCCACTATTTCACTTAGTTTCTTTTAATTTGTTAATTTAATTATAGGTATTGGATTTCATAATGAATTTGACTCCTAAAGATAAAAAATAAAAAATAGTCATTGGCTCAGAGTGCATGCAGACAGTCTCTCTCTCTCTCTCTCTCTCTCACACACACACACACACACACACACATATTAAGAGATTAACACACAAGCAGACACGCACACAAAGGAATCTAAGTGATCTGTTTTGCTGGTTCAGTAACAGATCCACACATGCTGTGAGTTCAGGTGTTAATGTGATCTGAAGCATCTAATTATGCTGCCCCCACCCTCCCCCAGCCCCTCTTCAGTGGGCCGCCTACCATCCCTGGAGAACATGGGGGGTGTTTAACCACACACATCATAGAGGCAAAGGCAAGAATTATAATTCCACATTAATATACCTCTCTCTTTCTCTTTCCTTCTCCTCCTCCGCCTCCTCGTCCTCCTACAGCTGCAGTGCAGACATCAGCACCGAAGCCCCCGTCAGGCTGTCACGTGACCCAGACGACGGCACTGACATCATAACTCCCCAGTCCGGCCGTCAATCTGCCTGCGTTGCCATGACAACGCCGGCCTGCAGAGAAGAGGCTTGCACCGAAGCCACAGGACGAGAGGGAGAAGAGCCAGCAGAATGCGTAAGGCAATCCCCCTTCCCTCACAGACACACACATGCACATGCACACGCACATACACACACACACACACACACACACACATACTCCTCCTTATCTCTCTACATTTTCAGCATGACCCTCTCTCTCCGCCTGTAGCCACGGACAGCAGAGAGCTCTGTCACGCATGCACTAGATAAGGCAGCTGCACGGCACACACAACTGCAGGCATGCAGCGGTGCGCACAGAGCCGCGGCTCAGAATGACTCCCGCACAGGATTAGAGACAGGTTTCACCGTGGTAACAGTTTCCTTTTCCATTTGTATGCAAGATTGTGTGTGTGTGTGTGTGTGTGTGTGTGTGGAGGCTGCAGGTCCGTCTCCTGCTTCTTCTGTTTGGAATGCTTGCCAGTTCTTCATTGCGCCACATGCATTTTGCCTCCGGTGTCTGCTAGCTCGAAGGTTGAAGGCTATATTGATTGCATCCCTCAGTTGTTTGAGGTCATGTATTTTGCATTAGACTGTAGGAACTGAGATATGGCGTATGTTATCTGTGAGTGTTCACGTGTCATTATGTAGAGCTCAGCTGTGGATTACCTGCACCAGGCTTGATGTGGAGGGCTGTTGTGCCTTTGCAATTCTGTCTGTAATTAATTAGAATAGCAGCTGCATGGTTTGTTGTTCTGTACGATACCTGAACCTAAGGTGTCTGGTTACTGATGCACTGATAGCTGTGGAAAACGTATCCCTGTCCGGCTAGCTCACTCAGGAGCCGTTCTATTAGATGTATTGAGGGTGTACTGTGTCAGATGCCCCTTAAGTGCTGAGGCATGTCTTGCAGAGGTCAACAACTGTGAATTTTGAACCGTTTCTGAGAAGTGCGAGGTCGTCTATAATTTCAAAACCGTGTCTACCCACAGGTCATAGGACTTTTTAACCTTCTTGTTGGTCAGAGGAGCCTCTCTGTTAGCATATTGATTATAGCAAAATATCATCAGCCACAGTTTTTATATTTTAGAAAAATTCAGTTTGTTTCTGAACTGAAACTTCTCTCCAGCTTTCTTGGACTCCTGTAGGGTTTCCAAGCCATCACCACAGTAGACACTATCCTACTTACATCTTGTGTTATTCATATTCAAAGCTTTGGTAATGGGACACCACTTGTGGTTCAGAGGGGTTTTCTCTGATCAATACTTGAAACACTCTCTGATTTCACTGCAGCTGCTCTTCATCTTTTTACTTTGCCTATAAATCTCCAGGCTTCACTGTAACTCTTTCACTGATTGGTCCTCTGGCCATTGCTGTGTGGTGAAAGCTGATTGATCTTTGTCCAATCAGCAGATCTCTGGGTCAGGATGCCGGCGCTCCAGCTCGGACGCTGCCTATGAGCCGGCCGAGTCGGTGAGGGCCCAGCGCGAGTGTCGTCTGCGGCCCCACTACAGTGACCCCATGCCTGCTGATGCTGCCAAGCGCAAACAGCTAGAGATGAAGATAGCTGTGGCTGCACGGCTCCACAGTCAGCGCAGGGACAGAGAAAATGGTAAGACCTAAAACAGTTTAATCCATTATCAGGTACTCACTTCAACTCATAAAATGTAACGTTTATGACATTTAGCAAAGACTCCAGAGTGACTTCCTTAAATACTAACAAATGTGTTAATAAGCTCTTTAAACATTTATTTGCAGGTTTGGTTCCAGCAGTAAGATATTTTTGAACAACTTCTTTAAACATGCGTTGAAGTAGATGAAGTAGGTACATGGATGCAAATGGATGCTTGAACACATTCTAAAATATAGCAGCTATTACAAGTTTTTATAAAACTGCCCAGTTGCACTTTGCACGTGTCCAGTTTAGGTGGTCACGTGTGCAAAAAGCATTTCTCTGCCTTTAGACACCAGTGAGCATTTTACACAGCCAAAGGCTATCACTTTAGTCATTCCCAGTATGAGCACTGTTACTCCAAAGACTTGCCATTAGCTTTAACTTTGTCTTCATCAGTGTGATGCTACTGCCACTGCGGTCAGTGCCCTAAGGATAGCTTTTAACTTTCCAAAACACTGCATCTATACTCAGTGTACCATTTTGTACTTGCTCTTAAGAATGCCATTTACGCTTCCCTGCATCTAAAGATAGCCTTTTGTCCTCAGTACTGTCAGTACTTTTGAGACTGTGTGCTGTTAGTTTTAGACTTGAGTGTAAAATATGAGTGTAAATTGTGTTACAAAGTTAATGGTGCCCTGGCATACCTAAGCCAGTCAACATACTGAGGTGTTAGGGGCCAATTTTGCACAATTAAAGTTATGTGAAAATTGTGATTTCGTGTAGCTTTAAATGTTCTAAACTGGACACTACAATGTGTTTTTTTAATTTGTTTATTTCTGTGATGTAAAACATTTCTCTTATTTTGGGAACAATAAATTATGAAGTGGTCAGTTATATACCGTAATAATCTATTTATGATATTTTGGCCAAGTTATCTGATGAAACTGATGAAAGCAGAATTAACCTAAACTAATGTATGACCAATAGGAATGACCCTGATCTATCATACTTTTTGATGAACTTTTGGCCTAAAAAATTTACAGAATTTTATTACCCCAGTGTTGCTGAGACATGGCATGTTTGCTTCTTTTGTAACATAAGTACTAATACAAGTAGCCAAGTAATAGAAGTCAACTAGACCACAAAGATGCAACAGCTGACTATGTTTAGGGTAAAGGTAAGATTTTGTAAATGTGATTTTTGCCAAAACCTTCCTTCAAGTTGTCAGGCTGACTGAAGAATCCTGCTTTGTGGAGTACCCATGGTGGGCCACATTAGCCGTTCATTCCCTCCTGATGCCGAACACACTAAACCATGCTGCCACCTGCTACACTGTGTTCAACACACCTTGATGGTTATGCCTCCTGTCTCTTCGTCTCTGTATGTTGTGTGTGTCAGGTGCATGCACAGTCAGGGGCCGCTCGGAGCCCAGAGGAGAGGGCCGGAGCGGAGGCCTGGGGGTGAACCGTGCAGGTCAGCACCGCTGGAGTACAGTCAGCAGCCTCAGTGCGGACAGCGGCGTGGTGGGGCTGAGCGACGAGCGTGAGGATGAAGAAGAACCTCGTCGGGCCCGCCACAGTGCTGGGGCAGAGGTAGAGCGTGTGGACAGTGGCATTGGTCCCGGGCTGGCCCGAGGCTGGAAGAGACCCTCAGCATCTCTGAAGGCTTGGGAGGCCCACCGACCATGCCCGGACTGCGGTGACAGAGAGGGCACTCGAGGAGAGGGAATGTGTGAGCGCTGTTCAAAGTTACGGACTGAGCGCAAGGAGGCCATTCTGGAGTTCCTTAACACAGAGTCCAGCTATGGGGAGGACTTGCGCATCATCAAGGAAGAGTTCTACTGCCCCATGCAGAATGCAGGGCTGCTCACGGCTGAACAGCTGACTGTGGTTTTCAGCAACGTGCAGGAGCTTATTGATGTGAACGACAGGTTCACAGAACACCTGCAGGACAGCATTGACCAAGCCTTTGATCAGGTGAGGAGGAAGGTATTTTCTGCCTCACTACAGCTGCTTTTCCACATTATAAAGATGAAAGGAATAGTTTGCACAGCCAAAACTGCATGCCTGGGTCATCACATGCTTGTCTGTTAAGAGATAAGCTGTTAAGTAATCTCAAGTAGACTTTCTAATGCTGTTCAATCCCCAGCGGTGCCACAGCCATCCATGACCAGAAGTCCCATAGAGCACAATCCGGGCACTTCCGAAAAATTACAAACGAAATTCAGGCAGTTAATATCGTTTTTAGCCATGTGATGTGCTTCTGTCCAGTTTTATGGAGAACAAAGTGTGTCATACAGTGTCAGAAACCAACTTTTAATGCTGAAAATAGTAAATTATTTTAATGTGTCACATTGCATGTATGTTACATCAACAAAGTTGATTTCTTTCAGTTGCCTATTCTGGCAATAACTGTGCTGCTGTCACACATTTTGTCAATGTACAGCCTGCTGACATTTTAATCATTCAAAGCACAATTTTTTTTGGTGTATTTGAGCTTACTTTTGGTGAATGATATGCCTCCATTACTTTTTCCATTAGCCTCACACCTTCAGTGCAGACCTCTTGTGCATACCTTGCCTTATGACCTGAAAAAATTTGTAAATGCAGTTTTTTTTATCACATTTTTTTATTTGTTATGCAATGTTATGTTGTGCGTTATGATCTGTTCATGCAGAACTAAATTGGCACAGATCTCTCTGCTGTAGGTAAACATGTTGAACAAACTGCAGACAAGTCTTCCACCAAGCTCTTTAATATTTATAGTAAGCTAATAAAACAAATGGAGTGATGTTTGTTTTCAACATGCAGGGAGATGAGGATCTGCTAACTGTATGCATTGGAGAAATCTTCTTGGAGTTTGTCAACATGCTACCGGCCTTTCAGACCTACTGCTTGCAGCAATCTGCATCTGTAAACATGCTTAACACTCTGGAGAAGGAAAAGGAGCTGCTAAGGTACAAGCCAAAACCTCCTACAGAAGAGAAAGCATTGTTCAAACTACTCATTAATTTTTCTTAATAGGTTCCTGAAATCTCTGTAGCCACAGATTTTCTATATAATGGAAACCTAATTTTCCTTAACTTGTTGAAATACAGTTTTGATGTGCTACATAACTATTAAGTTTCAAAAAAGAGTATTCAGTCTGAGGTCCATCAGTATAAACACTGAGCTGCAGAATTAGACTTATTTAACTTGGACAGCTATGAACATTATTTACACATGACTGGCCAATCAGCCTAAAGCAGTTTAGTGCACCCATTCATACTGAAGTCATCAGGAGTGCTGTTACTACAGACAGGGAGGTGGAGGGATTATGATCAAATGTGCTGTTTTTGACTGTTGGCTGAAAAATTAGAGCCTCTTAACTTTTAAAGTTGGAGCATTATAATTGCTGGCATTACTCACTGAGTGGTTTATTGAGAAATGATTCACTGTAGAGAAACATAGTGACTCATTTTATTTTTAGTGGTGGTGACAAAAACCAGGGGTTGCAGTGTCTACAGTCAATGTAATTTTGATAAAATAGTGGTAAATCTGAAAAAAAAAATCTTTGGGTACTATATGCTTTATTATGTCGATCATGTACCTCTCGGCATGCCTGTATTAAAAGATGTAGGCCAAACCTTTTGCTCCAAAGTATTTTAAAACAACGTCTCAGACACAAGGTAGCACATTCGTAACCATATCTTATTATAACTTACTGAAATAGCTTTTAGAGGGATTAAACACTTTAAACTACAATTAATCAAAGGTAATCTAAGGTAGTTTTCTAACTTAACTGTGGAGACTCTCTTTCTCCTGCTGTCTTTCAGAATATTCCTTGACGTGTCGCAGAATGACAACACGGCCTTGCGGCGCATGAACCTGCGATCGTTCCTCATGGCTCCGCTTCAGCGCGTGACAAAGTATCCACTGCTGCTGAGTCGCATCAGTAAGGCCACTAATGAGAGCCACCCTGACCACGCTCGTCTGAGGGAGGCCAAGAGCCGGGTGGAATCCCACCTAGAGCACATCAACATGAAAACCAAGCAGGAGGGCACAGCCACATGGTCCCTGCGCTCCTTCCGCCGTGACAGCCGCAAGAACCGTGAGGTCATCAACATCGAGATGAGAGAGGTGTCCATGAAGACGGTGGGCTGGGCTCGGGAGAGTACACGTTTCATCATGGAGGGTCCGCTGCAGCTCTCACAGCCTGCAGACGGACAGTGGATGAAAAAAGGGAGCAAGTCCCTTAAATTCCAGAATGTTCAGAGTTTGCTCATGGTGTGCACGCAGCGCAGCATGGAGGGAGCACCTCCACCAGATGGCGTAAGAGGAGAGCAACAAGAGGCCTTTGAGACGGTGCGGGATGGTGTGCTAGTGTTAATAAAAGATAAAAGTAGTGGGAAGTTCACTGTGTTGCGGGAACCCATCCGTCTGGCCAACTGTGTGGTATCATCCGACCCTGACTGTGACGACACTTTTGAGGTGCTGGACATCCGCCGCGAGGCCTTCGTTTTCCGTGCCTCTGACAAATCACGCACGCAGCAGTGGTTTCGTCAGATCAAGAGGTATGCCTGTGATCTGGGACTCTGGAGAAAAAGACGCAACGCACTCCCTAATATTATGATCAACACAACCCAGAGCCGCTCCTGAGACTGGCCCCCCAGCAAACACTTCCCTAATCAGTCTAATTCTGCTGTAAATAATCAAAAAATATCCACTTGGCAGTATTAAGTGAGGGAGAACAGATCTTATATTTCTCTTTCCCAGAGAGAAAGAATGGACCTAAATTGTTGGGTTTTACTGTGAACTGAATAATAGGGACAAGAGTGCACTTTCTATAATTTAACACTGACCTTTGCAAAAAAGACAGAAAAAGAGAGAACTTTTCATGTGGACTTTCAGCTATTTGGCAGACCAAAATGAGGACATGGCCGGGAACATCACTGGCCACTGATTGTATAATATTTCCTAACGAAGTTAATGTTTTCAGCAATGAAATGGTTTTTGGTAAAAAAAAAAAAAAAAAAAAAAGCATGAGTGAAAATGTTTGTTGACGAATGGACTCAAGTGAAATGTCCTTTTTAATAATGATGCACAAAAGTGAAAACAAGTGTGTTGTGTGAAGGCAGAACCAGAACTCAGTTAAAGTTGTTTGTTTGTTTGTTTGTTTTCTCATGAAGGTAAGTCACTGCCCTCTTCTTCTCTTCTTGGTAGCGTGCAAAATTACAGTAGCATCCATTCCCATTGAAGAAGATTGAGAGGTGGGTTCTTACCTGTTTCTCTGTAGTCTCAATTCCAGCTATCGTCAGTTTCTTGCTACATCTGGATCCAGTTGGACTAGAATTTGATTGGCTGAAATGAAGGATGGGATGACATTGCCTAGAGCAGTGTTTCCCATCCTTGGTAGTAAAGACACTGACCTGCATGTTTTACTGTTTTTCCTGCTCAAACACACCTTCAGTAAGGGGAGTGTTAATGAGTCCTTTAGTTGGATTTCATGGGAGCAGTGAAAACTCTATAATGTGCAGGGCCTTGTGCTATCAGGACCAAGGTTTGGAAACACTGGTCTAGAAATTGAGATTACTACCACTGTGCTGGGCAACAAAGCAGCAATAATCTATTTATGTATTGTAGCTACAATAACGTTGGTTTATTTACCAATCCCCAACACTCTTCAGTGAAGCACTGCTGTAAAAGGAACTCATAACAATAATGCCTTTCATTTACATACTTTGTCTCAGAAGCGCTGTTCAGAATGATGTACCTTGTCTGGATTTCATTCCTTTCTATTGCAACTCTATATTTGGGGGTGAAATGGTGTGTAGTTATATTGTAGCAGAAGAAAAAGATCATGAAAGAAAAAATCTTTCAAAACCTCTTGATCATTTGTTCACTGACAGAGGGGAGTAAAACCGTGTGCCTTTCATTCGATAGTCCACTGACACATCAGAGCAAATATCTCCCCTCTCCAGTTAAACTCTGAACACACGGTTAACTTAGTAAGCTGTTCCCACTCATCTTGTATTCTGTTATTTAAAAGAAATCCTTGATCGGTTTAATGCACTTTAATCTAAAGCTCTTAAGTTTGGGGTGTGAAGACATTCATTTTATTAAAAGCTTTACTGTTATTTTATTTCCAGATTGAGCTTTATAAGACTTAAAGATCACAGCTGACTTAAGCAATATTTATCAGCCAAATCAATCATTTGGTTAAACGTCAGCACTGATAGATCCGAGTTGTCAACGTGAGCTTACGGATGTAGACATTTTACAGTCTTGCAGTAGAACATCACCAGTGGCACCGAAACTGTTAGAAATATTGCAGCTTCCATATTACGAAACCGTAGAAGAGGGTATTAGCCTGCCATATGCCTATCCCCAGTCATTCTTATAATCGAGACCAGTCAGGCTGTTTTTTGTTCTGCATTCAAAAACCTAATTTAATATTTTCATTGTGTAAAATATTGTGAATTATATTAAAATAAGAAAAAAAGTTATATGAATGTTGGACTCTTCATTGGTGCCTTTTTCTTTCATTTTGGAAGCCACTTACTCTAACCAGAGTCACAGGGGTGCTGTGACCCTATCCCCAGAACTCACAGAGCAATAAGTAGACTCTGGACCGGTCGCCAGTCCATAACTTGAGAAGACACACAAATTCAGCCACACCTAGTGATGATTTAGCATCTCTCTTCTACCTGATGTACATGTTATCAGACTGTGGGAGGAAACAGGAGCTCCTAGTGGAAAGTCTGGGGAAAACATAGGGAAGGCGGGGAACATGCAAACTCCACACAGATAAGACTGGACATCCCAGCTAAGAACTGAACGGCCTTCTCACTTTACCGTCATGCTGCCCCACTGGTGACTTGCTTTGTGAAAATGACATCTTAGGATGCTCTTTATTATGCAAGATTAAACAAGTGTTCTAAAAACAGTTACAGTTTCTGACAAGGAAAAGGCAAACTCTTAAATGAACACACAATCTCAGTCAATAGAAACCATCCTGGGGTGAAAAGAAAAGTGCTTACAATTACTAAGCCTATTCTACCGCAGACACCCGTGAGTGAGGGTCAGACATCAAGAAAAGGATCTTAAAGTTTCTTTTTAAGCAGTACCTAAACATACATTTACAAAGCAGACCAATCACATGCTCACATGTACAGTTACACACCAAGGGCAAGAAAATGTAGTTTCCCAGAAAACAACAACAGACTCGCTAAACATATAAACAAAAGAAAAACTAACATTTGGTGCAGGACAGTTTTGCAAAAGACATGCTGTAAAGGCTCTGTCTGCAGGCCATATGCAACATGCAAAGATGCAGTGTCAGTATTCTTAACAGCATTTAACTGATAAAGGTGATGAGTCCAAGGAGCAATAAAGTCCCCTTTATGAAAGAATTTCAGGTCACATCTAATTTTTCAGTCAAAATGTAACATAATACAACAAAAAATCTGAAGAAGAAACATTCTGAATGAAAATTCTTCCTGTCAAGCCCAAGAGGTATGAACACTCAAGAGAGAACACGGACACAAGCGTGCACTTTTATTTAACAGAAACAGGTGCTGACAAAAATTATGGCTGATTAAGGGGAAACTGAAACAAAATATTATCTTAAGCTTTATTTTTTTTCTTCTCCAAAGCAGTTGTTTCAGGCAGTTTTCTCCAATAGCCACTTTTGAAAAAATTCAAGCTTCCCCTTTTGTGCACCTTCATGTAACCGAGTCAGTCAAAAAACCTGTAGGCCTATTTCCAACACTACCTTAGATTCAGTCTGGATTATGTCACAGAACTCAACAGGGAAGATTTTTTCCTTCAAGCTTGCTCCTAAAAAAATAATCTCCGTATGCAATATCTGACTGTACAATGATTCATAAGTGTGATAACCAACACAAAACCAAAAGAGCAAAATGGCACATCCAACCGCGTATACAGGTGATCTGTACAAAAGTAAACTTCTCTCAACAGTGGTGCGAAACAGAACATCTCCCCTTTTTAACAGGCCAATACAACTTTCCACCATGGCAGACAGGTGGCATCAAAATATACACCACTGTCAAAGGCTTCTGGGGCTTCAATACCTTCATCCCCTCTTCTTTTCCTTTTCCCACCTGCCCGCTGGCAGGTTAAGTCTCCATTCTCCGAGTCGTGGAGAATTCCAGCCAGGGTAGTGCCCCACGGCCTCCTCCGATCTCCACCTTTACTTATCTCCCCCAGCCTCTGGCTCCTTGGCAAGGCCGCGGATAGACAGGTCATACACTACCTCCTCAATCTTCTTGACATCGTACTTGAGGCCGTCGTAGCGTTTACGCAGGGGGTCGTTTTTCAGATTGAGCAGGCGAAAGCCAGAATCAAGTTCATTGATAAAATTTGAGATACGAAGGGGGCGGCTGTAGTCTCCAGCTGTCACACTATTGACTGCTAGTCTCGACTGTCGAGAGCAATATGATAGATAGTTAACCATTTGTTTTAATAGTATCAAAACATTTTAAAGTATCAAAATAACATTTTCAAAGCTTCGTGGAACAAATAAGGAAAAAAGCAGTAATTAATCATTTCAATGTTTAACTAATAAAAATAAAAATCTTACCAGCTCACTGGCCAAAATAAGAATGCCTGCTAGATAATCTTCAATGTCCAAATGGAAGCCTTTTTCTCGGTCAATTTCAGCTGCACCGAAAGCAAACACATTAAGTCAGTACATTCAATTAAATACCATAACAAACGTTTAAAGGAGTATGTACACATACTTCCAAGGATTTTCGTCACTTCCTCACGCGTCACCAAAGACTCGCTCTCCAAATAGACCACAAAAGCTGCGAGAAAGGTGAGGCGCTGAAGAACAAATCTCCAGTGCTCATGGAACCTGGACAAAGACAACGAAAAGCCCATCTACAAGAGAAAGTTTGAGAAAATCAACAAAACTTCATTAATAACACACATTAACCTGCACAAACCTGTAGTACTGTTCCACCGGAAACTTTGTTTTCAGCTCACCAAGTTGTGTCTGGACTGTGCCAAACAGCTCTCTGGCCCTCAAACACTTGCTGGGAACTGGTGGGAAATGGCAGGTTGGTACTTGCACTTACAGTACAAGGTTGAAGCATGCAAAACATTGGCCTGCTGTGTACACTTACTGTCCTTGAAACCAGTCGGCTGGTGGACACTCTGAAGAACGGTCAGTATCTCCCTTGCGGTCTGTTCCAGGATTTGTACAACTTTCCTTATGTCCTAAAAGTGAAAAGCATGGGGATAGAACAGTGGGTTGAAAGAAAAACAAGCTAAATGTTCAGTGCTCTGATAGACAGACAGATAGAAATAGAATTATATTTTGTAAATGTAAAGTGTCCATTTGTCATACATGAACACACCACAGCACAGCACACTGTTCTCTGCATTTAACCCATTCACCAAGTGAAGCAGCGGGCAGCCAGGAACACAGCGCCCGGGGAGCAGTGTGTGGGGACGGTACCTTGCCCAAGGGTACCTCAGTGGAGCCACTGGCAGTCATGGGATTTGAACCCACAACCTTACAATCACAGGGGCAACTCCCTAACCACCAGGCCACCAGCTGCCCCAGATAGAATCTCATATTGATCTCAGATGGAAACCGTTTTGTTGCAGCATCATACACAAAGCACAAAGGACACTGAACCAAGACAAGTTCTAAACTACACATAGTATCAAAGCGATGTGCATTAAGTGGAAGAGTCTCAGGACTTGTGCATCATTAATGGAATGAAACAAACAAACAATAACCAATAGGAACTGAGTGGCATGCCTACAGAACAGTGTGAATAGAAAATACCCAAATCTGTATGAATATTCTGAAATATATATATCTTGGTAGGATTGATGCAGCTTATCAAAAGCAGTAAATATTTAGTGAATTTAAGTAACCGCTGTAGTATGTACAATAAAAACCTAATACCAGTACAAATATATGTACAGTGTGTACAGTTTTATTCAGCGAAAGATTCCTGACTCATTTAATAGTGACTAATACACGTGATTACGCCGACACACACTACATGAACAAAAATATTGGGACATGCCTGTTTTTAGGCTTTGGGCTAGGCCCCTTACTTCCAGTTAAGGGCAATCTTAATGCTTCAGCATACCAACACATTTTGGACAATGGCATGCTTACAACTTGGTGGACACAGTTTGGGGAAGGTCCTTTTCTATTCCAGCACGACTGAGCCCCGGTGCACAAAGCAAGGTCCATAAAGACATGGTTGGATGAGTTCGGTATGGAAGAACTTGACTGGCCCGCACAGAGCCCTGACCTCAACCCCATCCAATACCTTTGGGGTGAACTGGACTGGAGATTGCGAGATAGGCCTCCTCATCCAACATCAGTGCCTAACCTCATAAATGCTCTACAGAGTGGAAAGCCTTCCAAGAGGAGCAGAAGCTATCATAGCTGTAAAGGGGACCATATTAAAGTCTATGGATTTGAATGCAGGATCATTAAAGTACATATTGGTGTAATGGTCAGGCGTCCCAATACTTTTGTCCATATAGTGCATGTACAGTGAGTATGCGGCTTTGTTCTTCGGAAGAATTATGACTCATTTAAAAATGACTAATACATTTGATTATCAAAAATAATGATCAATAAATTAGGTACAAATGCGTGGATATAAGTGAGTGAGTCCTAGGGTGCAGGTAAGGAGACTAAACCTCTGGTACCTGCAGTGACATACAGAACAGAAGATCAGGTTCTACCAAACACATGCGACACTTTTACACATTTCTAAACGTGTTTCTAAGAGCCCCTGCTCCTCTACAGTTTAAGGAGCCCGTGTCCAGGCTGGGTGGATGTTCCCGGTACCTCTCGGATGTCCTGGTCGGCGCTTAAGAAGCCCTGGATGTAGCTGAACATCTCCGTCACTGACATCTTCACACCAGGCTGCACCCTCGGCTCCTCACTGATAACGCTCTGAGAGGGGTGTAAATCAGAAGCAGAGTTTCTGAATGACCTGCTGATCTTCTCTCCTCCTGCTCTCCGGAGATCAGACTCCTAAGCGTGCAAAACTCAACACCCCCCCCGCAGTCGCGGTGAGATGACGATCCTCTCTGAGGTGCACCACGTGACTCGCTTCTTCTAGGTCTATTCAATATAGAGAAAAAAATATATATTGACGAAAAACACAACTTACGATAATCTAATAATATAATAGAATAAACAATAAAATAAGAACAACAACAACAACAACAATTATAATAATAATAATAATAATAATATTATTATTATTATTAATAATAATAATAATAATAATAATAATAATAATATTGTTATTATTAGTGTTATTATTGTTGTTGTTATTGGTGTTGTTGGCGGTGGTGGTGTTTGTTGATTTTGTTATTGTTGTTGTTTTGTTGTTGTTGTTATTATTACAGGACGAAGTACACACCGACAAAAATATATTTTTTAAAATGATCATGGATTCTACGGCAGTTCTGCTGCTTACTTGTTTAATCTATTTATCACTCTTTGTTAGAAAATGGTCGTTCTTATTGATTAAAACAGTGAAATCATGGATTATCACGCTGCATGCTTTATTTCTGCTTTAACAGGATCCTAAAGTTAATGGCTTACCGGTTCTTCTGAAGTATAAAGCTCATTTGTGATATGTATGAAGAGCAATGATCCAAAAAAAAAAGAAAGAAAAAAAGAAAAATGAAAAGACAGTGTCCTTTCATGGACTCTATGCAGCTTTCACATATCACCGTTATGGGTGAATATTATACACAAATAAAAAATCACTTTTGTGACCAAAGCGAAAATAATCCGGTATCAGTCAGATATAATCTTTCTTATTAAAAACACACTAAACAAATTGAGAGACATGTTTCTATGAAGATAAATATACGGTTAGCTGCTTTTGATCAGATCAGATGTGTGTTTAAATGCAGCTATTAAACACTTTATTTGTCGAAAATCAATCAAATATTAAACACTTAATTTGTCGAAAATCAGTCAAATATTAAACACTTTATTTGCCGCCGTTAGTTCATTAGGCATGCCTCGTTGACTTCAAGCACAAACTTCACTTCCCATAATTCTGTTCGCGCACGCAGCACCTGCTGGTATTTGTAGTTTCTATGGTGTTAATGAATATGTCCAAATGCATTTTTGTTAGAATAAAATACAATGATACATTTTGGTATCTGGCTAAAGGCAGTTAATTAAACACCATTTAATTATAAGTACAAATGAAACGCTGTTTGAAGTTTGGAGACGGTGGGCAGGGCGGTCGTGATGCTTGTTGCTCCTCGGTGCGACGCCTCCTGCTCGGCTCTGTTTTCAGGAGGAGAGAGACAGGAGAGAGACAGCTACTGCTAGCTAGGGCGGCTGTATTTCGGGATTAATGACACTTTTCTGCTCGAATTAGGCTATGACACTAATCAAATTATGCTGTATGTCAAACACGGAGGTGTCTTTAAGAGATATGGACGCTGTTCTATCCTGTTTGGTCTTGAAAATATCCCCGGAGTTTAGCTAAGTGGCTAATTCGTGCCTATTTCTCTCGTTAGCTTCGGTTAGCTAGCTCATTTCAATAACAGTAGATTTCGGATTTATTTACGTTGGCACTGCCTGCCATTCAACAGAAATGGGAATCATTTTCACAAAGTTATGGAGGCTTTTTAACCACCAAGGTGAGTCAAATATTTTACTGATAATCTGTAAATGACGGTAGATAACGTAGCTACCCAGTAATATACATGAAGTTTAGTTTCTAGACGGTTCTACCGTCAAAAATGAGTACATTCTGGCCTTCTAGTCTGTTTGAAATGTTTAGTGGTACATTATAAGGCTGAATGGACGATAGTGAGTTTGTTTCACTGGTCTGGGAGTGACTGGTTACGTGGAACTGAGACTCGCTGATCTCTGACTGTGTTTTATGACAGATCTGAGGTCAATCAGCAGACACTAATCAGTATTTTCTACACAGGGGTTCACACCATCCTCAGTTTGAGCAGTATTTTTCGCTATCCCTGTGGTTTGATTGGTTAATTTTGGTGTAGGGTATGAAAAGCTCCCCACGCCTGGGTTAATGATCATTTTTATCCTCTGCAGCACAGTGTTGGCATTTGTTTTTCAGCATTAAGGTTATTGCTACCTATCTACATCGCACACTATCATGCTGTTTAAAATGGTTTGGCATATCAAGGTTGGCTAAGAATTAGGAAATTGAGGTTGTACTCCCCCATCTACACTATATGGACAAAGTATTGAAATGTATGATCAGGGACTTTGACATTGCATTCACGTAGACTTTAATATGGAGTTAGTACCCCCCTTTGCAGCTGTAACAGCTTCCACTCTTATTGAAAGGCTTTCCACAAGATTTCGGAGTGTTTCTGTGGAAATCTGTGCCCATTCATTCTGTAGAGCATTTACGAGGTCAGGCACTCTTGTTGGACAAGAAGGCCTGGCTCACAATCTCCGTTCCAGTTCATCCCAAAGGTATTGGATGGGGTTGAGGTCGGGGCTCTGTGTGGGCCAGTCAAGTTCTTCCATACCGAACTCATCCAACCATGTCTTTATGGAGCTTGCTTTGTGCAC
>JBBPCZ010000002.1:14439814-14464036 GCA_037974445.1 Brycinus macrolepidotus | reverse complement strand
GCTTTGTGCACTGGGGCACAGTCATGCTGGAATAGAAAAGGTTCTTCCCCAAACTGTCCACAAAGTTGGAAGCATGGGGTTGTCCGAAATGTGTTGGTATGCTGAAGCATTAACACACAGCACGTCACTGGAAGTAAGGGTCCTAGCCCAAACCCTGAAATAACAGGGGTGTCCCAATACTTTTGTCCATGTAGTGTAGGTGATTAGGACTCCTATAAAGAGTGCTGACAACGTTACACAATGTTAGCTGAATTTATAAAATGACCTCAAATTCCAGTGTTTCTTCTCCTGCAGCTAAGCTCGAAGTGTGTGCTGGCGTCTCTCTTCAGTCACCTTCAACATGAACTTCAGTTAAATATTTTGGCTTTTTGGTCGCTTCAGGGTCAAACAGCTGAAATCAAATCACTTTTATTGGCACATCACGTGTCTCTGGTAAACAGTTACAGTACAGGTGTGTGAAATGCTTCACAGAGCAACGGTATGATAACAGACATACAACTGTACAACATCGGATGACAAAGAGAAAAAAAAGATTTAACAATATGCATATGTACAAAGTAGTCTGGCTGCGTGAAAACATATCTCACATAAATCAAGATGACATCAGTTTACGGCATTTCTTCCAGCTTCAAGAAGAGGAAAAATTATGGAATTACTCAAGGTGGAAGTCATTGTGTTTTATTAGAACTGCACCCGATAAAGGTTTCAGCATCTCCTTGACCAAAGCAAATTAATGATTTATCACTGAAAATCACTGTCATCTAATCATCTACACTTTATGACTTTATTTTAGCCTACTGAGACCTTGTTTTCTTTTGTTTTAGTGCTGGTCCTGGTTTTTGTCTGGCTTTTCTTATTGAAAATCTCATTTCTTTCAGCCCATTTCTTACAGTTCTGTCACAAACTTTGACTCCTCTTCTGCCCATTTGTTTTATGTGTTTTTCTTTTTCAGGGTCTGGTGCTTTGAGTGTTCTATCCCCAATTTTCTCTTTCATAACCTTCTCATTTTGTGCACACTTAAACCAAATTTTACAAACAGCTGATTAGGAAAAACCAATATCTTTTGCCACATGCCATGCTAGTCCTTCTTGTCCTTTCCATTGTTTCATCTGACAACTTTCTTGTTGGGATCATGTTTCCTTTCAACTAGCCGAGTCCAACAGCTCCTTAAGGTCTGCAAGAACACTCTTTTAACTTCAGACTCATTTGCATTTTTAGACTTGCACTGGTATTTGTTTTCAGAATTGCAAATTATAAAGAGATTCCATAATTCTTCTCCTCAAGACTGAGTGATTCCATAATTTTTTCTCTACTTGATCTGGAAAAATATGCCATTGATGAAAATAATTGAACTTCTTTTGTTTGCAGCATGTTTTACAAAGCCAAAATGTTCATCTATTAAATAAACATTATTTTGTGTCATATCTGTAATTTGTTTGTTTTCCACGGGGTATGCATCGGTGACCATCCTTTATGTGTGGCGGTTCTATACTTTTTGCCAGGGGTTATTGACTGTTTCTGTTGTGTTTTGCAGGAGGTGGGGTGGTGAATGTGAGTGGATTGACCAGATGTATAATGTCACCATCTGAGCTGACTTTTTGTTTGTTTGTTTGTTTTAAAACATATGTAAGCACAGGACTTGGAGGTCAACCTGTGATTATGTTCAGAAGTATAAACAATAATTAACAGCACATTAAGTATACACCCCAAATTTAGACAGGTTGGAATATGATGAACTGAAATGACGTAATAAAATATGTGCATATTTCTTTATTAATATGTGTAATACATATTGATTCTGCAATCAGCATAGATAGAAAGATGGAAAACAAAACATTTATATGTAAGAAAAAAAGTGAGATTCATGTACACCAATCAGCCATTTAAAACCACTGTAAGATGAAGTGGATAACAGGTGTCGCTGAGCACCTTCTTCCACTGCTCCATGGTCCAGTTATGATTGTAGGCACTTTCAGCAGTGGACATGGCTCAGCAAGCGCACTCTGACTGGTCTGCAGGCATTACAGTGACACCTGTCAAGGGGTGGGACATGTTGGACAGCATGTGAACAATCAGTTATTGAAGTTGATGTTCTGGAAGCTGGAAAAATGGGCAAACATAAGGACCTGAGCAACTTTGAATCATGATGAATCATTGGGCCAAATCATGATGGCTAAAGGACTGGGTTAGAAGAAAACAGAAGGTTGTGTGGGGTGTTCCTGGTATGCAGTGGTTACTACCTTCCAAAAGTGGTCCAAGGTCCAAGAAAGGACAACTGTTGGACTGACCACAGGGTCACGGGCACCCAAGGCTCATTGGCACACGAGGGGAAAAAGGTTAGCTTGTAAAAGGCTAGCTTGTCTGGTCCGATAACACAGAAGAGCTACTGTAGCACAAATTGCTAAAAACAGTTCATGCTGGGTATGACAGAAAGGTGTCTGAACACACACTGCATCTAACCTTGCTGCATATGGGGCTGCAGCTGTGTAGTTGCAGACAAGTCAGAGTGGGCACATGGGGGCAGCTGGTGGCCTAGTGGTGGGAGTGGGAGTTGGCCCTGTGATCAGAAGGTTGTGGGTTTGAATCCCAGGACTGCTAGCGGCACCTCTGAGCAAGGTACCATCCCCACACACTGCTCCCCGGCGCTGCCTGCTGCTTCGCTTAGGTGAATGGATTAAATGCAGAGAAACAGTTTTGTGTAATGTGGTGTGTTCACGTATGACAAATGGTCACTTTACACTTTGCACTTACATGTTGACCTGTGTCAACTGCTGAAAGTGCCTACAGTCATAACTGGACCATGGAGCAGTGGAAGAAAGTGGCCTGGTCTGATGAATCACATCTTCTTTACATCCTGTGGATGGCCGGGTGCATGCATGCATCACTTACCTAGGGAAGAGTCGGCACCAGGATGCACTTTGGGAAGAAAGCAAGTCCTGGCATTCTTGTGGGTGTTATTTTGACACATATCACCTGCCTAAACATTGTTGCCAACCGAGTACATCCCTTTATGGCAACATTATTCTTGAATGGCAGTGGCCTCTTTCAGTTTGGTAATGCACCATGCCACTCTGCAAAAATTGTCCAGGAATTGTTTTAAGAACATGACAAAGAGTTGAAGGTGGTGATTTCCCAGATCTCAATCCAATCGAACTATGGGAGGTGCTCGACAAACTAACTAGTCTATGGAGGCCCCACCTCCTATAGGACTTAATGGATCTGCTGCTAACATCTTGGTTCCAGATACAACAGCACACCTTCAAAGGTCTTTTGGAGTCCATGCTTTGATAGGTCAGAGCTGTTTTGATGGCACGAGGGGAACCTCCACAATATAAGGCAGGTGGTTTCAATGTTATGCTGATCAATGTGTATCCACCTCAAAATTTGTAAAAAAAAAAAAATATATATATATATATATATATTGTTGTTGTTCCCAGCAGCTTCTGTTTGGGAACAGTTCAGCCAAAAGTTCAGCTGAAAGTTCAGTGAGTGGAAATGGAGTGGATTAACCATAACAGACTGAGGGGCCAGTTGCTGAACATCTGGTAAATCGATGCAGATTTCTGTGCTCAAACATTTACATTTTTTATTTTTAATTCGAAAACCAAAATCTGTTAGGTTATAAGATTATAAGAAAGTATCCGACTCCATTTAATGATTGGGCATTTTGTCACTATTCAGTAAACTTAGTAGAATACCACTCTATAGAGCACAGTGCTAACAAGGGTGTAGAGATGCATTTCAGTCATAGTCTTAGAAGATCCTAAAGGGTCCTTGGCTAGAACATATTGCTCTAGGGATATGGCTCTCAATAAGAGCTTGGTCTCATGTGTTGGGTCTGGGAGTGTTGAAATCATGGGTCCACTGGTCCACGACATGGCTCCAAAGAAACCTTTTTGGCACCTTTTTTAGTCTTTAGATGGGTCCCAGATACACCTATGCAGGTAAACCTCATTAAGTTTCCGGCTAGTGTATAGAGAGAATAATTGAGTTACAGGAACTGTTGACTTAGGTTTACTTTGTTTCTAGCTTGTTTCAAGCTTGGTTGTCATTTTATGATCCTTCTTCACTAGATGTTATTTGAAATGTGAGAGCTGTATGAAACAAAACTCTGTCCGTTTTCTCTGAGCTGATCATCGGACTCATATACGCATAGTAAAACGACCCTGCTTCTTGTTGTGTCATGCTTTGAGGTTGTTGGCAAACATGCCTTGTTTCTGTTCTTCTGTCTGGCTCTATTTAGCCCACTTACCTCAGTGCTTTGGCAAGCAGTTGTTTTCCGATGTTGCAGACGCCCATTTCAGTGTTATCAATAAACATTACCCAAGGCATTTAATATGCATTCACAGCTGTTAGGCCTAATCCTCCTCAGTGACTGCTTTTTCTGGTGACTAAACATTTAGATGTTTGTGTCCCTCTGTCCTTTGCTTCTGTCATTGCTCTACTATTGAGATGTTAGTCATGTTTGCACTTTGCTTTGACAAAGTCATACACAAACTGAAAAATACAAATATACATTTGACTCTGCAAAGTGAGTAGAGAAATAAGAGTGGCAATTCATTTTGTTGTGTTATTAGGAGCTAAGGGCATTGCATTCAAGATGATCCCCAACTACTATGAAATCTTCATTTGAAAACTTGCTTTGAGCCAGATCTTTAGCGCTCATGATGAAAAAGAAGTGAAACCCTTGATCCTAGTCTGCCTCCTTTCAGCTTGCTGATGTTACAGCATTCTGGGAGAGAGCAAGTCAATGGGAAAGGCAGATCTGCAGAGGAGAGGCCAGATCCTCACAGCTGTCTCTGTCATTCAACCTGCTCTGGTGCTTAGGTGCTAGGACGTGAGGGATCTGCAGATCCCTGAGTGGAAACACTTCCAGCAAGAAGGAAAAAATGCCAAGACTCATTTCATAATGTTACCTGAGGTGTGGTGATGTAGGTCAGGGCTGCTCCCTATCTGAATGTTCGGAGCTAAACTGTCTAATCCGTAAGAGATATCATCACCAAGTCATGTTACCACCCCCCTCCCAACAACTTCTGAGTAAGCATTTAAAAATAAAGTCTGTGATATTTGTTATTTACCCTGAATACTGTACTAGTGGAGGAGATTGGAATATCACTGTTACTCTGAGGTCATTAAGGAACATGAGACAGGCTTGGGGCATCCTTAACAAATGCCACAAACCACACAAGACTGACTCCTCTGCCCTGGCATCTGCTTTGTGAATTTGGTGAGACTGTGTGAGCTAAAAGGCCAAAGCTAAAGCTATAATCAGGGATTTGGAGTTATTTTGGCTAAATCAAACTTGTTCCATAAACAGGTTTGATTTTTCATCTATCCATTATGTGAGCCACGTATCCTAACAAGGGTCAGCAGGGGTGCTGGAGCCTATCTCAGCATTCACCGTTCGAAACGCAGAGATTTTCCAAATGTATCTATTCTACATTGCTGTTATGGAAAGTAGTGGAACACACTTTCAAGTTTGTTATTCTGAAATTCCTAAATTAAACTTTATGCAAACATTTGACAATGTAATTAAACTGAAAAGGTCTGAGTGATATATGATAAATGTTTTGCATGTTGCTTCTGTGGTCCAGTTATGTCTTTTCAGTCATTCTTATGAGTCACTGTGGGAATGTGAATGTGTAATTGTTTATGGTTTAGGGGTCAGCGCTTGAACTCCCTCTTGTCACCCACCTGACTTTGACCTGAGTTTAGTAGACCATCACTCTTGGCCATTAACCAGTGATCTCAGATGTTTTTGCTGGCCATCTTCATAGGATGGAATCTGTTTGTGTAGCCTTACTCCATCTTTTCCAAAACTGACAGTTCCATGATTCTAATCTCCATCACAGATAACATCTGTACTTCTGTTTCACTCCACAAGTCGTCTATGTTTTCATTTTTTCCCTCATTTTCTTGGCTCTTCCTGCGTAGATGTGTGGTACTGGATTTGCTGAACAGGTGCTCTTTTCTGAAGGCATCACTAAAGTATATTTAGCCGTTGAAACCTGAGAAAGCTGCCCTCTGATTGGCTGGCAGGGGCACATGATAACTGGAGTGCGGCTGTGGCTGAGAGCTGTCGCCCAGCGTTTCTCGGGAGGGAAGAGTTGGGGAGGCTCTGGCAGCTTGGGAAACGCTATAACTTTAAAGTCACTGGTAAGCAAAGAAAGTCAACCAACCAAACAGCAATTCAGTTTTCCCTCTCCAGTGTGCTTTGCATGCCCTCCTTGCTTGGATTTTCTATACTCGTTTGCCATTGGATGGAAGTGATGCTGAGGGCCTGTCCTTGAACCACAGTGTGAACCAAGAAACACTGCTGCGTCTGGTCTGACCGGGCACCATTACAAGAACTTCCAAAAGTGTGAATATCTTGATGCTGGAACTTCCCTCTGGAATCTGTACATCTGCATCTTGGAGCTCAGTCTGATGCACCTCTCCACTTTGGACAAAAGTTTGCTTCCATCCTCATTCTCTTTTCATCTTTATCCTTTCAATGAAATGAATGGAAACAAATATTTTTTTAAACATTAAGTTCTTTTAGTTGGGTGCTAAAAAAGGCTAGTTAGTAGGCAGTCCTATATTTAACCTGCAGCCTCAGAAGGCATTGCAGCTCTGCTAGCTAAACAAAGCCAGCCAATCAGGTTGCGGCATTAACTTACATGACAAATAGCTGGAGCGTCTAGGAGCAGCTGTCGCAAAGCTTCATCCAGGAGCCAAGGGTCTTTTGGGGGTCTTGGGTGTCAAACCCTTCAACCAACTGAGGCCTGCAGAAACCTTTACACAGACAATCTAGACTTATTCTTTTGTCCCTTTTCACCTAGGCTTGTTGTGTAGTTCAGGGAAAAGTCAATTGTGACACATCTCTGTCTGTGTCCAGGTTTGCAGGAGTACGCTAAGTGGAATATCAGTTTGGGATCCTAGTACATGGAAAGTGGGAGCCTTTTGTTCTGCGAGGCCCCTGGAAGTACTTCTAGAACCTTGTTTGGTCAGGTATGATTGCATTTGTTTTTCAACATGTACTTCGTTATTCATTCATTATTATCTTCTTAATAGCTTTACCCTTGTCTTGGGAATGATAGAAGATCCAAGAGCTGTTTCCAGTATACATGAGTAGTGTGTCTTTCAACTAAAAACTACAGTGACCACAGTGTTTTATTGGTTCAGTGTGTTCTTTTCCTTCAGAAAACAAATGTTCATCCCTGTAGACCTGTTTAGGATATATCAAAATGAAGCTGTGCTCAAAAGCTGTTTATTTGCTTGCATAGACCCGCTAAAAGTGTTTCATGATGGATGCAGACGAATTTGAGGAAGAGTATGAGGAAGAGGTAAGATACACCCTCTCATGAGATCGTTTGCACAGTTATCTGCTATTCCTGTAATACTGATGAGCTATACTTAGTCATTTCAAAAGCTTCCTGTTTTACCCCCAGATGTTTCTTTTTGCTCACCTCAAGTTTAGACTTCAGATTATCTTAGTGCTACTTAGTCCATGTCTTCACCCTGGTCCTGCATGTACAGTGGCAAGCCCTATGAATAGGGAATTCCAATACCACCACAGTCAGCAGTTCAGTCTCAGCTTCCCCCGGCATCTATGACTAGCAATGGGTCTCATTTCAGATGACCTCCTCCCAGCAAGATGGGGGTCTCAGCACCACCCAGTAGTGCAGTAAATAACCCATGTATAAAGTATCTTTCTTTTACATCCATAGTAGTAGATTTCCCCCCCAAAAAGTGAACATTTAAGCTCTATGTTTTTGCCTAGTAGTTTACTTTGTATCCATCACATTCAGTCCAGTTTCTGAAACCCTTACAAAACATCAGTGTGCTGGTTATGTGTAAAACATGCGGAACATGATATATGATTGCATTTGTGATGATTATTAATGGTCATTGCTGATGACTTGTGGAAATGAATGGAAGCCTGAATGGAAGTAACCATTGTTAGATATGATATTCTCACGCTTGCTGTGGAACCTTTATACTAACAGTGGGATTACATTCTGTTCGGCATGGTAAGACCCCCTGCAAGAGCTTCATTTAGAGCTACAGCTGCAAAGGAAACATGCAAATTATATCTACTTTTTGAAAACCATACTTTAGTTCTGTAATAGAAGATTTCCCACTGTTGCTTGCTGTTTTATGTGCATTCTCATGATAAGCCTCCAAGATCTGCTGTAGTCCTTCTTACAGTCTCATGATGTAGTCCTTTGATCTGCTGTAGCTCTTCTTGAAGCTTCCAGGGACTCTTGCTTAAGTACATGTATCCTTGTGCTGCTGTATTTTTGTCTTACTGTAGGCTATTTGTGGTGTTTTAAGAGTTTTCTGCAAAAGTGAAAGCAGAAGGTGGACACTTTAATTCTTTATTTCCTCGTGAAATAAATTTAAAGTTGGCCTAGTATATTTTACCCAGTTTCTGCTGTGGATATCTTATAGGGGATGACAACTTTATATGTTAACTTGTATTTTATTTTTAGTCTTTCCTATGTTTTAACAAATAAACTAGATATAATTCCCCTTTAACATATCAACCAGAAATGTTTCAGATCACCTTTTTTGATATTAGATGATGATCTGAAAACAGAATTATATACACTCTGGTTTCACAAAGACATCAAATGACATTAAAATACAGTTATTAAAAATAAATAAATATATAAAATGGCTTCTTTCATCAGATGTATGGAATGTATGAGCTGTAGTGGTCCTTTTTGGTTCTTGATTCCTTTTTTTTAGTTAGTCATTTAAACTCTATGGACTGTGTAGGGCCTTCTGTTGAGGTAAATGTTTGGGTAGGTGGTTGGATTAATAGATAATTACTATTAAATGTGTGATTCATTTTCTCCATTTGGGGAAATTGTAGTCCTCAGCCTTGCAAAGGGTCGTTCTAGCAGGAGATACAAATATAGAAGAGTACATCTGCAGTAGACTCACAGGATGGCAAATGAGACGAGCCGCACTGTAAATCACAGTCATGTAGTCTTCTAGCCATTAACGTCACACTAAGAGAATGCATTGGGGGCGAGTTCTTATGGAAAAAGACACCTGCAAGGGACGGAGAAGGACAAATCTGTGGTAAAGACAAGATCAGAGTGGTGAGGTAGGAGTTTGGAGGGTTGTCAAAGCTGCTTTACGTGTCTCTACAATCCCATAGATCTGAATGAAGAAGCCTCTTCATCCTCTTTTTCCAGCTCTGGTTATGAACTGTGAATATGAAGCTATTTTAAAATATGGATGGTGTGGGTTTGAGTAGTCCTGAGAATATGTTCCCATTTGGATACTGATTGGTGTAGAATCACTTAACAAAAAAGTCGTATTTCAAGTAAGTATTGGTTTGAGTAGCAGTTATGGACAAATGAGGAAACCCTGAGGTCACTGAGATGGCTATTTTAATAAACGGCTTTTGAGTTGTTCACAAACTGGACAGTGAAAAGTACATAATAGTCGAAGTCTAATGTACCAGTAAAAAAAAATGTTGTCCACTAGTGGTGTGCTAAGTTCAGTCACATGTTTAGGGTATATTGGACTCTGTTCTCTGACCCAGTGTTTCGGTTTGTCACCATGGCTATAACTTTAGCCACAAACAATAATAGACATGAGTTCATCTAGGTGCTTAGTTGTTCCCTGCATTTGACAGACAGAAGGTTCAGTCAGTCAAAGCAGACAGGCTATTATAGGATGGTGTCCTTTTTTTTAGCACAACTCAGTTGACTGATGTTAATTTATTCTTTCCAAAACTGTTCCTGCAGCAGACAATAGACTGACATTGTTATTGTAATTATAATTAGAATGTACTGAGGGGGCTCCATAATGGCTGTAATTCACAAGTAAACTGGAGTGCAGACTGGAACAAAACATTCTCCATTTTTGTCATTTTTTGATTTGTATTTTTTTTTTTTAACATCAAATGAAAATGGCAGCTATCCTTTGTCTCAGAATTTCATAAAGATTGGACCAGTAACAAAGTAACAATAGTCCAATTATACTTGGAAAAATATCACATTATAATCACAACGTATGTTTTTGCTTTCTTTCCATTTTGGAGATTCAAGGTTTTGTCCTGACACCGACAAAACTATTTTTTGTCCTGATATACGTAGTCACAAGCTGTATGGGTCTAACATTTCATAAAAAAGGAAGTTCATATGGTCATTATATGTTTCTGAATAAAATTAATTTAAATATGGAATTTCGGAAAACATGTTCGTTTTGTAAGTCCGTTCCTTTGTAGTTCAATTCCTCAGTTTTTAAGACCTCCAGAGCTGGAAAAAATATCACACGCTTATGTTTTACCTTATCCCGGGTGTCTGTGAGCTTCACTTTGAAAGCCCAGAGTTTGTCCTGTATTTATAGTATTATGAGGAGGGTGAGGAGATCATCACTACCACCACCACCACCTTCACCTCACATCAGTCTCAGGTCGGAGAGGTAAATGGGCTCCTTCCAGGGTGCGCTGGTGAAAGAGACGCAGCTTATTCCATATTGACTTTCCCTGCATGTCATGGGGGTTATTCCACTTTCATCAGTTCCAGACTCGGGAAACAAAGCCAATAAATATCTGCTCACTAAGAGACGATGGATTATTAAACAAACATCCTTGTTTAACAATCCACAGATCAGTGAAACCTTTTTTATTTAGAAAGTTTTGTATCTAATAATGTAATACGTGACCCACAGTCCTGAATCTGATGAAATAGCCCCCATGCTCCCTTATATCCAACCATGCACATTCTTCCAACAAACCTAGTACCTGAGTAGTATTAAAGGGCATGTCTCTATGCAGGTACTGTAGAAGCTGATAAAGCAATTATTCAGAAGTGCTTTCTTTCACAGTCCCTTGAATTCTATGTAAGAGGTACAAACTCCAAGGTACTTGCTAATGGGTAACATGATGGTAAATTCCTAGACAGTCTAACAAAATTACACTGAAATGTCCAGCCAGTTGGGTTTCTGGTCTGTTGACCTACGTGTATTTGGGAAAGGTTTGGGGGGTTGGTGTTGATTGGGCGTTAATCAAACAACAACCCTCTCTCAACCAGTGTAATTTATTAACTGCCTTAGAGCTTACTGTGGTGTTACCCAAACGAATTGCCTCGTATTTTAAAGTTTGTACCACAAACTTACCCTTTTAATACCTAGAACGTAAAGGACTGTAAAAGAAAAGGTTTTTTTTATTATTTTCTGTGGTTTTTGCATGTGTTGTCTAATTCTTTGTTGCTTTAGTCTGTGTGAAGCAAAGCATGTGAGCTTGTGTAGAGCCTCATCCATTTTTATTGTTCATCCTTTTCCTTACTTCATTGAGCTCATTATGCTGCCAGTCTTTAGGTGCTGTAAGTCTCTCACAGCAAATAACCCCTTTGACTGGTCATAGTGGAAAGAAAAAAAGCTTTTATGATCATTTGCATAGCATAGAAAAATATGACAGTTAGCACTGTCGATTAACACCATCTGTTTGTATTTGTAAAGATTTGTACTGATTGTTTCAGGTGTTTTTTCAAAATAGATGATTTAATACCTAAAGTTTTAAAACCTACTCTAAAGTTGTTTTTAGAGTAAATTGTTAACATCATGTTGTTTAACCTATAACAAATCTGAAGTATTAATAATATATGAAATTTGGAGTAGTATAAGTGATATGTAGCTATGTGAATATACATATACACACATATATATATATATATATATAGTTCAAAATACACATTAGGTGTTGCAATTAGGTAAATTCAAGTTGTTTAGAACCTCTATCATTGCATAAGACTCTCTTTCTCTGCTGTGTTTAATTGCTTACTGGCTCCTTTTTTCTTCTGTAGGTTGGAGCTACGGGCCTTCCTGTACGCAAGGTCAGGAAGAAGGGAAAAGTGGACACCTCCAAATTCATGACCCCTTACCTGGCACACAGTCAGAAGATGCTTGACCAGTACAGTCATGTAAGGAAACACCCAATCTAATATTTTCTTAATATATTTTGGAACTGACACTATTGACTACATTAGTAATTAAATAATCTACCAGAGATTTTGCCGATTAATCAAGTAGTCGGCGGCTTTTAAGTGAATAATAAATTATAACATTGTATTATTAGCATTTGTGCTCACAGACAAACATACACTCACATAAATACTTACAACTATCCAGAATCATGTGTAGAATCCTGGAAGATGATAAAAGTAAAAATTAATGGTAAAAAAAGTAAAAATCAAAAGTTAATAGCGCCTGGCATTATAGCTTCCAAGACAGCTAACGCTGCAGTAGTGAATATATGTCAGTTTACAAGTGATCAATCTAAAAACAGTAATCGACACATCAAAATATTTTTCCAGTTTGCTCATGAGCTAATGCTCCTTGACTGTATAGGAGGATTTATACTCACTGACTGCATCATCACTGTGTACTGGAACAGTTAAAATAGCTAAATAAAATTGCTTATACAACAAGATTAAAATAAAATTCCAACCGAATCACATTGCTCAGAGCTGCATTATTTAACCTATTTCCTGACATTATCGTTAGACCCATGATGTGTTTCAGTTAATGTGTTCCTGCTTTCTTCTATTACTGGAATTATTTGGTTGGTATTATTTGCTGACTTTAAATGAGCAATATTAGGAAGGTATACGGCAGATATTTATGGTATATAGCCCCACCTACTGCTTGTCTTGGGTAATGCTTGCGCATGCCTGCTTCAACAGTGGTCATCAATCAATAAGTCAGTCAGTCCGAGACTCAGTAAGAAACATCAGCTTTCGCAGGCTGGCCTGCTGGGCGGTCCAGCAAAAGATGCAACAAAATAGAAATGCTTTAAAAAGACTTTGGAGTGCATGTGAAGGGGCCAGTGTATTCAGTCTAATGAGACCATTCGTTGAATTTAGATATCCTGCAAACTGCCAAATACTCACTGCAGATTCACCAAGAAAATAAATCTTTTTTTTTTTTTTATCAAGTAATTGTGGCAGCTCTAATTTGTAATATATCATTAACATATCCTATGAGTTGTATCACATGACCACTTGTTAACACATGAAACATTACCCTGTGTGTGTGTGGTGCTGAGTATTGTTTTGGTGAATAGGTGAATTCAAACATGTTTATATATCTTTGCAGAACAAGTACAGGGAGGCATATGAAAAATCCAAGGGACAACCCTATATGATTTCAGCAGACACGCCTGAGATGATTCGCATCAAGAAGGCCCAGGAGCAGCTCAGTGAGGTGGGAATTACAGTGCTTATGAGTCGAAGATTTCAGAACGTTTGCAGTTTAGTCAGTGTGCACTGTGTGAAAGTTTCAGTTAATCATTTCTGCTCTCATTTAAACATGAAATGATAGGTGAAATATCGTATGGAGGGGCTGAAGGCGAAGACCACTAGCCTTTATGATGGTGAAGCCCGTGAGATTGGACATGTGAAGCACGTTTCTGATCTTGTCAGCAAAGTACGTCCAATTTGTATCAAACAGACTCTTCAATATGCATTGATCATTTTAATTGTACTACTTTTCTTTATCTGCACTGGTAACATTTGTTAACAGTATTACTAGACCATCTCCTGTATCAGGTACACATGGTTTTTATGTGGCTCCTCAGGTTTTGTACAGACAGAAATGGGATGAGACCAAGGACAGGTATCTGCTGCCTCCTGATGCCCCTGAGTTGGTTTTGGCTGTGAAGAATGCTGCTAATTACAGCAAGGTAAGGCACTGTCCAAGTAAACTCTTCTGTTTAAAAGTCCTTAGCTGTATTTGTGACTTATTATTCATTCTGATTAAACTTTTATTTCTATTAGAAACTATACACAGAGGCATGGGATGAGGACAAGATCATGTACTACCCATACAGTGACAGCCCAGAGCTCCGCAGAGTGGCCAAGGCCCAGGAAATCCTCAGTGATGTATGATTACTCTTTCAATACTGAGCAGTACAATACTATCATCAGTGTGTTTATAGTGGTCAATATAATTATATCAATGTATTTTTTAGTGACTTACTGTTTGAAATGACCTGAGTACTACTGAGTACCAAACCTTTAAAATGAAGATAACGTATATAACCCAGAACTGATTTTCATCAAGGTTCCATCTTCCAGTCGGTATCATAAGATTTAAATCTCATACTATTCAAGCATCAGTAAATAGTTTTAGCAACTACAAATAAGGTTCTCTTTAAACACTAAATTGAGCATAGGATTTCAATTTAAATTTTGATGTTAAATTTCAATTTTATATTTCTATTAACATTTTAGCTTTAGAATTCACACAAATGTTCTTTTAAGTGATGGATTATTAAACTAAGAAGAGCTTGAGCAACTCAAGGAATGCCCTTAAATTGTCAGACTTAACTTAAAAACTGTGTTTATGCAAGATGCTGTTTACATACTTTTGTTGTACATATATAACAAAAATCTTTACAAATCTTTGGTGTAACTTTAGGCATTGAGCTGGATCTGCTCAGTAGTTTTTAAATTCATTGGTTACTCTTGTGCTCTTTCCTCACAGTTCAAATACAAGAAGGGTCACGATGAACGCAAAGCAAAGTACACATCCCTGGCTGAGCCCCCAGAAGTGGAACAGGCCAAGAAAAATTTCACTATCCGTAGTAATGTAAGTGCACAAGCTAATATTAATCAAACAAAAAGAACACAAACCTGCTATTTTTAAGTAGCTTTTAAAATCGCAAAGGGTCGCAGGATGTTGCAGAGCGTGTTGTTAGCTGCCTGTTTTTTCTTGTTCCAAGTTTATAATCAGCTATCTCATACTGTTCCAGAGAGGGACTAACCAGAACAAGCTTTAACATATGAGTCTGCCTGTCTCCCCAGAGACAGACAGAGATAAGCACCACCTGCTATCTGATATTATTAGAAGGGATTCATTCTGAGTATAGAAAACTGGACTCAACCACAGGCTGACTGAATTTATCAACTGTAAATCAACAAGAAACAATTGTGTTGTTTTGCAGCTGAAGTATCATGAGGACTACAACAAGAATGTCAAGGGCAAGTGGTGTGAAACCCCTTACTTCGACGTTGCAGTTGGCAGGATGGTTATGGATAACTTGAGCGATGTAAGTGGTGGGCATGCGATAAAAATCTGGAGGAAATCAGTTGAAGGATTTACTAGCTTATTAGACCTTAGTTCTCACCATCCATTCAAGTCATTTGAGAAATGCATTATAAATTGAATTATTCTACTAACCTTCTCTTTCCACTTACTGGCTGTGTCCCCAGAAAAAATACACTTCTGCTTACGAAGACATGAAAGACCAAATTTATTTCATGCAAACAGACACTCCGACATATGCAACAAACAAAAAGGCCGGTGAATCTGCAAGCTCGGTGAGTTTTAAGCTTGATTCATTCCATAGTTTTTTTCACATTCACTCAAAACACATCATGAGACAACCGTATCACTGCAGCGCAGAAATTAAGATGGTGTAGCCTTTGGTCAACTCCTCAGACCTCTTCTAAATATTCATTGACTTACTACAGATACTGTGATGATATTGAAGAGCCTGCTACATTACATGCCTAATATTTTAACAAAACAAAAAATTAAATTACTTGCTTCAGTGAAAATGCCTTTAGTCCAAGACTAGGCCTAATCAGTAAAAATGGTTTTAGTCCAAGACTAGGTTTAATCAGTGAAAATGCTTTAGACTAAGACTAGGCTTAATCAGTGAAAATGCTTTAGTGTAGGACTAGGCTTAAAAATTATTCCCATAGTGTAACAGTGATGAGTACAGACAGTGTGTGTGTGTGTGTGTGTGTGTGTGTGTGTGTATATATATATGTGTGTGTGTGTGTGTGTGTGTGTATGTGTGTGTGTGTATGAAGCAGAAAACATGCTGCTTTGCTAAATCTTGTCAAAAAGACCTGCATTTATGCAAACATTAATTTTTGAATGGTTTTCTCTACACCCTTAAGGTTAAGTACAAGAAGGACTACGAAAAGATAAAAGCGACATCAGATTACAACGTTCTCCCAGCTACAGAAAACCCCCTCCTCAGACAACTGAGATATGCTGGCACCATCCTGAGTGATGTAAGCTCTTTTGGAAACCTAATGGATTTATTTCTTTTCGTAATGAATTTGCTGTTCAAAGTGATGAATATGTTCTGTTTATCAGAGAGTTGTTCGTTTATCTATGGTGTCATATCTGAAAACCTGTCTTTTTTGTTATATATCCATATTACACTTTGTTCCACATGTACACAACAGAGATTTTGTCCAGCAGGTGGGGCTAATCAGTAAATGTCACCCAGACCTGCTGAGTCTCACATTTTCTATGACTGCTTAGATCAGGATTGCGTCCTTTTTGTGATGATGTTGCAAATATAATTATACAGTTTAAACATTAATACACAAGGGGTGATTTGTTGCTCCTAAGTACCTTTTTTTCACATGATGGGCAAAGAGCCAATCCTGGGAAACTGAATTCAAATGTGAGATGAAGTTTTGGTGGCCTAAAAAAGATTGGTGACCTGAATGAAACCTGAGCACAGTGTTAATGATCTTGGGTTTGGCTCATTGCCTCGTGTTATTTACACCCCTTATGACGGATTTGCATGTAAAACTCAATAATCAAATAGAATTGGGTCTAACTGACCTGCCTGTCGGATGCAACTGCCTGTCTGACATAAATGTGCTTGGGAACTGTTACTTGCGTTCAGTAAAGCTAAAACTTTACTTATACATGAAGCTGCAGTCCTTTTTATGGATGCTCTTTAGTACTTCATTGCTCACATCTGTGTTTTTGTGTTATATTTTAGAAAGTGTACAAAGCTAACTATGAAAAATCAAGAGGATCCAGCATTAACTACTGCGACACACCGAAATTCAAGATGGACAGTGTCCTCAAACAGTTCAGTGATGTGAGTGTGATATTGCTCTATGCAGTGCTGTCAAAAGCCAAGCAGTATCAACTTAATCATCTTTAATGATGCGAATATCAAAGGCCTGACTTTTCTCTTTTTCCATAGACACATTATAAAGAGAAGTATGAAAACGAGGTGAAGGGCCACTATGTTGGTAGTTATGAAGATATATTCATGCTTCACTGCCAGAAGATAGAGGAGTTAAAGAGTGATGTAAGTTATATATGTATGTATGTATGTATGTATGTTTGTGTGTATATCTATAACTATCTATCTATCTAGCTAGCTAGCTAGCTATCTGTCTATCTGTCTATATATTGTGTGTATTCTCTCATTTTACTCCCTACTTTGCATATCATTTCTTCTAGAAAATGTATAAAGCCGATTATGACGATATGAAGACGAGATGCTACTTTCCTCAAACAGTCACACCTGAGTACGAAGCTATTAAAAAAGTGGGACACTGTAAAGATGTGAGTTTACAAAATCTGTTATTGCAGTCTGATGTATTCCTAATGTTGTATATCAGATTCTTTGTGCATTTCATTAATTATCTAACTGTATTTTTGCATCTCATTTTATGTCTTTGTAGAAAGTTTATCGGCAGCACCCGGACACAGTGAAGTTCACACAAGTGACAGACTCGCCTGTCCAAGTACAAGCCACCATCAATGCTAAACAACTGAGTGATGTAAGTCTCTCACAATAGTCATTTTTATAAGGATCAAATATTTGATTTTTTTTTTTATTTTTATGAAGACATGGTAACTTTTTTTTTTGCTTTTAAAGTTCACTGAATGAGTGACTTCAGTGGTATTCATTTGTAAAGTAACACCAGTCCCAAATTTACTTCTGTTCCACAGTCCATCTGTGATTATGCAGTGAATGTCTAAAGATATTATTAGGGCTTTACATTCAGCATGCTTAAAATACCTCTCATGACTGGAGAGCTATCCAGTTAACATCTAGTTTAGGGCAGTTAGCCTCTAGTATGGAGCCATCTACTGGATCTTCTGTGTCTTGTTTCTGTATAACACAGATGATATGATTGTTTGGAAATTCAAAAAAAAAAAAAAAAAGATTTGAATGTTAATAACTAAATGATATAGAAATAGCATTCTGAAATAAGGAAAATTTTAAGTTATTCTAAATCAAAATTTAGTATAAAATAATGCTATTTATTTTAGGTATGTTTAACGCATGGAAAGTTTTTTGAACACAGTTGGAATATGCATATGCTTTCTAGAATATACTGAATACTGTAGGAGCTGTAAATGACTGTGGATACATCAGCTCCCTTAATACAGCGAGTATCTACTGCAGGTGCAATGTTTGTTTATCTTAAATCTAAAATCTAACCTTAAATTTGCTTTTCAGCTGAACTACAAGGCACAGTATGAAAAGGAGAAGTTCAAGTGTTACCTGCCCCCCGACTTCCCCTTCTTCATTCAGTCTAGAGTCAATGCTTTTAACCTTAGCGATGTGAGTATTGAGTTTAAATTGAAATTAAATTGAATTTAAATTGAAGTTACATCTGCGCTATTCCCATTATATATTCTAAACAATTCTTTCTTTGCAGACTTGTTACAAGTTTGAATGGGAAAAGACAAAAGCGAAAAAGTTTGAGGTGAAGGGTGATGCTATCTCCATCCTTGCAGCCCGTGCCCATACTAACATTGCCAGTGACGTAAGTGAACATATCTCCGCTCTTCATGTACCTGGTGTGAATTCAGCAATAAGAAACGAATTATTTAGCCAATGTTTTGGTGAGTTTGTATGTTCCCTCTTTAATGTTGCTGTCCACATTTGTTAGGTGAAATATAAGAAAGACTATGAGAAGGCCAAAGGACACATGGTTGGTGCTCTCAGTATAAACGATGACCCGAAAATCATGCACTCAGTCCATGTCGCCAAGATTCAGAGTGAGGTAAAAGGACACCCTGAGCTTTCAACAAGTTTTGTTTTATCTCTTACTGTGTTTTACACTTGGTCTATGAATAAAAGCATTAACCCAGTGAAATGTCTGCACAGCGCGAGTATAAGAAAGACTATGAAAAGATGAAGACCAAGTACCACGCCCCACTGGACATGATGCTTGTCACGTTAGCAAAGAAGTCTCAGGCCATTGCCAGCATGACTGGCTACAAAAACATCCCCAACCGCTACCTCCTTCCATATGACAGCTTGGCACTAGACCTGGCAAAGAAAGCCAACATTCTCCAGAGTGATGTAAGTGCCCAGACTGTATCATTATACTGAGGTTATTTAGTAGGGCTGCACAATGATATTGGATACACTGAAATCGGCAGGTAGTTGCTTAAAATCAAAATAATTTTGATAGATTTTTAGATTTGACCGATATTTGATCATGTATTCATTGTGCAAGAGCAGAATGTTTAGATGACCCAGGGCTTCTGCACTAAAAATGTTTCAATTTATTCACCATTTGTAATGGTTAAGTCAGCATGTGTAAGCCTATACAATATAAATGTCATATATCATACCTTCAAATCCCTGTAGGTTTAATCCCAATTTGTACATATTATAAATATTTATTTATCACATTTGTATTAGCATCTGCATATATGTACATGAAAAATATGGGACATATGCATTTAGAAAGCTGAGCACCCATAAAATTGAGTAGATTGCTAATTGTGCAGGGGTTCCAAATGTATTTTGATTTGGTTAAGCAATAGAAGCATTATATAAGCAATATCTTAAAAGTTTAAGACACTTATTTATTGCTATTTATTTGTTAATATATTGCTGTTTTAATATTTTCTTTTGCCTGTTGCCTACAGAATGAGTATAAGTCAGATTATAACGCCTACACTAAAGGATGTCCTTGGGTACCTTACGGATCACTGGATGTCGAGAAAGCCAAGAAAGCTGGAGAGATCCTAAGTGAGGTACAATTGTCAAGTCCATGATTATTACAGTTTTGATGGAAAAACAGTCCTTTGTAGCGTTTGGGACAACTTAGAGAGAATTAAGGTCTACACAGATAATGCAGATCTAAAACTCCTGAAAAGAGGGGTCACAAACAAGTCACATGTATCATCTATATGCCCCTGAACAGGGGGGCAACATTACATTATTTTACAAAAGTTTGGAATCGGTGTTTAAAAGCACAGTTTTGTTGCAGATTCTTTGTGTACCATGAACTACTCTGTAAAAACCTCTGTAAAAATTTTAGATGCATGCAGAATGATGAGCAGTGCTGTGGACTGACTGATTATATTGAAAGCTGTAAATAATTGCGAACAAAATTACAATAAAATGAATTTTCAGAGCACCTCATATTTGCGGGTAGGTGATCAAATCTGCGGGTGGATTCTTTGAAGGCAGCTGTGTACTGTTCTTGTTATAGATACTGTATTGTATTTTATAAGAAGGGCATTTTCTCCAAAGGGACTTCTGCTTCTCACATCTGTTGCGATTAGTGGACACATAATAAAGCATGTATATACTCTATACTGAGTGCTTGTATACTTTGTAATTTTGGAGACTGCAAGATCAAAGTAACTTATTCATTAAAACATTAAATGAAAAACCACTTCTTGCAAATACATTTTCATTTTTTTGAGGCATAGTCGATTTTTTACCCATAGTTTGTTCTTGTTCACTGTTTCAACCTAGAAAAAATACAGGCAGCACCCAGATACAGTGCCTTTCACTTCTATTGATAACCACCCAGTCATGCTGCAAGCTAAAGTCAACCAGCTCATCAGGAGTGATGTAAGTACCTGTTGCCTTTCTCCAAGCTTCATGCTCCATAATATACAGTGAACATTGTACCCTTAATTCCATAGTATGGCACATCATTTTACTGGATAATGCATGGAAATTATAAACTAATTTTAACAATTTTTGTTATATAAGATATGTACTCTATATTAAGTAGACATGTGTGTTTTTTTTTGCCTTTGTAGCTGCATTACAAGAAAGGGCTTGAGGCGGTCCATCAAAAGTACTCCCTGCCACCTGATGTCCCACAGTTCCTCCAGGCCAAATGCAATGCCTACAACAACAGCAACGTACGCAAGCAGCTGTAACATGGGGGAAATTTGACTTCATCTACATTTTTATGAATATGACAACATATGAGTCTGTCAGTATATATAGATATTTTGTATTTGAATTTAATTTTCAGAAATATTACAAGATGGGATGGGAAGATATTATTTCAAAGGGCTATGACATGAAGCCTGATGCCATCTCCGTCCGTGCAGCCAAGGCAGCAAGGCATGCAGCCAGTGATGTAAGTGTCCTTCTTCTACGCACTGGACAATCAGACAGAACACTGTCAGCACCGAAAACCATGGATCCAACAATAAAACATTGATTTATTATGCTTTTAGGTCCAGTACAAAAAAGAGTATATCAAGGCTAGGGGACACCACGTTGGCTTCCGCAGTCTCCAGGACGACCCACTGCTGGTTCACTACATGCACGTTGCTAAGATGCAGAGTGACAAGAACTACAAGAAGGACTATCACAAGGCCAAGCTGAAGTACCACACTCCTGTGGACATGCTGAGTGTTGTTCATGCTAAACATGCATCTACAATTCAGACATTTGCAGGCTACAAGAAACCCATCCATCATTACACACTTCTTCCAGATGCCATGCACCTGGAGCTGGCCCGTACCATGAACAACATCTCTAGTGATGTAAGACAATCCTTACACCATGGACCTGTTATTCATACTTATTAGATGTACATATTACATTAGACCTATGCGTCTGATAAGAGTAATACTGTACTATTTAGCAATTAAAGTAACTCACACTTACTGTGTCATATTCTTCTTTACTAGTACAACTACAAGTCTGACTATGAAAACTCTGTGAAAGGGATGGGCTGGGTGCCCATTGGCTCACTGGATGTAGAGAAAGCTAAGACTGCTGCCCGTGCTCTGGATGAGAAAAAGTACAGGCAGCACCCAGATACTATCAAGTTCACCAGCGTCTCGGACACCCCTGTTATGGAGCAAGCGAAACTGAACGCACAGCAGCTCAGTGATGTATGTAACAGATGTTTCATTTAATGTGTATTTAAGAGTGAACATGGAACAAGAAAATGAAGGACTATGGAATCCTAAGATATTTTTGGAAGGAAAAAGTGGAAGAAACATTATTTGGTCCTTGTTTTCCAGAGACTGTACAAAGCCAGCGGAGAAAAGTTCATGCACACCTACCATCTGCCCGCTGACACACCAGAGCTTCTGCAAGCCAAATTTAACTCCACTAGCGTCAGCAAGGTAGGAACACTGACAACTAAACATTGGAAAAATTGACAAAATGAACATAATTTACCTCAGGTGCCAAATTAACTACTGGACCCTTTTTGCAGACCTACTACACATATGCACACAAGCAGGATATTCTAAAAGGACACCAAATGAAGCAGGATGCAATTCCCATCATCGCTGCCAAGTCTTCAAGGAATATTGCCAGTGATGTTAGTAACTGCTACGTTTCATTTTGCGTGCATGTTTAAGATAATGGGCTATTCCAATTTTGTTATTTTAAATGGTGTTCTTTTGTTCATTTTACAGTACAGGTACAAGCTTGCATACCAGAAGGCTAGAGGCCACCACGTTGGCTTCCGCAGTCTCCAGGACGACCCATTGCTGGTTCATTATATGCAAGTGGCTAAGATGCAGAGTGACAAGAACTACAAGAAGGACTATCACAAGGCCAAGCTGAAGTACCACACTCCTGTGGACATGCTGAGTGTTGTGCAGGCCAAGCAAGCATCTGCAGTTCAGACATATGTAGGCTACAAGAAGCTTATCCATCACTACACCTTGCTCCCTGATGCCATGCATATTGACCTCGCTCGCACAATGATGGAGATTCAGAGTGATGTAAGTCAAATTTACACGTCATTTTGTGTAACGTCTTCAATTGTAATGACAGATCTAAAAGCTTTATTTTATTTGCTTCTGATCTTTTCAGAATACCTACAAGTCTGAATACAACAACGTCTATAAGGGAGCAGGCTGGGTTCCCATCGGTTCTATTGATGTAGAGAAAGCTAAGGTTGCCAAAGCTGCTCTGGATGAAAAGTCTTACAGAACCCACCCCAGCACATTGAAGTTCACCAGTCTGACAGACCAGATGAACATGGTCTTAGCCATGAATAATTCCAAGCAGACCAATCCTGTGAGTAAACTGTGCTGATATAATGCAGTAGTCATTTTAAACCCAAAGCCACAATTCTGGAATCTCATGTCTTGTTTATTTTCTTGATTACAGGCTGCTTATAAAGCTTCTGGAGAGAAATTCATGCACACCTACCACTTGCCAGCTGACAGTCCACAGTTTCAACAAGCCAAATTTAATGCCCAATCTATAAGTGAGGTAAATCACATGATGTCAGAAGTCCTTAGTTCAGACCCTTGTAAATAAAGTTTTGCATGCTTTAGAAATGTACAAAAGACATACAGTACTATAAAAACTTGCTATTTTGAAAAATCTGTTAATCCTGGCTGTAATGAATAAAAAAAACCTCATTTGCAGTAATAGCCTTTGAACGTTAACATGTCATTCTTCCTTTTTTACAGTCACACTACAAATCTCAGTGGCGGGCAGACATTGCTAAAGGATATGACATGAAAGCTGATGCTATTCCTATACTTGCTGCCAAACAAGGAAGACATATTGCCAGCAATGTGAGTATTTTGAAAGTCATTCTCATATTTGTTCTCTAATTTTTATCAGATAAAGGAACCTTTATCTGATAAAAATGTCTTTGAATCTCCAGAGTTATTTATAGCGTGTGTTCTTTTCAATAAGAATTATCCACATGTACATATTAGTAATTACATAATAAAGTGTAATCACTTAATTTCTGACTTTACATCAAAGTTTGGGCACCCCTGGTCAATCAATATGTTGTTGATACACATACTAAACACAGAAACACTTGTACATATTTAAGTGCACAGTTACTGTTTATTTGCTGAGCTTAAAATAATGGGACCTGTGAAAAAAATGTTTTGTTTTCATTTTCCATTATTTAAACTCAGCAATGATAAATAGAAACTGTGCACTAAAATTTGCAGAATGACATATTTAGGTTTATTCCCTGCAGAGGAAACCATAGTTTGACCAGGCGTGCTCAAACTTTTGCATATGAAAGTAATGTTCAGTTAATTTCTGCTTTGTTCACAGTTCCAGTACAAGAAAGACTACGAGAAGGCTAGAGGACACCATGTTGGCTTCCGCAGTCTCCAGGACGACCCACTGCTGGTTCACTATATGCAAGTGGCAAAGATGCAGAGTGACAAGAACTACAAGAAGGACTATCACAAGGCCAAGCTGAAGTACCACACTCCTGTGGACATGCT
>JBBPCZ010000002.1:14413315-14434057 GCA_037974445.1 Brycinus macrolepidotus | reverse complement strand
AATACACCCACCACAAGCTCATGGACTCTATGGACCTGGCCCTAGCCACTGCAAACAACCAAATCATGAACAAGGTAGCCAGATCTACTGACCTCATAGATATATGTTTGTATGTGCATGTGTGTGTGTGTGTGTGTGTGTGTAATTAAATGTAGTCAGTAATTAATTTATTTTTACATTTATTTTCTATATGTAGCAAGCATATACAGCTGCTTGGAACAAGGACAAGCTGAAAATCCACGTCATGCCTGACAGTCCAGAGATCCTTCTAGCAAAGACCAATGCTATAACAATGAGTGAGGTAGGTCCAAATCATGTCTTACTGCCTTGTCTAAGTATTTGATTTATCAGTTACTGTACCATGTTAAAGCCACTTATAATCATTATTTGCATCATAAGAGAGGTGGGGTATTTTAAAAGAGTTGCTCAAGTTAGTTTTTTTTTTTTATTGCAGAAAGCATACAAAGCTGGAATGGAGGCTGCAAAAAAGAAGGGTTATGACCTCAGAGTGGATGCCATACCTTTGGTTGCTGCCAAAACCTCAACACGCATTGCCAGTGATGTGGGTACCTTTAATCGTTTAGCTCCATCTCTGATTATCTTATAATAGACTGAACTTTTGTTTAATGTATTTTATTTTACATTCACAGTACAAGTATAAACTGGACTATGTTAAGTCTAGAGGCCGCCACGTCGGCTTCCGTAGTCTTCAGGACGACCCCTTGCTGGTGCACTACATGGAGGTGGCCAGGATACAAAGTGATAAACTGTACAAGAAAGACTATCACAAGTCTAAGCTGAAGTACCACTCTCCTGTGGACATGTGGAGTGTTGCACAAGCTAAGCTGGCTTCTTCTATTCAGACCAACGCTGGATACAAACAGCACATTTCTCGCTACACAGTACTGCCTGATGCTATGAACCTGGAACTGGCTCGCAATATGCAGATGATTGCTAGCGATGTGAGTTACTATTATAACGAAAACCCTTTATTATAAAAACGTAGTTGTGTGTGACTTTAAACTCCACTCTGTATTGAAATTGCTATATGGTGTAATATGTAATAATATACACAATTTAGAACTTACTGAACATTTTTTTGAAATATTGTTTTGTCTGTTTTCACAGAACGTCTATAAGAGTGAATACAATAACTACATTAGGGGAGTGGGATGGGTTCCTATAGGTTCACTGGATGTGGAGAAAGCAAAAACTGCCAGTCGGATAGGAAGTGAAAAACTCTACCGCACGCATCCCAGCAACTACAAGTACACCAAAGATATGTCCTCCATGGACCTGGTTCTAGCTTCAACAAATAATCAGATACTGAACAAGGTAATTTGGTTACATTAAAAATTTCCCCTTATTTTGGTACTTTGCTAATGTTAATGTTAGTTTTTGTTCTGTGGTATGCAATTATTTTTTGAGGACTGAGCTTGCACATGGGGTATCAAAATTATTGCAGATGGTACTAGATTTAGAGGGTCTCTTTTTTTGCAGTTTATAGTGGATCATTCTTTATTATGAAGAGACTTTTAAAATGTTTTGTTCTTTTTGAAATATGGACATGGTTATGAGCAAGTTCCTAAATGACGATGTTAAGGTGTTCTCATTAGTGTATTTTTCCTTTAGTGTACAGTTTTCCTCTTTCTTGAAACTTTGACAAAAAGCAGCAAGATTTTTACCGGTTTCCTGTTTGATACATTGAAATATTTTGCTGTTTCTACTCACTGTAAAGTTGCAGTTTGGGCTTTTGTATGTATTGTATAGCAGAATATTATTTGAAATAAAATTACTTTTGTATAATTGAAAATTTATCAGCATATTTATATATTTGCTTGTTTACAGAAAAGCTATACTGACGCCTGGGAGAAGGACAAAACATCAATCCACATCATGCCAGATGCGATGGATGTGACTCTTGCACGTCAGAATAAGCTTAACTACAGTGAGGTTAGTAATTGCAAACATGTGTCCATTTATTTGCTTATCCTTTGAATGTGTACTTCTAGAATATCAGTTTGGTGTTTTTTGTTTTCTGTTTGTTTTTTAGAAATTGTACAAACTTGCCAATGAACTGGCGAAGAAGAAGGGCTATGACATGCGTGGTGATGCAATTCCAATTAAAGCAGCCAAAGCATCCACAGTCATTGCTAGTGATGTAAGTTTTTCTTTTACTGGGACACAAAAATGATTTTTTATGTTATTGTATAGTTGAATTTGATGTGCACAAATTGTTAAAAAAACAACTTTTATGTTTGGTAGTTCAAGTACAAGGCTGGTTATCGCAAGCAAGTTGGTCACCACATTGGAGCCCTGAGTATCAAGGATGACCCACTGCTCATGCTGGCCTTGAACTCCGCTAGGATTGCTAGTGATGCTCTGTACAAGAAAGACTTCAACAAATCCAAGACCAAGTTCCATCTCCCAGTGGACATGCTGGCATTTGAACTGGCAAAGAAGAACCAGATCCAAGTCAATGATGCCAATTACAGAACTTATCTGCACAACTGGACCTGCCTGCCAGACTCCAACGATGTTGTCCAGGCCAGACAGGTCTATGACCTCCAGAGTGATGTAAGTTTTTTGTTCTGAATTTATGTATTGCTACTGATTCATTCATAGGCCCAACACCCAATCAGTTTGTTCACCATATTTTATCTATATTTTACAGGCTGTTTATAGGGCTGATCTGAAATGGCTGCAAGGCCTGGGATGGGTCCCCATTGGTTCGATTGACGTAGAGAAAGTGAAGAAAGCTGGAGAGGTTCTGAGTGAAAGAAAGTATCGTCAGCACCCAAGCAACTTCAAGTTCACAAGTACAACCCAAGATATGGGAATGGTCTTGGCTAAAGCCAATGCTGATGTCATGAACAAGGTGGTTATTGCACTGAAATAAAAACATGCAAGTGAAATTTACTAAATGTAAACATTCATGTTCAACTGATACAATTTGATTCATTCTGACAGAAAACATATATCCAAGCGTGGGAGAATGATAAGACTAAGATCCACGTGATGCCAGATGCAATAGAGGTAGTCCATGCCAAACAGAACAAGGTCAACTACAGTGAGGTCAGTCTTTAATGGATTGGAGTTGACATCTTATGATTTTCCAGAGCAGTACGTAATACAGTGTTTTTCATGAATGTCTTCTCAGAAATTATACAAACTTGCTAATGAAGAGGCTAAGAAGAAGGGTTATGACCTGCGTGGCGATGCCATTTCAATCAAAGCAGCCAAGGCCTCAAGAGATATTGCCAGTGATGTAAGTGTTTCTTTACCATATCAACATGACGGAACAGCACAACTGCATGTGCACTGTTTTATAATTACACTTACTGGATTTCCGGTTGCAGAGAATTTTATTTCTTTTATCTATGTTTCAACCTTTTATGCTATAGTACAAGTACAAGACTGGATATCGTAAGCAAGTTGGTCACCACATTGGAGCCCTGAGTGTCAAGGATGACCCACTGCTCGTGCTAGCCTTGAACTCCGCTAGGATTGCTAGTGATGCTCTGTACAAGAAAGACTTCAACAAATCCAAGACCAAGTTCCATCTCCCAGTGGACATGCTGGCATTTGAGCTGGCAAAGAAGAACCAGATCCAAGTCAATGATGCCAATTACAGAACTTATCTGCACAACTGGACCTGTCTGCCAGACTCCAACGATGTTGTCCAGGCCAGGAAGGTGTACGACCTCCAGAGTGATGTAAGTATATCATTATATACTGTATGTGCTTGTCTTTTATAAATGCATTTTGTGAATTTGAACATTTGTTTGAGACTTCATGTTGTCTTTTTAAAATTTCATTTTTTTTCTTTTGTTTCTTATGTCTAATGCAGTTAATTCAATCTTTATTTCACAGGCTGTTTATAAGGCTGATCTGAAATGGCTGCAAGGCCTGGGATGGGTCCCCATTGGCTCGATTGATGTGGAGAAAGTGAAGAAAGCTGGAGAGGTTCTTAGTGAAAAACTGTATCGTCATCACCCAAGCAACTTCAAGTTCAAAAGCACAACCGAAGATATGGGAATGGTCTTGGCTAAAGCCAATGCTGATGTCATGAACAAGGTATTTTTTCAAATAACTTTACTACACTCTGTGATTCTTTTAGTGTTTTAACATCTTTACGTGTTTTAGTCAGTTGTAATCGGATTCAACTTTTAATTTATGTTTGTATTCTAATGTATTTTTTTTCCCACCACAGAGAAAATACATCGAAGCTTGGGAGAGTGATAAGACAAAGATTCATATGATGCCAGATACAATGGAAGTGGTCCTTGCAAGACAGAACAAGATTAATTACAGTGTGGTAAGATTCATACGTTGTTGCAGTGATGAGACACTTGTTTGGGGTTTCAACTTTTCTAGGTGTCTGAGTTTTCTTCATATTTCTGATTTCTTCTCTAGAAACAATACAAACTTGCAAATGAAGAGGCTAAGAAGAAGGGTTATGACTTGCGTGGCGATGCCATTTCAATCAAAGCAGCCAAGGCCTCAAGAGATATTGCCAGTGATGTAAGTGTTTCTTTATCATATCAACATGACGGAAAAGCACAACTGCGTGTGCACTGTTTTATAATTACACTTCCTCGCTTTCCTGTATGATTTATTCATTTTTGTGAAAAGCTTAATGGTAAATGACTGACACTGTATAAAACTGCAGTTTGAGAATTTTATTTATTTTATCTATGTTTCAACCTTTTATGCTATAGTACAAGTACAAGACTGGATATCGTAAGCAAGTTGGTCACCACATTGGAGCCCTGAGTGTCAAGGATGACCCACTGCTCGTGCTAGCCTTGAACTCCGCTAGGATTGCTAGTGATGCTCTGTACAAGAAAGACTTCAACAAATCCAAGACCAAGTTCCATCTCCCAGTGGACATGCTGGCATTTGAACTGGCAAAGAAGAACCAGATCCAAGTCAATGATGCCAACTACAGAACTTATCTGCACAACTGGACCTGCCTGCCAGACTCTAATGATGTCGTCCAGGCCAGACAGGTCTATGACCTCCAGAGTGATGTAAGTTTTTCATTCGGCATGTTGGTCTTCATGAATTTTTTTTCCTATACACCTGTTCATTTTTTTCCTATACACCTATTCATTCATTATTTTCTACTTGATGAATGGATTTTCTATAACCTTCATTTTACAGGCTGTTTATAAGGCTGATCTGAAATGGCTGCAAGGCCTGGGATGGGTTCCTATTGGTTCGATTGACGTAGAGAAAGTGAAGAAAGCTGGACAGATTCTGAGTGAAAGAAAGTATCGTCAGCATCCAAGCAACTTCAAGTTCACAAGTACAACCCAAGATATGGGAATGGTCTTGGCTAAAGCCAATGCTGAGATTGGCAATAAGGTAAAGTGACATTGCACACATAATCAGCTATTCCTTTTCATATTCATTTCATTAGTTGTTCTGAAGGAATGCTTTTAACTCTTGCTAAATGCCAAATTCTCAAATGGAGTTCATTTGTCTCTTGTAGAAACATTACACAGACGCCTGGGAGAAAGAAAAGACCAAGATTCACATTATGCCTGACGCTATGGATGTTTTGCTAGCAAAACAGAACAATGTCAATTACAGTGAGGTAAGAGTGTTTCTTTCAGTATTTAAGCTTTAAGAATAGATTTAATTTGAGTATTTGTCATTTAATGCATCATTTCAAGTTAATTAACAATTAATATTTAAATCTCTTTTTCTCTGGGACAGAAAAGGTATAAACTTGCCAACGAAGAATCAAAGAAGAAGGGTTATGACCTGCGCAGTGATGCTGTTTCTATTAGAGCAGCTAAAGCATCTAGAGACATCATCAGCGATGTAAGCACTGTCTTGTCTTACTCATTTCTGTGCAGTGGTTAAACATAAATGACCAATTCTCATAATCAAATTTATGTTCTGTTCCTTCACTTTTTCCTTGGTAGTACAAATATAAGACTGGATATCGTAAGCAAGTTGGTCACCACATTGGAGCCCTGAGTGTCAAGGATGACCCACTGCTTGTGCTGGCCTTGAACTCCGCTAGGATTGCTAGTGATGCTCTGTACAAGAAAGACTTCAACAAATCCAAGACCAAGTTCCATCTCCCAGTGGACATGCTGGCATTTGAACTGGCAAAGAAGAACCAGATCCAAGTCAATGATGCCAACTACAGAACTTATCTGCACAACTGGACCTGCCTGCCAGACTCCAACGATGTTGTCCAGGCCAGGAAGGTGTATGATCTACGCAGTGACGTAAGTTTTTTTTTTATGAAAAGTTTTGTCCTCAATTTTATGCAAACATTTTTCAATACGTAAGCAGATTGCAGCCTTATAAACAATCTTTCCTTTTTAGGCTGTATACAAAGCTGACCTAGAGGACCTGAAAGGCATTGGGTGGGTTCCAATTGGTTCAGTGGATGTTGTGAAAGCAAAGAAAGCAGGCGAGATCCTCAGTGATCGCCTCTACAGGCAGAAACCAGCCGCATTTAAATTCACACAAGACACGCAGGCCATGCCTTTCGTCCTGGCGAAGACAAATGCTGACAATCGAAACCAGGTAACATAATGACTAATGTTATTTTAATTGTTTCCATATGATTGGAAACGTACGAAAAGATGAAATCAGCCAGACTGAAAATTAACTAAAAAATCAAGAAAGCAAACTGATTACCAGCTAATAAGAGGAAAATGTACTTTTGATGTACGAGTGCAATATTGCAGTTTTAAACATTTAAATGAGTATTACTGCTCACCATACTTTGTTCTGATGATTGCCCTTTTCCTTGTGTCTGATCATTGGTTATACAAAATAACAAAATTAATAGTGATATATTGTTGTTGTTTTTTTTTTGCTGTTACATTTTAGCACCAATACATTGCAGCCTGGGAGGCTGATAAGGTCAAGATCCATATTAACCCTGACACCCCAGAAATTCTGCTCTCTAAGGCCAATGCCATTGTCAACAGCAGGGTAGGTTTCCAGTGTCAACAGTTATTTTTATAATATTTACAGTTTTATAATATTACTTCATATGACTGTTTATAGACCTTAATTTTTGAGTTTTACAATCTGATTTAAAAATACAGAAACTGTACAGACAAGGAGTCGAGGACAGCTTTAGGAAAGGTTATGACCTTAAACCTGACGCTGTCTCCATTAAAGCTGCCAAAGCATCCAGAGACATCATTAGTGATGTGAGTATACCATGTTGTTTTTCAAGTACTAATAATATTGTAATTTAGGGTAATTGAACTGAAGAAACTTGAATTTGCAGTAGTCATGACAATGCCTGAAAAGAAAATTATGCTCCCGTTTTTGTTTAGTACAAATACAAGACTGGATATCGTAAGCAAGTTGGTCATCACATTGGAGCCCGATGTGTCAATGATGACCCATTGATCATGCTGGCCTTGAACTCCGCTAAGATTGCTAGTGATGCTCTGTACAAGAAAGACTTCAACAAATCCAAGACTAAGTTCAACCTCCCAGCGGACATGTTGAATCTTGAACTGGCGAAGAAATGTCAAATCCAAGTCAATGATGCCAATTACAGAACTTACCTGCACAACTGGACCTGCCTGCCAGACTCCAACGACGTCGTCCAGGCCAGGAAGGTGTACGACCTGCGTAGTGATGTGAGTTTTTTTGCATGCCCATTTACTTAAAACCATTTTACCACTCTCTCTTTTTTCATCAAACTGAAGAAAAATAACAACAATGTATTTATTCTTATTTTTGTCGCATGTAAAACCAGGCTGTGTACAAAGCTGATATGGAATGGATTAGAGGCACAGGTTGGGTTCCTATTGGCTCCATTGATGTAGAGAAGGTCAAAAAAGCTGGTGAAATCTTGAGTGAGAGGAAATACCGTCAGCATCCAAGCAACTTTAAGTTTACTAGCAAAACAGACTCTGTTCCAATGGCTCTCGCCAAAGCCAATGCTCAGATTATGGACCAGGTACTTTTATTCTAGTTTTGCTAGCAAATAATTATTAAATGGCTGTATAGTTGGACATATAAAAAGCAATGCTTGGAAATGGAGCATACGTTTCATCTCTTTTCTTAATCAATTTTGCTTTGCAGAGAGCTTATGTTGATGCCTGGAATAAGGATAAAGTCAATATCCACATCATGCCAGATACGCCTGAGATCACGTTGGGCAGACAGAACAAACTCAACAATAGCATTGTAAGTGGCACTTGTTTATGGTTTGTGGAAAATATCCATACAAAAAGGGTACAATTTTCAGCCCATAAACATAATTCTGACTTAATGTTATTGTCCTACTACAGAAATACTACCACCAAGCCTATGTAGATGGTCTTAAAAAAGGATACTTCCTTCCAAGAGATGCTGTTGCAGTTAAAGCTGCCAAGGCCTCCAGAGACATCATCAGTGATGTAAGTATCTATGCTTTAAATATACATAAATAATTTACATACAAAACCTAGCTCATGCCTCATAATTGCAATGTTGCAGTACAAGTACAAAGCCGGCTACAGAAAGCAACAGGGACATCACATTGGAGCCCGAAGTGTCAAGGATGACCCATTGATCGTGCTGGCCCTGAACTCTGGCAAGATTGCAAGTGATGTCCTGTACAAGAAGGACTTTAACAAATCCAAGACCAAGTTCAATCTCCCAGTGGACATGTTGAATCTTGAGCTGGCCAAGAAATGTCAAATCCAAGTCAATGATGCCAACTACAGAACTTACCTGCACAACTGGACCTGCCTGCCAGACTCCAATGATGTTGTCCAGGCCAGGAAAGTGTATGATCTGAGAAGTGATGTAAGTATATGTCTTCTGGGATGCTCTAATTGCTATCTATTACATACATGTATTGTAGTCATTAGTGCACTGTTGCCTTTTAGACACATTCAAACAATAAGCTGGCACTTAATAGCATTATTACCTCACAGTTGACCATGTTTCAAACATGTCTTCTTAGGCTGTATACAAGGCTGACTTAGAGTGGCTCCGTGGAATTGGCTGGATGCCACAAGGCTCTGTTGATGTTCTTAAAGCCAAGAATGCCCAGAAAATCCTCAACGAAAGACTGTACAGGCAGCCTCCCAGCACAGTCCCATTCACCAGTGCAGTGGACTTGCCTGTCATTGTTCTGGCCAAGCAGAATGCTGATATCCTCAGTGATGTAAGCTGCTCTCATTCTTCCAGCAAACAATGTTTATATTCTAAGTCACTCCAATATTTTCTGTGTAATATTCTAATGTTTTGTGGTAAACAACTATGTGTATTAGTTATACTACAATAATGCCACCGAAAAAATTTATGTCAAATAAAGGGCTACCTTTAGTTAAGAGCCTTTCTAATTTTCTATACTCTTTGATAACAGAGGAAGTACAGAGAGGTGTGGGACAAGGACAAAACAACTATCCATATGAACCCAGACACACCTGCAATTGTGCTGTCCAGGGCCAATGCTGTTGCTGTCAGCAATGTAAGTGAACCCTTCAAATATTCAATAGTTTTTTTCCTGATTGTTTTAATTGATTATTGGAATTTTCACTGACTGCTTGTCCTTTTAACAGAAATTGTACACTAAAGACTGGGACAACCAGAAGGCAAAAGCATACCAGATCAAAGAGGATGCTGTCTCTGTTTTGAAGGCCAGAGCATCTAGAGACATTGCTAGTGATGTAAGTCTTACCGCAACACGAAATATCATTTTTTGATTCTCAAAAGTGCACAAAAAACCTTTATCATTTTCCCCTGGGCAGTACAAATACAAGGAAGGCTATCGTAGGCTATCTGTTTGAACTGAAGAAACGTGAATTTGCAGTAGTCATGACAATGTCTGAAAAGAAAATTATGCTCCCGTTTTTGTTTAGTACAAATACAAGACTGGATATCGTAAGCAAGTTGGTCATCACATTGGAGCCCGATGTGTCAATGATGACCCATTGATCATGCTGGCCTTGAACTCCGCTAAGATTGCTAGTGATGCTCTGTACAAGAAAGACTTCAACAAATCCAAGACTAAGTTCAACCTCCCAGCGGACATGTTGAATCTTGAACTGGCGAAGAAATGTCAAATCCAAGTCAATGATGCCAATTACAGAACTTACCTGCACAACTGGACCTGCCTGCCAGACTCCAACGATGTCGTCCAGGCCAGGAAGGTGTACGACCTGCGTAGTGATGTGAGCTGACATTTCATCAATCAGTATTTTTGAGCAGGAGTTACGTAGGTTTATAGATTGAGTATAATTTTACATATTATGATTTTTCTTTTTATAATGCACAGGCTGTATACAAGGCTGATCTGGAGTGGCTGAAAGGATGTGGTTGGAGCCCCCATGAGTGTCTAGAAGTAAAGAAGGTGAAGAATGCCCAGCAGATCCTGGCTGATGTAAGTCTTTGGAGGTTATGGATATTGAAATGTTACACATAGCTACATTTTTTCAGAGCTTATCAAAAATGCTGTTTTTCTTGAATGTTGTTTATAGAGAGGCTACCGTGTGAAGCTGGATGAGCAGAAGTACACAACTCCAATAGACAGGGTTGATCTTCTGTGTGCCAAGAATGCAGCTAGCGTCCTCAATGAGGTGAGAAATCACATTTCTAAAATTCTAGTTTGTGTAATGTGATATTCAATGGTGTACTGAACCTGTATTTTGATGAATTTACTTTCCTCGTTGTTCATGTGTCTCAGGCAAACTACCGTGAGGCGTGGCACCGTGATAAGGTCAAATACACAATGCTGGACACCCCAGTTCTGGCAACAGCCAGGCAGGTGGCCAAGAATACTCACCCAGTAAGAGAGTTTTTCCTTGTAATTTTTTGAGTGCGAATGAAATTTTCTGAAGTTTCTGAAACATGCTTGAATAAAGATACACACTGTATTTCACTCTTCACGTACAGACACTCTACACCAAGGACTGGGATAAGATAAAGGCCACCTCATACTTCATGCCTGGAGATGCTGTTCCCATTAAACAATGCATCAGCACCAGCAAAGTGCAAAGTAATGTAAGTAAACAATCCAGTAATGTTTCTGACTTTTAAAATGTCTGGAGCTCTATATACTGCTACTGTCAGAAGGAAACCTATTATTTCTGTTGTCCCATAACGTTGCTTTTTTGGAGGTACAAGGTTTTGTTCCAGGAGCATATTGTGTGTTTGTATATTGCATGTTACATAATTTTATGTACGCACAAAACTCTCTGACCTTTTTTGTGCAGTACAAGTACTTGGAGGGCTATCGTAAGCAAGTTGGTCATCATATTGGAGCCCGAAGCATCCAGGATGACCCGCTGATGATGCTGGCTGTGAATTCCGCTAAGATTGCTAGTGATGCCCTGTACAAGAAAGACTTCAACAAATCCAAGACCAAGTTTAACCTTCCTGTTGATATGTTGGCATTTGAATTAGCCAAGAAGTGTCAAATGCAAGTCAATGATGATAACTATAGAACTTACCTGCACAACTGGACCTGCCTACCTGATCAGAATGATGTTATTCAGGCCCGCAAAGTCTATGATCTTTGCAGTGATGTAAGTGTTACACTTCAGTAGACTTCTTTGTATTTTTTGATAGTTTTAGATTTGGAGATGGGTGCCAAATGATAATCAAGATAATAGGAAGTTAAATGCTCCCTCTCTTCTTCCTCTGCTAGAATGTCTACAAGGCAGATTTGGAATGGATCCGTGGCTGTGGATGGGTGGCTGCTGATTGTGTTGATCATGTTAAAGTCAGAAAAGCCCAGCAAATCCTTAATGATGTGAGTGCTCGTAGTTTATCTAATTAACTCAAGTCCTATATATAGTGAGAATTCATCATCTTACCTCAATGCCTGCTTCTGTTTCCTCTAAACAGAGACAGTACAAGAAAAATGCCAAGGAAAACTTTGCCAAGTTCACCCTCGTTGTCGATCGCCCTGAAATTGTCTTGGCCAAGGTTAATGCTTTCAACCTCAGTGATGTAAGTATTTTATGAGGTTATTTGCTATCTGTTGTAGTCAGTTAGACTTTAATGAATGCTAATTATGAAATGTAATATTCTCTGCTGAGTAACGGTTGATTCATTCAATAACTGGGAATCCGCACTAAATGACTGGTTTCAGAATATGTAAAGTTAATTACTTTTTACTATTTAACATGGTTATTTCATTTGGCTGCATTTAATTTTTTGTTGTTTTTGGAAGTCACATTGTATTTTTGGGGGGCAGCTGGTGGCCTAGTGGTTAGGGAGTTTGCCCTGCGATCAGAAAGTTGTGGGTTCGAATCCCAAGACTGCTAGTGGCTACTCTGAGGTACCCTTGAGCAAGATACCGTCCCCACACACTGCTCCACCAAACACCGCTCCCCGGGTGCTGTGTTCCTGGCTGCCTGCTGCTTCACTTGGTGAATGGGTTAAATGCAGAGAAGAATTTCATGCTGTTCACACGCTGTTCATGCTGTGGTGTGTTCATGTATGACAAAATGGCCACTTTACACTTTTTAAACATATTCTTATACTCACAAAAGCTGCCTTATAAAATGATTTCATTAGAAATTCTACTATAAATGCATCATTTATGACTTCTTGTTCTTGCTTTCATGCATCTTTCAGGTTTTATCATATTTTTATTTTTTATTTGCCAGAATATGCTGTTTTTATGATTCCAGTTCCTTATATGTGTTTCTTAATTGTAATTCTATTTCCTGTTTTGTGCAGCTAAAGTACAAAGAGTCCTTCAACCTGGAGAAGGGTCACTACATTGGGTCTGAGGATACACCACAGTTGGCCCACAGCAGGGAGTTTGCAAAGAACATCAGTGAGGTAAAGAATAACCTTTCCACTCAATCTTACAACTTAAAAAACAAAATACATTTGAATGTTCCCTTTGTGTAACATATGCTTTGTTGTTTTAGAAACTGTACAAACTTGGTTGGGATGAAACAAAAGCCACCGGTTATCAGCTGAACCATGAATACCTCCCACTTAAAGTAGCCAAGAAAAGCAGAGACGCTGTCAGTGATGTGAGTGCCTTTTTTATAGTTTTTTTCAATATGTGTGGTGAGTATGTTATCAAATTAAAAACACCACAACTTAAGACACCTGTTTTTATCTGTTAATTTGTTAATCAAATAACTTTTTTGACCTTTACAGGTTAAGTACCACAACGCTCATGAAAAAGCCAAGGGTCACTATTTGGCCGGTACACTGGTTGACTTCCCTGAGGTGGTCCACTTTGGTAAAATCGAAAAGATGAAGAACCTGGTAAGCTGCAGTTTAATTAGTACATCTAATTAATAACTGTAAATAACTGTAGCCCATGGTTTTAAAGTGAAATCTTTTAATGCCTTTTTATGCTAAATATTATTAAATATTATTCTATGACTTTTTCATCTTTTCCTACAGAGAGACTACCACAAGGACTATAATACGACCAAGACAAAGCTACACATTCCTGCTGACATGATCAGCCACGTGGTTGCCAAGAGATGCCAAGACATCTTGAGCGAGGTGCAGTACCGCACCTACCTGCACCAGTGGACATGCCATCCTGACCAGAATGATGCTATCCGTGCCCGCAAGGCCAACGAGATCCTGAGTGATGTAGGTTATCTCCGAATTTCTGTACAAAATAGTCAAACACTCTTGCTAATTTGTCAAACCAAGTAAGATGGAATTATATGATTTTTAAACTTTTTTGGCAGGTGTTCTACAAAGATGACCTTAACTGGATGAAGGGCATTGGCTGCTATGCGTGGGACACACCTGAAATTGTGCGTGCCAAGAAGTCTTATCAGCTTCAGAGTGAGGTGAGTAGCAATTTCAAGGACCAAGCAACTTTCCCTAAACTGCAGATCCAGTCTCACTTATGTTCTCTTTACAATTACATTCTGTGCTTCTGTGTTTGTTTTAAACAGATCAAGTATAGGGCAGAGAGTAAGAAGGAATTCAATAACTACTCCATTGTGACAGACACCCCTGTGTATGTGACAGCTATACTGGGCCACACATGGGCTAGTGAGGTATGTCCTCAATCATTTATTAATGGACAAAATAATTTTGTTTTCAGTCTTAAAGCACAGTTTTGGAGAGTCATATGACACTTTTTTCCTTTTCTCCACAGCTGAACTATAGAGAAGCTTACCACAAAGAGAAGCACTTGTACACCACCGTTCTAGACACCTATGACTATGCAAGATGCTTCAACCTGAAGCAGCTTTACAGCACTGTAAGCCTGAAGAATTAGATGTCTTCAATGTATTTGCCTCAGTCTATGTTGCTATATGCATTGTCTTTTCACCCACAGAAAGCATACTCCGCTCTCTGGGACAGGATCAAGGCAAAGAGCTACAGCATCCCTCATGACTCTCATGCTTTGGTCCATGCTAAACAGCAGAAGGTCGTCTTGAGCAAAGTGAGTCCAACCCATTATCAGCTTTCCTTTTCCAAATCCAGACTGACACTTTGAATCAGAGAATGAACATACTGTGATTTCTGATCACAGGTGAAATACAAGGAGGATTATGAGAAGTTTAAGGCCCTCTACAGCCTGCCTAAGTGCCTGGCGGATGATCCAGCCACTGCCAGATGCATCAAGGCTGGTAAACTCAACTTGGATGTAAGTAAACTGTCTCTTTCCTTAGAGTGGGTGGTTTACCCGATCACAGCAATTTCTCCCTATGATTGCTTTTCCATCTTTTTCAACAGCGTTTGTACAGGCAGAACTGGGAAAAGACCAAAGCCAAAATTCATGTGCCTCCAGACATGCTGGATGTGGTGGCTGCCCGCAATACCCAAAAAATGATCAGTGAAATTGATTACCGTAAATACCTGCACCAATGGATCTGCCTGCCTGACATGCAGGTCTACGTGCATGCCCGCAAAGTCAATGAGCAGCTGAGTGATGTGAGTGAACTCTTTAACATATTTTGCCATTCTGAATTGCTCTTGCGCACATAGAACTGTATGTTTGCTATGTACAGGTGAAAATTAAGTGATCTGCTTTGTGTCTGTTAAATTCTTATCATAAATTCCCCCACAATGTCAAGATCCAGTAGAATTTCAGTATATAATGCAGTGGACTGGAACCTTTTTGACATTTTTGATCTCGTGTTTTTTTTTAACCGTACTTCAACATTTCTATTCTCTCATCTAGGAACAAATGTAATTTATTTAATGGTGTGAGATAAATGAAAATGGTTAAAAGGAATTTAAGCAGAGTTTCCCTGACATTGATTGTATACTGCTTGTCTCTTGACAGATCTTCTACAAGGATGACATGAACTGGCTAAAGGGAATTGGCTGTTATGTTTGGGACACCCCTGAGATTCTGCGCTGTAAGCAAGCTATGAAGCTGCAGAGTGAGGTACGCATGGACCCTCCCTTGCTTGTAGTATCTGCCCCTATGTCATGTTACACATGCTCCTCTTACCCTCCATTTTCTCCCTTTTGATTTGATTTCAGTCACTGTACAGAGCTAAAGGAATTGATCATTTCAAAAACTACTCTGTTGTGATGGAAACTCCTGTGTATGAGACATGCAAGACGAGCGCCCAGAACTTGAGTGAGGTAAATTTCTCCATATTCTAATAAGATATTATTACTCAACATCATTTTTAAATAATGATAACTGCATATTTTGGCCACTATTTGAATTAGCATTCCAAGTGAGCCTGTCCGGTTCATTAACCGCTGTCCTTCCCTTCTCCAGCTCAACTACCGCAATGACTATGTCACCAATGTAAGAGGTAAAAACACTGCTCCTGCGGTGACTGTTGACACAGAAAGGGCTCGTTTGGCCAACTACATCCAGAGTGATGTAAGACTGCTCTTTGATTGTATACATAATATAAATATTATATATTTAACATTTTTTATTTTTCTATATTCTAATGTATATTATATTCCTTTTTACCTAGAACTTTTACAAAGAGGCCAACAAGAGCTTCATGCCCACTGGCTATGCTCTTCCTTATGACACACCACTTAACAAACATGCCAAGTCCGGCACCACCATCGCCAGCAATGTAAGAAGGCATCATAACATGCTTCATAACTGAAATATTGTCATTTGATCCTACTATTGTATCTCAACATGTGTCTTGTTCCAATATTCACAGGTGAAGTACAAGGAAGCTTATGAACTTATGAAAGCCAGGAGTTATAAACTAGATCCCAATGGTGTCAATTTTGTCACCATCAGAAAGGCCAACGCGGTCACCAACACAGTAAGAGCAATAATCACAAACACTCAACTTTTGAAATATATTCCTGTTTGGGTCAGAGAAAAAAAACAGTTTAGCAATATTTGCTTGTCTACATCTTGTACTTTTAGCGACTTTACCGTGCCAAGTATGAGAAGGAGAAGGACAAGATTCACTCTGTGTATGACACTCCTGAGATCAAGCAGGTTAAGGCTACCCAGGAAGCCATCAGTGATGTGAGTAACCCAGATTTGACTTTTGTTTGATTTCATTTCTTTATAAAGTATTGAAATGGTACTAAACATCTTCTGTGATTCTCAATAGGTTTGTTATAAGGAGAAATACTACAACAGCAGAGGAACACTCTTGCCCATGCCTATTACTCCACAGCTACTGCACTGCTTCCACGTCAATGAGCTCAACAGTGACGTATGTACCCTACACATTCAACATTACAACACACTGAAACATAATGTATAATCAGAAGAAGAAAATCTTAATGATTAAATTTTTTGTGCTACTTTGCTCAAGATGACAATGTACTTCTACTGAAAACAATGTTTTTGTTTTCATTCCTTATAGTTGAAATACAAAGAGGATCTGCAGTGGCTGAGAGGCATCGGCTGCTTTGTGTTTAACTCCCCTGAGATGGTCCGCATCCGCGAGTTCAATAAATTTAGGGTAATTATAAAAATGGCGATGATTAAATCTACATCTACCACCCCTACACACTGAAAATGTTTCATCCTTATAATTTTATGTTCTTCGGTCTAATTAGTATTTTACTTTTTCGCCAAAGTCTTCCTATAATATTGAGGCAAAGAAGAACTTTGCCAACTTCTCTGTGGTCTTGGACACTCCGGAGTACCAACGTGTGTCTGAGCTAAAGACCCACATAAGTAATGTGAGTTGTTAATTTTTTCCTTTGAGGTAATAACCCTGCAATAAATCAACCATATTTTCAAGTGACCACTTAATTTTCGATGCCATGTCCATCTTTCTCCTGTCAGCTGGTCTATAAAGCCGATGGCAATGTGCAGAAGACCAAGTGCACCAGTTCTGCAGATGCTATAGAATTCAAGAGAGCCAAATGGGCCCAGACCCTTACAAACAAGGTATTTTTTAAATTTTATAATAAAATATACTCTTGGGGTTATTATAAACTTTTGTAAAATGACAAACTTTTTGCAAATAGTTTTCTCTTTGGCTTCCAAATAATTTTGCAGACATTGTGAGCAATGATTGTTTAGAGACTGTGTCCATGCAGATTTTCTACTTTTGTATGATGTGCCTGTCCCTTTTATAGTGGTTGTACACTGACCTGGCTTCCAAAGAGAGAGCCTTCTACACCCCAGAGTCTCATACGCCAATGCTGGACCATGCCAGATCTATGAAAGTAGTGTACAGTGAGGTAAGTCACATTATTAATAAGGTCTGAAGCAATTTGTTCAGCACACTTTCGTATGTTATAAATGCTTCTTTTTTCTACCTTCAGAACAAGTACAAAGAACAGTATGAGAAGATGAAGCACAGGTACACTGCTATCCATGACACACCCATCTTGGTCCGTGCCAAAAAGGCCTACCTTAATTCCAGTGATGTAAGTCTGTGTCTTATTTAGAGTCTAATCTGCTCATTGTGTATGCCTTATTTAAGAGTTTTTTTTTTCTAATTCTTTTGTTGCTACTTGGTATTTTGCACAATTATTTATTGCTGTCTACCTCAATCTTTGAATTCCTTTGCATTTTTTGCACACTTATTAAAGTCATAATACTGTATTCTCTCACACTAGTACTATTACTGCACTCTCTCTTTAGCCCTGTCCTGACCGCACTTGTCATGTTCTGTTTTTTGTTCTTTGTGTTGCACCATGGTTCTAGAGGAACATTGTTTCACTGTATATTGTGTATATGGTTGAAATGAACACCTACTTGACTTGACTTGGTCTGCACATTGCTCTTGTAGACTGTTCTAAGGGTTTTTTTTTTCTTGTTTTAGCTGCGCTACAAGGAGACCTTTGAGATGTCCAAAGGACACTACCACACTGTTAAGGATGCACTGGACATTGTTTGCGCTAAGCGGGTCAGAGATGACATCAGCGAGGTCAGTGGAGAGTTTCTTTCTTTCTCCATTGAAAATGCAGTGGAAATGGTGCTTAGTCCCTTACTGTCTGCCTTCATCACAGGTTAAATACAGAGAGAAGTACATCAGCTCACTGGGCACCTGGAAGTCCATCCCAGACCGTCCAGAGTTCTTCCACAGCAGGGCTGTGAGAGACTGCATCAGTGATGTGAGTGTGACAAGTCTTTCATACTGTATAAGCGTGTAAAATATTAAGATGTTCTGGTCAAGATGAATTTTTTAAAACAAATGTTGATGATTATGTCTTCTTATTCATAACAGATTAAATACAAAGAGGATCTAGACTGGCTCAAGGGCATTGGCTGCTATGTGTGGGACACACCAGTGATGGTACAAGCTGAGCAAAACAAGACACTCTACAGTGAGGTAAAGAACATTTTAATCATATAATCAATACATTTCTGAACTGACAAATTAATGACACCTTTGTCTCTTGTCTTCTTTTGTACTCCTTTTGTTAACAGAGGCTCTACAAAGCATCATTTGAGAAGAACAGGAGCAACTTTAAGTACACATGTGACACACCTTTCTTTGAGGCTGCGAAAAATGCTTCTGTCCTTATTAATGACGTAAGTTAAACGGAGTATTCTCTTATATGTTTCCAAAACAGTAAAATATATTAATAATAAGAGAATTATGACATTTCATCGGACAAGTATGCCATGTTTTATAATAATAATAATAATGATAATAATAATAATAATAATTATTATTATTATTAGTAGTAGTAGTAGTAGTAGTAGTATGTATAAAAGATCAACATGTATTTCTTTCTTTGCATCTGAAGTGAATACAAGGTAAATTACCGAATGGATACGCTGAAGATGGTTTTAATGTGATTTTTTTAATGTGTAAAATCTTTATATATGTATATCTGCTTTACTTATATGTTTCTCTTTCCCCTGGATGAGTGTGTAAGGCATCTTTCTCCTGGGTGAGTGGTTAAGCCTCACTGGACTGGAGGCAGGTGTCTTTAACCGTTTCTTTAATGTTCTGAGCAGAGAGCCTATCGCGCTGAATATGAGAAGTCTAAGGATAAGTACACCGTAGTTGTAGATGACCCTAGAAACGTCCTGGCTAAAGAGGTCAACAAGCTGAGCCAGGTAAACCCCCAGCTCCAGCCTACATCAGGGGCCCGAGCATGAGGCCAGCTCAGACCGACTGGATGGTGCTGTCGCATGCCTACGATGTCACTAATTTATGTTTCGTTCTCTCTCTCAGGTGTCATGCAAATGACTCTCAGTGGGTTCTTTGAGTGTGCAGCACAATATCAGTCTCTATACTCCAAAGAGTATCGCATTCCAATTCCAATCTGTGATATAAAAGACATAATAGCTAAAAAAGTGGTTCTGGCTCAGAAAGGCCTTCATTTAAACAAGAGCATTTGTTTCTACCTACCTAGATGTAAGAGCCTGATATTAGAGCAAGCCTCTCTCTGGACTGCAGAAGCCACTGTCCGGCCCCCCCTCTCTCCCTCTGCCCTTATTTCTGTAGCATGACCTCTGTGTCTGTGTTGTGTGTGTGTATGTTTATGTCTCCTCTGTGGACAGGCCAAGTATAAGTTTAGGGCCAAGGAGCTGCTCAAGAGCGGCTGCAACGAGCTGCTCCGCCCTGACATTCTGAACGCCCTTTACAACTCTAGCATGTGGAGTAAGGTAACCATCTGCCCCCAGGCAATCCCATGGCCACCAAGAAACCTAATGCCTCCATTCTCTACTCCTAACTCCACAGTTTGTGGTTTGATGCTATCACCATCATTACTTAAGGCCTTACTTTCTCATCTTTCTCATCATCATTGCTTCTTAATCATCCATATGTAATGTCAGGTGTGAGATGGAGGAATCTGTTGAAGAAAGCAACATTTCATATGAATATTCATATTACACAGACGTATGTATGTATATAATGAATTTTAGCCTGTTTTAGCTGTTACTTTGTATTAAGTCAGTTGTTTTTGAAAACCTATAGGAATGTATAAACTTTCTGTAATGTGCTAATGCTAATGTAAAAGACAATAGAATAACAAAACAGCAAAAGGGATTGCAAGCCTTGGTTTAGTTTTTCTCAGAGGGACTGTAGCCACCTCCAAAACAGAGCGCCGGTAATAATGTCAGTGTCATCACCGTCTTTCTATGTAATGTAGCCTGAAGTTGCTTTCAACCTCCGACTTTGACTTTTGACTTTGAGTGTTGCATGCTCTTTTGTGCATGTTTGATGTGGACTGTATTTAAAGTTAAATATTGCTTGATTATACCTGGCAAGCATGGATGGATGGATGGATGGATTCTAACCAAGCTAGTTCCTCAGTGTGTGTGTGTGTGTGTGTACATACATATATATATATATATATACTACCAACACACTACACGCACACACACACACACACACACACACACACACACACACACATATATATATGTGTGTGTGTGTGTATGTGTGT
>JBBPCZ010000002.1:14392803-14408468 GCA_037974445.1 Brycinus macrolepidotus | reverse complement strand
ATGTGGGGGGGGGGTGGAGGTGGGGGTTAAACACACACACACACACACACACACACACACACACACACACACACACACACTCTCTCTCTCTCGCACACACACACACACACACACACACACACACACACACACACATTTATTTATTTATTTATTTATTTATTTATTTAATTGTTTTTTACATATATTTACACAAATATTTATGCCCAGATAATTACTTTACACATCATCTCCATAGATACCTTCTTTGCACAGTACTGTATGTCATACTGATTCTCCAGTACCCCTGAAACCCATTCCTTACCCATTCTTTAAGGACATCATTTGGTAGTGACCCTTACCCTCCTCATCTCTGACCTTAAACCTCTTCTTACTAGCACTTAGTTTTAACCTTTTACCTTTTGCTTACTTCACCTACGTGTGATTTTAGGTCATCCTAATGGGACTCTAACACATTTATAACGTTTTTTTTTTGATGTGACCATTGAGAATAACAAACAAATTTTCCTTTTCAAGCCTGATAACATTCATCCTTATGTTTTCTTGTTTTAACTCATATTTTCCCCTTTTACATTTTATCTGCTAAAACTCCACACGATGGAGACGTTTTCAAACTTTCATTTTGGATCATTGGCATTTTCATTTTCAGGTTACTTTTTTTTCCACATACATATTTCTTTAAGAATTCTAGACATTTGACCTGAAATCACTTTTTTACCCTTTGGTGTTTTTTGTTAAATACGTGAGAAGTGGTTCAGCGCAAAGAATTAGTTTATTTGTTGTACTGAGTTGCTCTGGTGGGCATTTCCTCTCAGTACCAGTACAAGAAGAAATTTGAGGAGAGTAAAGGTCATTACCATATGATTCCTGACACACCTGAGCAGCTTCATCACAAAGAGGCCTCAGAGCTGCAGAGCCATGTAAGTCCCACATATTCCTGCCCTTTCCAGTTGACATCACCTGCTCTGTGTGTGTGTGTGTGTGTGTGTGTGTGTGTGTGTGTGTGTGTGTGTGTGTGTGTGCGTGTGTGCGCGCGTTTGGAAAAGAGAGAGAGAAGAAGCCTTCTTGTTGCTTACATTTCACACTTTAATAAATGCAGGCCTTCTGTTTCTGTCAGATAGAAATAGCATATATTGTTTCATTTGTTTGTATTCATTTTTCCTATAAATCTATATTACAGTGACTATTTTTGGATAAATTATGTAAGTACTTTTTATGGAAGTCATAAAACCTTTTCATTAAAAGCGGTTTGTTAACTCCAAACATGGTTATTTATTGGAATTGACATAAACTTGATAGCTTTAGCCGGCAAGTACAAAAATACGTTTTTTCTAACATTAACAGCTTGAAAATATCTTATTTCTTGCCTGAAAATACAGAGGTTGTGTGATATTATATATGAGGTCAAGTACCTCTGGGTACAGACACTTCATTAGTTAAATAGTAATGCTATTCAGTTTACCATTAATGCAGTCAGTTATGTATTCTCTTGATTTGACAACTAAAATTGCACTAGTTAAAATATATCTGGCCTTTGTGGGTCTGTCCAAATACAGGTGAAGTACAAGGAGAAATATGAGAAGGAGAAAGGAAAGGCCATGCTGGACTTTGAAACTCCAACTTACATGACCGCCAAGGAAGCACAGCATATGCAGAGCCAGGTAAATCCTGCAAAATTGATCTAAATCCTAAATCCTCTTTGGAGGCAGGTTCTTATTTCCTATTTAGGAACCTTTTATGTTTAAAAAAATGTTTTGGAATTCAGAAAAAAACACCTTTAAGCTATTTTATACATGTACAAAAATGATATATTTCTTACTTTCTCCTTTTTCTTTCATTATAATAAGTCAGTGTAATGTTGCATTTATTTTCATATGTAGAGAATATGAATTAAAAAATGCATTATTTACACTGATTAAATAATAATAAATCAATATTAAGTGCTTACCCATTCTAAAAGTAAACACACATTGACAATAATGTGGACATACATTGTTGTAAATTCTCTGGCTGCAAATTTTAATTGGGACATTGCCACCGTCGCTGAATGCATCACTAGTAAGATGGTCTGATAGGGTTAAAAGTGCTTTAATAATTAATTATATGCAGAATAAGTATACACACCAGCGAGTCACAATTTTCCATCCAAGACCCCAGGCGATGGTAAAGTATGTTTTGTTTTTTGTCTGTTTTATGTCCTTGTCTTTCGAGTCTACCTATATTGTGTTGAATTATTTGAACATGAACATTTGTTTTCTGCACCCTGTAGAGGACAAGTGAAAAAAAGTTATTAGGATAAGAACAGATCAGACCTGTGACCAGTCTGTATTACCGTGGCTTCATGTGTCTTTCACTCTCTCATTTTTGCAATGGATAGAAAGACTATAAGAAGGACTTTGAGGAATACATGAAAGGCAAGAACCTCTCAGGCTTGGAGGTCACCCCTGCAATGATACATGTCAGACATGCAACCAAAATTGCTAGTGAGGTAACAGATGGACTTGTCTACATTTTGTTTTTCCCATCCTGGTAATCATACTAAGACCACAGCCACACGCCCATATTAATACAGCCAGTGCGTTTGATGTTCCTGGTCACACCCGAGTAGTGAGCAGTTTGTGGTTAGTTTTGCATGGTTCTCCACCCAGTCATAATACACTCATTAATATCCCTTCCTTGACCCAAGTGTTCTGTGAGTGTTTCAAGTTTTCTGAGAGTGTTTCAAGTTTTTGTGTTTCATGTTGTTTTTGAGTGTTCCAAGTGTTCTGTGAGTGTTTCAAGTTTTTGTGTTTCATGTCGTCTTTGGGTGTTCCAGGTTTTCTGTGAGTCTTTCACGTTTTTGTGTTTCATGTTGTTTTTGAGTCTTCCGAGTTTTCTGTGAGTGTTGCAGGTTTTCTGAGTTTGTTTTGTCTCGTCCCTTGTTAATGCTCTCTTCAGCCACCTTCCGATATAGTATATCACCAACTGAAGTTTCCTTCTGAATTAACCAGTGCCTTTATTCTGGCCTTTAAAGTATCATTATTAGAAACAGTCAACAAAAACACCTTCAGAACTTATGCACTGCAACAGTCCTGTTTACTAAATGGACTTGATTATTGATCTCATAGTTTTCTCTCTTCACTCTCTTCTCTTCACCAGTACCTGACCTTCAACGCATCAAGAAATAAAATCAGAGTGGGATAAAAATCCTTGTTGAAGAGCATTATTTTATCTGTTTTAACTATTTTTATCAATGGAACAGACATGATCCTTGAATGGGGAAGATTACCATTGCATTTTTTACCCACCATCGCTGTAGTTTAGCATTAGAAACACACAGGTTTAGATTGGAGGCTTGGTGACATTGGGCTGTACGGGAGCAGTACTGTGTGTGTGTGTGTCTGTGCCTTGCCCTGTGCTCTCTCTGCAGTTTTTCTATTCTTCTCCACCCTGTAGAAAGAGTATAGGAGGGATCTAGAGGAAGGGGTGAAGGGTAAAGGGCTTACAGTGCTGGAGGAAACTCCTGAATTACTGAGAGCAAAGAATGCTACTCAGATCCTGAACGAGGTAGGATGGCGCTAGGGGAAACCAACCCTCACTCTTCATCTTCTTTATGTCTCTTTCCTCCTCTTCGCCTCTTTACTACACTAACAGGGCTGCACTAAAAGTGCTGAGTCCTTCTGAGCCTTGCTAACCACTAAAACACACACTCTTCTAATGGACCATCCCACCCAATCATCTAACCAGGTTTGGTAATAAAAGTGTACTACCATAGAACGTCCCACTTAAAGATGTTTTCTTCCTTTTCTGAGTGAACTCCCCTGTGTTTTTAATATCACGCTTATTTTCAAACCGGAGTTTACCTACACACTGTTAAAGTCCTCTAATTGTTCTTTTAATTACGGTTCCTTGATAAAGCCGTTTAACCTCTGGTATTAATTTTGCAGCCTTTAAACACTCTCCGTGTCATACATACAGTACACTACAAGAGCTTTGCCAATGTAGTGTATTTTAAGACTGGATGATCAGACAACCACTAATGTCTTCCTACCTTCCACAGAGAGAGTATAAGAAGGCATTGGAGCAAGAGATAAAGGGCAAAGGAATGTTGGCTTTGGCTACTGACACCCCAGACTTCATGAGAGCAAGAAATGCCACTGACATCCTCAGCCAGGTCAGTAAAGGATCTCTGTCAGCCTCCTCAGTTGACAGAGGGAAATAATAAATGCACTGGAGTGATGGCGATATACTGACCGGTCTTTCAGATTGCAGAACAAATTATATACTTCATCCACAAAACTTTAAGTGGACCAAAACGGTCAGTAAAGGGTATGTGTATCAGGTAGTAGTCTAATACTAACTGAGTAGCTTTCTTTTTTTTTTTTTTTTTACTTTATCTAATAACAGGAAATGCTGTTAGTGTCCTATGTCGCTGTCTTTTCAGCATCAATCATTACCTGTCCTGTCTGTCTATGTTTTACAGACTAAGTACAAACAGAATGCTGAGCATGACAGGGCCACCTACACAACAGTGATTGACACTCCTGACATCATCCACGCTCAGCAGATCAGGAACATTGTAAGCCAGGTAAGGATAACAGGATAAACCAAGAATATGGGCCATGTATGGGAACAACATAACCTGTAGTAGTAAGTAAATAGTTTATGCTGTGATTTATTAATGTTTCGAAACTGCTTTGTGTTGTAGACATGGCCTTGAGCCATCTGCTGCAAAGCTACTTCTGATCACTATGTCTAATACAGTTCCTTCATGTCTAACAGAAAAAGTACAAGGAGGAGGCAGAGAAGACCATGTCTCATTATGTGCCCGTTCTGGACACTCCTGAGATGCAGAGAGTCCGTGAAAACCAGAAGAACTTTAGCACTGTAAGTCTTGTCCCATCATCTGTGTTTTCGTTCCCTCGTTATTCCCACTGTAGTCTTTTTAGTCTTGGTTTTGACTCTTTCCCTTGTGTTCGTTCAAAGGTTTAACAGACAAGTATCTTAAGAATCTCAAAAATCTCATTCTTGATGGTTAAATCCAGTGGTTCTGTTCAAATGAACATAAAGATAATTTCTTACCTTGTTTTTCTTTTTTTGCACATTTTTTCTGTGTATCACTTTAACTATTTTGCTCTTTTTTCTGTAGCTACACTACCAGATTGACCTTAAAAACATTAAGGGGAAAGTTTCAGCAGTAACGGACACACCTGAAATACTTCGTGTTAAAGAAAATACAAAGAATTTCAGCTCGGTACCTACTGCTCACTGAGTATATTTTCCCCCCTCCCTTTTCATATATTTTTTTCTAACAACATACTTTTGTCCTTCTTTTTTTGAATTCTTGCTTTTTCCCATTTTTTTCTTTTTTTTTGCAGTTTTAAGTTAACAGACCCTGCAATGCAGCCCAATTCCTGTTTCATAAGGCTGTATAGGTGTAGTTATTAACTACATTTTAGTAGATTGCAGCTTAATTTAATGTTGCTTCTAAAAATGATTTGTTTGGAACAGCTGCCCTAACCACTTTAGGAACTAAAACATTTCAGCTTCTGTACATTGTTGGCGTTTGTATAGCAGTTTGTGCATGTTTTGTCTTCTGGGAATGTGTGTTATATGTCAGTTTTTTCTCCATCATGGCAAGTTTGTTTTCAGGGGCCTACTCGAAAGTAAGCAAAAAAAAAAACTTTGTCATAATGCTTTTACCTGTACATTTTTAAAGATTCAGTACAAGGAGGATTTGGGAACAGGAACAGCTATTGCAGAAACACCTGAAATGGAGAGAGTTAAACGCAATCAGGAGGCTATTAGCACGGTACACTGAAGTGTGATCCTATCCCATCCTGTCATCCTTTCATACCTACTCCTCCTACCCAGTACTACATGTCTATACCCAGTCAGAATGAGAACTCTGCCTTTCAAATACTTAAATTCATGTTAATATGTACATAATTTAATACTTCTTTCAAAAAAACTGCCTATGATTGTTTGTCACTTACAAACATGTGACATGGCATGCTACATAACTAAGCCTCCAGTCATTTTCATGTTGAGTAGTGTTGTGTAGTTTCTTTTAGTGTATTCTTTTTTGAATGTTTGGCAGACTCTACTATGATGATCTCTCTGTTAACTATGCTTTGGTTTTATCATGATGTCTCTTATTTGTCTGCTACAAATTGATCTGAAATGTGGAGTAGATCAAATACAAGGACCAACTAGGTCAAGGCATATCTATACCCGACCTTCCTGAGGTGAAACATGTGCGGGAGACTCAGAAGAAGATAAGCTCGGTAGAGTTTCTTTAGCTTTATCATAAGAAAATCTAACCATTTTTTATACTATTTTCCTTTTTTCCTTTAATTCTGTTTATATATATATATATATATATATATATATATAGAATAACTATATATATAGTGATTAACCTTTTTAATAATCTTTTTACAACCTTTTTGCTTAAAGATTCATTACAAGGAAGATTTAAAAGGAGGAACTGCTGTGTCAGAAACACCTGAGATGGAGAGAGTTAAACGCAATCAGCAAAATATTAGCACGGTACACTGCGGTGTGACCCTGTCCCAGCCATCTATCATTGATTCATCCTTCTCCTAGATCAGGGGTGGGGAACACCTGGTTAAGGTGTTTTTGGGGTGTTAAAACAGGGAAATCACCAAACTGTGCTGGACCCCGGTCCTCAGCTCCCCACCTCTGTCCTAGGTCAACCTATAAGACTCCCCTGGTTAATAGCAGTTTTCCTTATTTTCCTAAATAATCACTAGCACATAAAATCCCTCACTGACATTTATAATAACATCCATGTAGTTCATGACAAACCTATCAAGTTCTCTGCTAATGTTTCTAAAAGTTTCTCCTTAACTTAAATTGTTTGTTTTTCTGGGAATTCAATGGAACAAACAAACAAAAACCATAACTTTTGTCTGTCTTTGGGTGTTTTACAAATATCCACAAAGTCTTAGAGGTGGTGATTGGTAATGTGTTTTTATTTTATGTCTTTTTTTCAGTCTGTCCTTCTAATCACAAGATCTGTACTTTTCTGTTTTTTTTCTTAGTGTCTTTTATCTTCTTACTGGATAGTAATGGTCATCTTTGCAGATTTTCATGATTTCTGTCTCTGAATGTTCTTGTTCTGATTTTGCTTCGTTTTCGCTCTGTGTATGTCTGCGATCCATCTTGTCTGCATGGAACCAAATCTGTTGGTAGATAAAGTACAAAGACTTGCTGGGGCGAGGCACAGCTATCCCAGACCTTCCCGAAGTGAAGCGAGTCAAACTGACTCAGAAGAACATCAGCTCGGTAGTGGAAGCTTCACAGGGTTTTCATCAGCGCATGAACTCTCACGCTGCCTCCTCTCCACCCATTCTCCTCCACAATCACTACCAACTATACTTCCATTCCATCACCTGCCAAACCATGAGATGCACAGTGGAGTCATGATTATCACTGGCACTTTAAAGCTGTCAGTTTCCTTAACTCAGCATCCAAATAGAACATCACCTTCTGCCAGTAGTAGTTTCCATACCATCATCAACCCTATAACCCAAAAAGATAAGCAGGACTCCAATTCTGACTTGTGAAATCATGCGTAGACACTCCAAACTATGCATCTAATCCAGAGTAACCCTCTTCTTCATTCGTTTAACTGTAAATCCACAAGCCATCATCCGCTGACTCTTCTATTTGCTTTTCTTAACCCTTCACTGCAGGGTTCTACATACACTATGCGAACAAAAGTATGTTGACACCCCTTCTAAAAAGTGGGTTTGGCTAGATCAGCCACACCCATTTGTAACAGCGGCATAAACCATACAGTCATGCAATCTCCACGGACAAACACTGGCTGTAGAATAAATCGTACAATGTGCACAGTCATCGGATTTTGTTACGTGACGTTGTTGTGAAATGAATACATCTAGAGGCAACAACAGTTCAGCCACAAAGCAGTAAGCCACACAAACAGAGCCGGACTGCAGAGCGCTGAAGCACAGAATGCATAAAAATCACATCACCTGTCAGGAAGTTTGCCGAATCCCAAGAGAAGGTTGATGCCAGAATATACAACACCAACTGTATAGTTTGGTGGAAGAAGAATAATGCCCTGAGGCTGGTTTTTAATGGTTGAAGGGAAATTCTAATGCTACAGTATACAATACAGTATACAATTCTAGAGAACCGTGTTCTTCTAACGTTATCCCAACAGTTTGGGAAAGGCCCTGTTCCAGCATGACAGTGTGAGGCACAAATTGAGCTCTGGAAAAAATCTTTTTGTGAGTGTGGGTTTAAAATCTTGCCTGGCCTGCAGTCCTGACCTCAACCGACTTTCAAATAAATTGGGACATCACCTTAGAGTCCGGCCTTATCCTCCAGTATCTGACCTCACAAATGTTCTTGTGGATGAGTGGGAGCATGTTCCTGCAACCATGTTCCACAGTCTAGTGGAAAGCATTCGCAGAAAAGTGGAAGCTGATACTACATCAAAGAGGGGACCAACTCACTATTAATGCCCTTGGTTTTGGAACGAGATGTTCAACAAGCATATGTGAATGTGATGGGTGTCCACATACTTTTGGTCATCTTGTGTATAGACGATATAATCTACAGATGTGTTGTGAATGGTGTTTGTTGTGTCAGTGCTGGTCAACATCTCCTGCAGGTAGTGCAGGAATGTTGCAAGTGTGAGTGTCTGATATGTGAGTGTTTGCTTCTGACTGGCCTGTCTCGCCACTGTTCTTCTTCACTCCAGGTTTTATATAAAGACTCTTCTGCCAAAGGAACTCCTGTGGTTTTCACTCCAGAGATGGAGCGGGTCAAACGGAACCAAGAAAACATTAGCTCGGTATTCAGCCACAGGACGTGTGCCTAGTGTCCAACATAACCTGTCTAACTCCCCTTTCTTGCTTAGGTGGCTAATAATATTAACTTGATTCTTCCATCTGCTAAATATAATGCATTTATAATAGCTGTGAAGTGCTGAACATTTTAAAACGTCCCATTTATTCAATAGACCTTTATACATTCCCCCGTCCTATAGCACTTCTTTGGAGTGGGACAAACCCACACATCTCCAGCCCCCTGAAAGTGTGGAACTGCTAATTCATCAGTGTGAGGTCGCAATAACATTTTTATGTTCTGTGTCTGTCTTACTGGACATTCGTTTCCCATCCGTTTCCCATAAAAGTGACACAAGGTCCCAGTACAGTAGGTCGTTTACATAACTTATCGTCCACCGTTCTTTCTCTTCTCCAGGTCCTGTACTCTGACAGTTTCCGTAGGCAGGTGCAGGGCAAGGCAGCCTTTGTGCTGGACACACCTGAGATGAGACGTGTGAGGGAGACCCAGCGCATCATCTCTGGGGTAAGATTCAGTTCAAACTCTATTTGTGTTACATCAAAAATATGACATGGAGGGCTTTTGATTAGCACAAAAAACTACACATTTAAATATTATAAACTAGACACCGGTTCTCAGATGATTTATCCAATTTATCAAGTACTTTGGGAGCAAGAATAATTAATAAAGTACAAAAATTTTGTCAACTTGAGATGCTACATAGCTTTATCAGTCAGTTTAGAATTCTGAGAACTATTTTAACTTTTAGCCTTTTTCACCGTCTTCTAGTTATGTAACACATTTACAATTACACACTAGCACCAATCATTTATATCTACAGTGCTCAGAAAAAAGTGTTTGCCCGCTTCTGATTTTTCTGCATTTAGATCCTGATACACAAAGGACTTTGACTAGGGCACTCAATTTTGTTTCCTTTGAGCCATTCAGAGGTGGACTTGCACACCTCAGATTTTTATTTGTAAAAAATTTTGAACACCATGTATCATTTTCTTTCCACTTCTATGTGGAACAGCTATGTGCTACTTTGTGTTGGTCTATCATATAAAATCCCAGTCGAATACATTTAAGTTTGTGGTTGTAACGTGACAAAATGTGGAAAAGTTCAAGGGGTATGAATACTTTTTCAAGGCACTGCATATATATATATATATCTGTATATACATTTATTGTACCTGGTAGAACATTTTGTTTTATATTTTTCAAAACAGTCAACTTTGGAAGTTAATTCCAAGCTTCTGAGTAACGGGGTGTGTTTTCTCCCACAGGTGCGATACCACCAGGACTTTGAGAAGAGTAAGGGCAGCTTTACTCCCACTACCAGTGACCCTGTGACTGAGCGAGTGAAGAGGAACATGCAGGACTTCAGTGACATCAGCTACCGTGGAATTCAGAGGCGCGTGGTGGAGATGGAGAGGAGACGCGCTGTAGAACACGATCAGGAGACCATCGCTGGTAAAGCTCAGTCACACTGAAACGCACAGCAAACACCCACACTTTTTTAATCCCAGCATGTCTGAGTAGCACTCAACACGCCAACTGTCTCGAATTCACAGACTTACGTGTATGGCGCACCAACCCTGGCTCAGTCTTTGACTACGATCCTGCTGAGGACAACATCCAATCAAGAAGCCTGCACCTGATGTCAGGTAGGCAGCTGGCTTTTTCTGTGCATCATAAGAAGGTGTTACAGTACTGGGGAATTCTTATTACTGATGACTGAATAAAAAAAATACTCCTAATATAAATTCAATTCAACTATATACTGACGAGCCCCTTTATTATGCACACCTACCCATCTACATTCAGTGTCCATTGTATCAGCTCCATTTACATAGGCACATTTTATTGATTACAATTACAGACTGAATTTCTTCTGTTTCTCTGCATCACTTCTTAGCTCACTTTACCCTGTTTGTCATTGGTCATTGTCATTGGAAAATAAATTGTTTTTCACAGAGGAATAAATTACAGGATAAAACCCATCATACAGAGACTGAAGTAAGGTGTTCACTTGTAAACTATGTTTACATATATAGTAAGTGGAGCTGGTAAAGTGGACAATAAGTGTAGAAGGTAGGTGTACCTAATCTAATGGCTTGTCTGTGTGTTTTCTCCTGTGTGTTTCTCCCTCTCTGAAACAAAATGATCTCCATTTTTTTTCCAGACTACACATGTAGCATATTTCTGATAATTAAGGGTATTAATGTCATGGCGTGTTGACCTTTGAGCTTTCTACATCTTTCAGTTCAAGCTCAGCGCCGCAGTAAGGAGCACTCTCGCTCCACCAGTGCCATGAGTGGCGTAGGAGACGAGAAATCTGAATTGTCTGAGGCTGTGGATCACCACCTGTCCCTCTACAGCAACGGATTTCCTGCTACTACCTTAGGTATATTTACCGTGTATCAGATAATAGCAGCTCAATAAGAATAACCTTAATAGAGCTGTTATCTAATATGTCAGGTATTTGGGGAACAGCTAATTAATCGATTAATATACTTCATGTATTTGTGATAATTGTTGTTAACTTATCTACTAAATATTGCTCATTCTCTGACCTGAAGGCTACCAGCAAACTAAGACCATTGAACTTCAGCAGAGGTCTTCTTCTGTGGCCACCCAGCAGACCACTGTATCTTCTGTGCCCTCCCACCCCTCCACAACTGGAGTAAGTAGGATGCTCCACTGGCCTGGAACAGCTGGAGTGTTTTGGCATGTTCAGTAGTCACTCAGTTACTGGGTTCACAGAAATTCTCATCAGGTCATGTATCTGAGCAACAGCACACTAGTGAAAAGTGTTTTGAGCCTTTTTTTTGAAGACGAAACCACAGGCATATTTTTAAAGGGCCCATATCATGAAAAACTGAATTGTACACACTTAACAAAAACAGCCAGTTTAATTCTAAGGGCTAAAGATAGGTTGGAAAATGGTTTTTGGTAGATAAAACCACACAAAAATAGAAATGTGGGAAAACAATTTATAGGCTATGCCCCCTATATAGGATGTGTATTTGTGACTGTATATTTTAGCTTAAACATGCCGTTATTCCGTTATAGTGTAAACAGTCGAACATGTATCGTCTCTCTGTGCCAGCTGTAGTTGAGCTCTGCACAAGGACCGCGTTCCTACCCTCTGCTGAAACAGCCAGTGACAGCAGTGATCACTAATATACAAAAATGAACACTTAGAAAATTAGTCATTCTTTGCAGAGAAATAATTGACAGGGTGAAACATCATACAAGGTCTGTATTAGGCTTTAACTTGTTCTGTACTGTTCCCTTTCAAAAAGCACAAGAGCTATACAGAATTAGGAAAGGGGAGTAAAGTATGTCTCCTTTAAGGCTTTAATGCTAATTTTTTGTCTTTACAGAAAACCGTACGTGCTATGTATGACTATGCTGCTGCTGACAACGATGAGGTGTCCTTCAAAGACGGAGACGTTATTGTGAACGTGCAGTCCATCGATGAGGGCTGGATGTATGGCACTGTGCAGCGCACGGGCAAGACCGGCATGCTGCCAGCCAACTACGTGGAAGCAGTCTAAAGACAAGTGGGAGTATGACACATCCACTGGGCTAAAACATCTCAGGCATTTAGATCAGAAGCGCGTTAATGTGTAGTTGATGACAGGTTAGGCTTAGAATAGTTACGCTACTGTTTGTCACATTAAAATATGTGCAGTTTTGCTCCTGCCTGTCGCCCCCTCTTCCGTGGATGTGACATGAGAAACCGACATCCATTATACAGTCCATGAGAATTTGATAGACCATTGTAGATTACTTCTTTTATGTTCCAAACCTAGCGTAACAGTCGAGTAAATGAAAGCCCATTATTTTTGTATATTGCAGACGAGTCAGATTCAGTTTACTTTATGGAAGGCTTCCCTGGAGATTCTAGTGTTGAAACTTTTGCACAAGAGATGGGCTCATTTTTCTGTAAATGAAAAAGACGAAGAACATGGATATATTCAATGTTTCATAAACACTGAACAAAACTTCTACCAAAGAGGTCAAATGAAAATTAAGGGAATAGTCCAGCTTGCAACCTTTGAGGAGATACCATCCAAGGCCTCAGATGCAAAGATGTACTTAAGAGTTCTAAGAAACAAACCTCTTCCCTCCTTGGCTAAAGGCTGATCACAAGTTGCATGTGTGTTTTGTTTCTTCCGATTCCCTAGGTCTAGGGTTAGAGTCATATACCTTGACTCAGTAGCTAATAAAGCACACCACGCTTCTGCAATAAAGCTGTCTCTTGTCATACATGTGGGACCTATCTAAAGGTGATGGAACATTTATGAATTGTGTGGTAGAAATGCACAGTAAATGAAAAATATGGGGGTGGGTGGGGTGTTTCACACAGCAGGATTACTTAGTTTAGATAATCTAAGCCTGCCTAATGGGAAAAGAGCTCTGTGGTCATTGTTTTACAGTTCTCAACTTTAGGCTTAGGTGTCCAACTCAAAAATCCTGCTTTGTGAAGTATTTCTCAGATATTTTAGCATATCTGTATATCATGAATAATTGACTATACTTTCAACTTAATGATATGGAACACTAATATGGCAGAAAGTAAATTATGTTAGTCTGCTAGTTATTAGGCATACGGCACTAGATGAACTGTCCTTTTTAATGTTCCAAACAGACTTAGGAAGTTGGTAAATTTACTCAGAACAGCCATATATGAATACAATCTCTTCTTTGCAAAGCAGTCTAACTCCAGCTTAGCAATTTAGTCTTTATTTGGGGAAAAAAAAAAAAAACTACATCATATTCTATACCTCTGGTTCTCAAACCAGTCCCTAGGGGGCTGAGAACCACACAACAAATGAAGTGTTAAAAAGCACAGAAACGCTGAACTACACATTCACATAGCTCTCTTCACTGCATGCATGTGCTATCTATTCATTTTACTTTATGTACAATAAATGAAATTTACCATTCTGTAAAATGTTGGTTTTGTGCAGTATCTTACAAAATAATGAAAATTGTAAATAGGTAGGTATGTGTCCATGTTGAACATCACTGACCAGACATGACCTTAGAAACTGACCATGTCTTGTGGATCAGGTTGGTAAAAAAGATGGGTTACTTCACACCAAAGCTTCAACTATTACCAAGTTTTGTCAGTGTACTCCTATATGGCGGACTTTTGCCACATTTGCAGTTTCACACAGAAGTGAATCCACAACTCTGGTTTAGGAAAACGTTAGATGCATCATTACACCATCCATGCTGATAAACATTCAGTTTACACTTCCTCCTTTATTTGAACAGAGTAACTTAATATAAAAAGTGCCTTCTGCATCCTGGTTTGTTTTTAAGTCCCATAAAACCATAAGCGATGCCATCACTCCACATGATGGCATGAGAGGGGGGAGAGGAAAAGAAAAAAGAAAAAAAAGAACCAATACAAGCTGTTCCATGAAGGTGTTTCAGAAATTCAGCTAGAATAAGTCTAAAAAACATTGATAAAAGGATGACTAAAAAGCACAGCTAAAAACACTGAAGCATAATGATCCATTAAGAAGGCTCAGGGTGAAGATTCAGGCTGCCATCATAGTAAACTGTCTTCAAGGCTGTTGACTAAACGTGACTGAAGATGATCCACAATACTTCTCATCATACCACTGAGCTGCTCATGCATCAGACCCAGTTCTCTTGGTGAACAGCGGCCGAGTTCTTCTGGGGTTAGTCGAGCTCCCAAAGCAGCAACATCTGACACCAACTCCACAGGCACTGGGGCTTCTTGTTTCTGCTCCAAAGCTGAAGAGTTACCAGTCTCCTCTGAAGAGACTACCTCTGCAGAACAGAAATTTGCCATGATCAAGTATTCATGTGCTTACCACGAGTTGAGAATGCACACGCACACGCACACGCACACGCACACGCTGTAAGAAATACCTTGTGCTTCTGCAGAAGTTTGTTCCTCCTCTTGATTTTGAGCAACATCCATCTCTTCGGGTTCAGATGTCATCTTCTCCATTTCATCAAAGCCTTTCAGGTCATCAGATCGGCCTTTTCGCTTAGAGAACCAAAAAAAAAAAAAAAAAAAAAAGGTTAGTAATAGAGAACTTAAATTTAGCAGTTCAGCAATTACTTATCTGAACAGTACCTGCTGTTCATGGTAAGATTTGAGTGCCTTCTTCACATTTGACAAAGTAGGTGAGCGAATGGGGAGAAGCTTGATTTCACTGGGGGTAAGAGCACTTAGATCTCCAACTGTTTTGATATTCCTAGCACGGACAAGCTGGCCAAGGGCTCGAGGCCTAAGCATGGAGAGTAAAAATATAAAATGACGAAATGACTTAAAATAACAGTAACATGAACATGAACAATGACTAACAAGCAATAAAATATGACATGAACAGGGATTTATTATTGGCTCTTCATGAAGCTACATGAAATGCAAAGCTAAGCCACACTTTTCTCTCTCATTTAAACTCACTTTACTGGTTTACATTATGACCCACCACATATGAGATGAAATCTGTGGCAGAACAGCCTCCACAGGGGTTGAGCAACCGACCAGAGCAGGGTAAACACAGTCCTTCGGAATGGGCCGGGGCTCCTGACTCATCTCAGAGATCTGTTGCAAAAATAAACAAATGACTCTTAATGGTGAATTATCTACACCAAAACCCATCCTTTACTCATTCTGAGTCTGGACAGTTGAAAATGTCTTCCCTGTTACAGTCTATTAAAAGGAAGGGAAAAGGGAGGGGAGAGATGGAATTAGCGTGTCACTTCTCGTCCTCTCAGGGCTTCTAGCACGGCTCGCCTTGAGCCCCCGCTGCTCAAAGGAAGAGGACGACATGCATCAAGACTCT
>JBBPCZ010000002.1:14377815-14391942 GCA_037974445.1 Brycinus macrolepidotus | reverse complement strand
CTTGGACTACTTGAGCACTGATGTACGTCGCTCTGGATAAGAGCGTCAGCGAAATGCCGTAAATGTAAATGTAAATGAATTAAGGAAATAGGAAAAACCACCCCATACATACCAGGCATTTCTTTGAACTCTTGTATCCTGGACTGCGAAGGTTCCGGGGACTGAGTGTCAAAAGGCCTTTGGTTGGTGTTGTAATATACTGCAAGAACATTTGCTTTTAAATACACAAATCAGTAAATTTCCATATAGAATTTTAATGAATTAATTTATTTATTAATTACTCCACCTTGGGTTGTCCAGTGGTTTTTGACCTTGGGGAGCTTGTCCGTATTACTGGACTACGACGGTCGATGTCATCAGCCAATTCCTGCTGGTAAATTGGGTTAGCAAAGGATACCCGTCTGGACTGGCAGCACAAAAAAGAAAGCACAATACATATTTCATTTTACATCAAAATGGATGGCATACAGAATTTTTATACTGAAAGACAATACTACCTTGAGAAGAGGTGATGGAGTATCTTCTTCAAATTGTCTCTTCTGTCCTTTCTTGAGAATGCTTGTAGATGGAGAAGCTGACGGTGACCATACACCACGAGTTGCACTACAACTGGGACTCTGTGCCACTTCTTGGTTTCCACAATGAACATCTGAGGATTTCTGCTTAGGTGGGGAGTCTAGACATGTTTCTGATGAAGCAATCTGTGCAGACACTGATGCCTCACTCTTCATATCAGTCTCGGGTTGAACATCTCTGTCTATCTGTGTTTCTTCTCCAGCTCCATCTAAAGGATAAGCATCTAATTCATTTCCCTCTTCTAGGGGAATACCATCACCATTTTCATACATTTCTTCCTTCTCTGGTAGAAGTTCTTCTCCAGTTTCATTTACAGATACCTCAGCTGCATTATTTTGGCTGTCAGGAGATCCAGGTTGTTCCTGACATTCAGTCTTTAAGGTATCTTGAGGACTTGAACTCTGAAGTTGTCCTTGGTCAATAGTGTCTGAGGTACTGCTACCCTGTTCCTCTTCTTGGTGGTTACTCTTCACAGCACCCACATTCTTGTTTTGGTCTTCGTCTGCTTGGATTGTATCTTCCTTTTTGTCAGACAACTCAGACTCTGACACACTACTCTCTTTAACTGGGCTTTCAGCAAGCACTTCTTTATCTGCCAAGTTAGGTGAGGATGCTGAACGCTGAACTTCAGTAGCCACAAGACATTCTGGAGGTGTCACACACTCTTTTTCAATTACAGTGGGCTTTACGTTGCTCAGTTCAAGTTCAGATGGCAAACTGTTGGGTTCAGGAGAAGCCTTATCTTCAGATTCACCACAAACATTTTCTTGAGAGTGTGTATAGCTATGGGCTAGGAAGCAGTTACAGCTGGCAGAGCGCCTGCGCCCACGACCTCTTTTAGAATGTGGACATTTGTGAATTTCGGGTGCTTTTAGAGCCACTTTTTCAGGTAGCACTAGGCTATTCTGTAACGATGACGGTGTTCCTTCCTCTGGAACGCTTCTTTCAGGAACAGTACTCATTTCCTTACTGGAATCTATTTCCATATGTAATTCCTCACCACTTTTTGGCTCAGGTGATTTTGCATCAGTGTCATGTTCCATTACTGGTTCTTCAGCTGCAGAAGCCTCCTCTTTGTCCTCCACTTTGTCCTCATGCAGCATACTAACATCTAAACAGGCTGTTAGCTCTTTCTTAGACATTTCAATTGGATCTGCATTGTCCTTGCCCAGTATAGTCTCAGGAACACTTTCATGTGTTATGCTTGGCACAACCTCAGAAGCCAATGACTTAGATCCTCTAGCCTTTTTAGATCTCTGGCCTTCTCTAGCATCAGAACTATCAGACTCAGAGTTCTCAGTCGTCAGCAAGCCTTGAGATGACCGGCGAGTATTGTATTTCCCACGTCCTTGTGTGTCTTGCACCTCTCTAATCTCCTCAATCTTTGAGGATTCAGAATTGGTGGAATCCAAAGGAGTGGTGTATTTGCTGGCATTTGTCTCTTCCTCAGACCTCTTTCGTCTTCCCACTCTGCCCTTTGAAGACGCCAATGTCTGAGAATCAGACCGGTCATTTCCATTGACTGGCTTATCTTTTTGTTCATCAGTGGCCTCAGACCTCCTTGTTCGTTTTGGTCTGCCGGTAGACTGGCTTTCAGTCCCACTGTCAGATACTTGTGCATCTGAATGTTTGTTTGTCAAATCACCAACTAGAGAATCATTTTGGGAATTCTCCTCGAGGTGTCTTTTGCCTGAAACTTCAAGGTTGGTAACAGGTGTTCTGGTCCGCCTTACAGGCCTATGTGACGGGCTCTCTGACTGACTAAGAGGAGACTCCCCATCTGTTTGACTTGATGGTGACAGCTTTTCAGCTGAAGTTTCTTTCTGGCTGAGTTCTTTACTCTTACCTCGGCTACTTCTTCCTTTCGATGAGTTTGTAGTTGTAGTTGCTGCTGATCTTTGTAAATCAGTCTGGCTATGATGTCCTTTAAGCTCATCTCTCTGTGATCTACCACTTTCATCCTTGTTCTCTTCAAGCATTTTACTTCTCCTTCGCCTTCCAGGCAAAATATTGTCTGTTTGCTCAGGGGATGAAGGCTTCTGTGAATCAGTCAAAGGAGACCCATTTACTGGATCCTTTTTCTGCTGTTTGTTTTTCGAGCCATGATCTACAAAATCCTCTCCTGGTCGGACAGGTTTACTTCTGCGTCTACCTGACCTTCGTGGTTCAACCTGACTTGAATCTTGCGCAGGGGTAAGAGCCTCTGAATCCTCCTCAATGGAGGCCATTTCAGTTTCCACTTCTAAATTAGATTTATCCAAAGACTTATCAACTCCATTTAGAACTTGGGTCTGTGTGTCTGGAATTACATCGTCCTCATCTTCTGTGGCTTCAGTGGAACCATTAGTTGTTTTGACCTCTTCTGCTGATTTTACCTCTATATTTGTTTCCAATTTTTCTTCCTCAGTCTGATGAGTAGAATGCTGGGTGATCTTTCCAGAAGATACTTGAACAGCCTCTTTACCAGTTTCTGGCTGGGAGTTAAATGAGGCATCGGGAGTCAACTGTTGTAACTTTGGAGAGTCCTGACTGCAGGAAGTCCTAGAAAGTGGACCAGTAAATGTTGTAACACACTTGGGACTGGATGGTCTTCCTTCTACATATTTCTCCAAGGTGATGAAGGACTGACGTCGGCTACTAGGTTTTGGTGGTGTACCAGAAATCATGTCAGAAGAACCTGAAACATCTGGGCTATGCCCTGTTTTAGCAGAGTCATCATGCCCACTCACATCCGCCACTGAAACATCTGCAGGTAATGACATCTCAGCAGCTGGGTTAGCATCATGCGTTACATTTTCTGGTGTATCCATCTCTGGACAAGTTTTATCTGGGCTTTCTTTAGCATCACTAACAGACAATTCCTCACTTTTTAAATTCTGTGGAGATAGGAAACATTAAAACTTCATGTTTTCACTGTTCATTTTTTATTAATTAAAATAATACAGGCAGATAGATGAAAGACATATCTTATCACAATCAAAAATATTCCTACCGTGGTTTCAACCTCATTCACTCCTTCAGTTTCAAGTTGTTTATCTGCTGGCAATTTGTCCCTAAATAGAAATGTATTTGGTAAGAAAAAAAGCACTGATGGGCAGAGAAATGTCTGGCTAGTGAAAATGATCAGCACATACGTTATTTCCTCTTGGCTCTGAGTGCACTGTGTAAACACTGTAGTATCCAAAGAGGCATCCAAGTTATTGTACATGGCAGGGATATCATCTCTAGGGAAACAAACAGTACATAAATGTACACTGGCTGAGCACAGAGAGATTTTCTTCTAGTGCAGTCTGGTATGCTTACAGTCTTACCTTTTTGTCCTTTTCACCTCTTTCTGATGTTCAGTCAAGACTCTCTCCTTCGTCTCAGGTGGGATGAAAACAAAATCTACTGATGCTTCCTCCTCAAGAACTTGTCGTCGTGGAGGTTTGGGAGATCCAAAATCTAGTTTCACCTGCAAATATTAATCATCAGTCAAACACATACTGCAGTCAGGATCACAAAACAGAGTTTTATGCCCATATCTACTTACAGATACAGGCTTAGAAGTCCCAAGGCCCCTTTCCTTTAGTTCTACTGCTTTGGCTAGCAAGGATTCCCTCTTCCCTGCCGAGGTCATCTTCATCCCACTGATTTCAGTGTCAAGCTGAGAACACTCACTCTGTTGAGAAAAAAAAATTACTATGCAGCTGAAATACCCATGTACCCTCCCTCAAAAACATTAAATTGCAAGCAAGATTACAAAACTTACTGAACACTGTCCACTGAAATCTTCTGAGTTTTCAACCGCTTGAAAACCAGGTAAAATTAAAGGAGCCTTCTGTTTAGCTTGACTTAAAACAGGCCTACAAAAACAGATTTTTCCTTTGGTAAATAAATCTATGCAAGGATACATGTAACAGATACGAGAACTTTCAAATTAAATAGCATTCTTATTGGAAAATCTTGTTTGAAAAACTGAAATATGGATGATCATGAAAATATAAATACAAATACAATAAAAACACTAACTCACTTGAGCTCCTCAGTGTAAGTTAGTGCAAGTGCATTTCCAAAAGTGGCATTCCAGAACTGAGTGACAACTGAACGGATCTGCTTGCTTTTGTGTGGGAAAAGGACACAGAGCAAAGGGGACAATACTGTCAACAGCCCATCATCATATTGCAGCGCAGACCGTGTCTGGAGGCAGCCAAGCATTTCCCCCAATAGCTTCTCCAACTGAGGAAGCAAATGATAAGAACAAAACCTATTATTAATTAAAAGGTATTCACGGGGTACTTAATGTTAGGAATAAACACCTAAAATGTAATTACCTTGGATCCTAAAATAGAGTGGGGCTTCAACTGTTCACCTTCTGAGCTACATAGACAAATATAATAAAAGTTAATTCAGGTATTCCATTTTAGTTTTTAAAGAGACCAGTACAAGACAAAACATTTTAAACTCACCTTCCTACTTGGCCATAAACAAGTGCAAGAGGTTTGGTGAGGGAAGCCAAGGACTCTTGGATAACTGTGGGTAATGCAAGATTTGTGTAAAGAGTAGACACGATGGAGAGGAGCACGACACCAAGGCCACTTAAAACTACACTGTCCTCTTCTGAAGACTTCAAATCCACAAATGCTTCCAAAGACTGCACCAAGAGGACATGAAAGTTTGTGAGATTCCCCAAAGCTTTGCTCCTCTTCCGGACCCAACCCAGTGGAGTGTGTGGGGCTAAGGAAGAAATTGTTCACCGTTAATCAACAAGCCATTACTAAGCTGTGCTTTTACACCTCACAATAACAAACAGCAACTTACATTTCATCTTCTGCTGAAACTGAGCAGTAAATGGAGAGAAATCCACACTTTCGATGATAGAGAGCAACATATTTGCCATTGCATCAAGAGTGGACAAATTCTGAAGATTGGAACAATAAGAAAAAAAAATCATTACCCAAGACATGCATTAAAAAAAATTCTCTAACATCTAAAAGGTACAGTATACAAATGAATCAACAGTCATGTGGCTGTTTACCTTCAGGCCATGGGTATCCAGGGTAGCTGAAATTTTGGCACACAACTCCTCACAGCATATATTCTCCTCTGCTGTAGCCACCAGAGCTGAACAACGAGCAAAAGCCCTGTAAAGCCGAGACCACGTGCTCAGCATAGACTTCTGTGTCATCTACAGCAGAAAAAGGCAATAAAGAATTAATAACAGCTGTGTGCAACTGACCAAAGCACCTTTTAAAAGATACTGACAATACCACAACACCTGAGCCCTTACCTGTGGAAGAGCTGAACCATGTAAAAGGTGGATAATGGGGAACATCAAGGCACTGTGAATTGCACTGAAGTTATGCTCCAGAGCATCTCCTTGGTTTACCTCATTTGTCTGCAAGACAAAGAAGATTTTAAATAATCATAAAAGATCAAATATAAACAATATAAAAATATAAGCTATGATCACTTTATGCTCAAAAGGACAACTACAGTAATCACGGCACAAACCTGTGTTATGGTATCAGTCAGAGGATTAACAATCACGCTCCACATTCGCCACAAATGCTCTTTTTTTTCCACAGCATCCACACTGCGACTGATCGCCCCCAAAACTGCTTCCCCAAAAGCTAGAGGGGATGTGGGTCCACAGAGACCACAACTGACAAGGGTCTCAAGGCACAGAAAAAACCTGCCAAATGACAGAAGTTTAGGAAAATGTAAGTATTAAATACTCTTAAGACATGATTAAAGATTACAGTTATTAACACATGCAACCAAATCAGCTTGATAAAAATATAAGAAATAAAGCATATCTAACAATTTTGAGAATTTCACTGTTCCATTTTTTTTCTGATACCGGTTTAGACAGGATAAAAAAAAAAAATTAATAATAAAAAAAACAGGCAACATCGACTGAGGACATGACTGAAGTATGCCATTCACCTCTCGTCAGCCACAAATGATGAGAGCAGGCTGCTGTCGTAAAAGAGTAGTATCAGGAAAAGAGCTGGGGTACCCTGGGGTAGAAACAAATAGAATGAGATTTTCTCAGAGTACAGCTTGCCATAAAACAGTTGCATACAAACAAACTCCCCACATCCCGTAACCAGTGTTAAGCTCACATTTAAGACATCCATGTTGGCTACTTGATAAGCAGCTGATCCAAGCACTTTCTGAGGTATGCCCTTCACTGTGGCTTCTAACAAAGCCTGCAACAAAGACACAATATGAGTGAAAAGGTTAACTTCCTTCAGTGTACGTTCATATAACAGAGAAAGTATTTTTAATGTCAAGCACAAGACAAAGGTGTCTAATAAGCAAGAAACCAAATTCATCACAATCTAGGAGCTGATTATGTGCAGAACTATTAGAAGTCTCCAAACAACAGGACCTGAGGCAAGAGTGTGCAGTATATCCAAATATGTAAATATGTAAAGATATGGAGTAAGACGACTCACCAGAGCTCTTGGGGCTGGCACGGCTTCAGAGGACAGGATGGACTGCAGAGCCTGCAGGAGGAGAGTAAGTACCTCAGAACCCTGTCTCTCCTTCTTATTGCCAGCTGGAAATGAATGAACCACGCAAAACAGAGACAAAAGATCAGTCAGGAACAGAATGTGCAAGAGTGTTGCACAAAATGCATGCAAGGGTGTATATGCTGGCAGATAAGTTACTCCATGCACTTACCAGTTTCTATAGTTGCACTGACGAGATTAACCAGGCTATTCCAAATGAGACTAAGCAGTGCTTCTAAAAGAATAAAATAACATAAAACAAATGAAATTGTTTGGTTGTATTCACTGTTTTGGGAACAAAACAGTACATATGCATGCTGTCTCCTAACAGAGAACCTCTCTCAATGAACAGAGGTTTTAACAAATTCAGAATGTGTCACAAATATTCTTACAAGCTTCAATAAGACCTACAGAACTCAACAAAAAAACTGCAGTGGGACCAAGAGCCAAATGGTTTTGTACATGGTTTGTGTTGCTGTAAACATGGTTAGTGTTGCATAACAGTATTAACCCCAGCACTGAGACATGAGTGAGACATGGATGCTCAGCAAAGCAATTTTACTGATAGTTGATTCCAAATCATCTGGCGATTAACGATGGGACTAGAACTGTGAACATGTCTGCTTCAAATTAAAGCATAGCTTTGGTTTGCTTATACTTATGTTTTTCAGGCATGTCCATTCCTCCTAAGGCAGGCTTTATGCTTAACACAAAGCAGCATCTGGAAATCTTTATTGTTCACATAAATAAAAGCACAGCATTCACAATGTGGCATGTAGCATTCTGGAGGAGAATGTTAACTGCCATTTGTGTTACACTGGATAACATGCGCTCGTGCTGGCTAGTCTTGAACTGGGTGAGTGAAGGGGCAGAGGGAGGGCCACCCAACCCAGAGAGAGTGAAGCCAATTGTGCTCTCTTGGGACTTCCGGCCACAAACGGTAGGAGCCTCACCACAGGCGGGACTCCCAGTCTCCTTGTGATTAGGGATCATTGCTTGCTGAAATTTTTATTAATATAAATGAGCAAGGACAGTACCTGGAGCATCCTTTCCCACGGCAATGAAGCCATTTTTAATAGTTGAGATGAAAGTAGAGGAGTGCTTGCTGAAGAAAGAATGGCTGCTTAGAAGGTTGTGTGTCAGAGGCTCTGAAAATTAAAAAATATAAATAAAATAAAATAAGACAAAAATGCATCTGCTATATGATCAGATTATATTACTCTTTCTACTGAAATTAGGACACAAACACATCAAATTGTTTCTTACCAAGATTGAGCTGTAGTTTGTTCTCAGTAGCAGCAGAAGTGGCATCTGAACCTAGGAAGTAGTGCAGCAGCATTTCAAGTCCCAGCAGCTGGATGGAAGTGTAAGACTGGGGCAAACTCACGCTGCTGTTGAGGCTACGAGGGGTAGCACCTGGACTGCTACACGAGGGAACACCTGAGATGAAAACAGGGATGAAAAAGAAAAAAAAGGGGGGAGAGGGGAAGAAAGAGATTTAGGATACAAGGAAAAACAGTGGACGTGATTGCACACCTAAAATATATTTAAAAAGAGCAAATGCAAGTAGTTCTTTCTACCTGATTTTGGGGTGGTCAAAGCAATACTATTGCTCTGGCTACTGCCTCTAGCAGGAGTGGCTGGGCCTTGCAATGAAGCATCTGGAGAAATTGTACTATGCAGGAGTGGTACAGCAACCTGAGACATAAGAGTTTAGTGTACATAGTAGTTAAAAACCAAACCTTAAATTACAGGCTAGTTTTCTGGACAAGGATTAAGGGTGTTATCACAGTTTTTTTTAAACTAACTGAATTCTGTTCTGTTCAAAAAACCCAAGGAGGAAGCAGCTGCACTATACGGTATTGTATATCATACTGTATTTGGGTGGTGGTTGTGGCACTTTGGTTTAGTTTCGTTGCATTCCGTAAAACGCATGGGGATTGGGGTCGTAATGAAATTCATATTACTGGGATTCCTACATACTGTGGTACATACCGCTCATACGCTGTATATTGCAGCTGAGTGCAAAAGTTTACACCCAGTCAAATTACATGTTTTGTTTGTTTTCTAAGAAAAAGTACACATCCTTTATAGGAAATACATTTTTCTGCAAATCTGTTTTCTCAGCACAATTTCTATTTATTCTCCTACTGGAAAAAAAATAATTATAAGGACAAACACACTGACTAGGAATGTTTCTTTTTCAAAACACATTAGTCAATTGCACCATAGAATAAACTGTACTGAGACCACCTTGAAAGGTGGTCTGAGTTAGGTCCACCTTTGGGCAATTAGAGGCGTCCAAGTCCATCTGATTTGCTCAGATATGCACAGAAAGTCATTACTTGGCACACTCAGAGGTCATAATGCTGTGTAGTCCTGTACTAGGCTTAATCTTTGTCCAAGAAATTGACCCACCGAGTAACCACAGAGGAAGCCATAGAATATGTTGATAAACTGGTATCCTCCTGCTGCATTACTCTGCTTACCTGATCAAAATTTGCAGCTAAGTTGGGCCCCAGTTTGACTACCAGGTACCACCAGACCTCTAGTTTGGTGAGTAACAGAGCTTCAGTCCTTACAGAAATGGAGCTGAGGGGCTGCATGAGCAGCTTCAACCTCTTGCTGCTACAGAGGATTTCTGCCAAAAAAATTAAGACAACCGAGAAAAAGGGTGAGGTTTTTAACCAAGAAAAAGAAACTGTTGCTTTACAGTGTTTAGGTTTACACCCACTTTAATTGACAAAAGCGTGGTAGACAGATAACTGCAATGTAAGAAACCACATCAAATAACAAAAAGCACTATAGTGAGTCAAGATAATCAGGCTGTCTGCTTACCAGGATTAAGAGCAAAGTTGTCAATGAGGCTCTTCCAGGCTATGAAGGCAATTTTCTTAATGCTGGGAGAAGAGCTGCGGAAGCCCAGCTCTTCTAAATACAGCAGGGAGTTTATGAAGGCACCCCCTTTGTGGAGCAACTGAACACAGACAAGAATGCAAAGTTTAATCTCCACTGTCCACTGACAAACATTTGCAGTGCAATAAAATAATGACAATCCTCTGGTGTGAGTCTTACCTTGCCCAGAAGCTTGACAAATAAAGGCCAGAGCTTCAGTACATTACTCTCATTCTTAGTAGAGAATAGTTTCTGCATTTCAGGGATGAGTTTCTGAAAAATTAAGTCATACATCACGGATTAAAGAAAAATGGCAATTGTAACACGCTGATATGCCAACACATCAGGCTGAATGTTTAAGCATGAACATGAGGCTCTTTTGCTATGGAGGGAAAAACTTTTGCTTTTGCGTTGGTTTCTTCATTTCTACTGAACTGAAATCACCAAAAGAATTGACGCTCTTCATCAGGAGCTCATTTAGATCAACAGTGGCAGTAATAAAGCAAAAAGGAATATTATTTATTGTTTCATTCAAGCAATTCACTTCTTGCTTTTACAGTAAGGATGCAACTATGAGTTTCAGCACCAGCGCACAAAAGGCTTACATAATTTCAAATTCTGATCTTAGTGCATCTGGAAGCATTAAGGTAAACACAAACACTTACAGACGACATCATAGGTTCTACAATCGCAGCCACCTCCTGTTGTTTCTCCAGAAGAAGGGGCAGTCCCATCTCCAGGGCAGCAGCTGCACGCAACCGCACTTTTGAAGACGAATGGACTACCAGAGGAATCACTAGCTTTGACCAACAAACTGCTCCTTCACCCATCTGAGTGGGAGCCTGTTCCAGCAACCTGCATTAGACATTTAATCATTAATTAAAAAAAAAAAAAAAAAAAAACAAAAACAGTCTGCATGTCTAATTTTATTTACCTATGTGCCTTCATGTATTTGTGCCTGTCTATCTGAATCATCTTTCTTACCTCTGTTCAACATTTCAGTCATTGAAAATGGACATGAAATCTTACGAAATTACCATCTTTACCTAATTTTAGCTAAATCCACAGTAACCATACACTATGTTTAAACCATGACATTCCAGTTTTATACTGAGACACAAACATGTAAATAGAAAACACAGAAAAGTGAGTTAAAAGTGTGTGTAAGTTCCAGGTCAAACTACAGAAAAAATATTTAATGCATATGAATTTACTTTATAACCACATTAAGTGACTCATGATCCATTAGGATTGACTGGGTGTCTTTTGTCTGCAAGGCATCTAGAGTCTTGAGGATTTCCGATGTCTGTAAAGGTGAAGAAAAAAAGATTATTAGCAGGGCATGTCTTAAAATAAAAGAGCAGAAACGCTGCAAAATGCCTTATTTACTTACCTTTTTGGACACCACTTCTGCAGGAAAATTCTGCTTTGAGATAACCCACAATGCTCGAGTGCACGTGTTCTTGTCTGTGGACTTTAACACCAGGGCACAAAGAGCAGACAAGATCTCCTCTGCAAAATTTGCTTTTTAAAAAAAAAAAAAAAAAAAAAAAATCAAAAAATGAACACTATGTCCTGCATATATGCTGTTTATCCCCTTCCCAGATATTTACATTGTGTCCTGCTCTCCCTTCAAATTGTTTATAGTTTACCTGGGACGCCTGACACGATATTTGTGTTGAATACACAGAAGCCCAAAGCCTGAAGTGCAGCCTGACTTAGCTCCTCATTCTCACTGGATATGTGAGTCTGACAACACAGAGGAAAATAAACAAATAATTAAATCAATCAATCAAGCAAGTATACTGAGATGCATCAGAAACCTTCAGAAGACATGTTCTTTCAATACATACAGGCATTTAATAGCTTCATATCTCAAACAGAAGCGCAGAGTAATACAAAAGATCACACAATGTAGACAAACGAAGACAAAGGTGGTATGTGACAGTAACAGCATGCTGATTTCCAGGGCACTCACTCTTACCTGAAGAGCTTTAGCTAGACGTGAAAAGTGCTTTAGTATTATAGGAAAAAATTGCCTTCCTTCTTCTCCACTGAGCCGACTGAAATGTAAAAACAAACAGTCTCTGATAGTATACTAAAAATGTTCTGTTAAGTATAACCAGTTAAATATTTGAAAAATCAAAGATAGCACCAGTAGACAAACTGGATCACTCACTTGGCAATGGTAAGATAGGCATCGGTCTGCTCTGATGTCCCAGCTGCATCATCTTCCAGAGACTCCAGGAGAGGCAGAAGGCTGGAGCTAGAGAGGGGTACTGTGGCCATCATCCTCACACCCTGCAGAAACAGAATCATTCCACCACTTTTGGTTCTCTACCATGAAAGACTCTAATTTACTAATTATCAAGCCGTTCTAGAAGCTGAATCGAGTAAGAAAAATGAAAAAAAAAAAAAACTACAAAATATTCCAACAACTTCCAATTACTGTGTCACTGTCAGGAATGTGTAGAGGAAAAAAGACAAATGATTTTAGGGTGCTTTAAAAGAATATTTTTAAACCAGCTTCAAAACAAACTTGTTGGTGGACACTCCAACACAATTAACAATTTACTAACCATCATGTACATTTTGAGTATATCTATATGAAACTAAATAAATAATCATGAAAAGTTGACCAGACATGCATGCCTGTCATAAGAGAATCAACATTAGGACTAATATTTAGTGCAGGTTAGATGATACATATTAAGGTTAATCAACATAAATCAAGAACATAAGTAATGTGTTTGACTGAAATTGCTTCAAACTGGAACAGGAATGGGATCGACTTTTAAAACACTGGTGCATGTCCACTAACAGGTGGCAGTGAAGGGATGGATGAAAGGATCCAATTAAATAAGCATAGATAACATCTAAAAATCTGCATGTTCACCTCCTCAAGGCTTGAAGACATGAGCATCTGTGACTTAGAAAAGATGACCAGAAAGAAGTGTAGATGGTGAATCTGAATGGTGGCTAACCAAGCTAGCTTGGATGCCTTAAACCTGCTCGGTGCTTGGCTTGAAGTAAGTTTACACCATCGTTACATGAAAATAACGTAGGGTTATTCCTTTTATATCTAGTGTATGGTCTATAAACAGCAAGTATATATGAGAATATATTTTTCTGCACCTATATAGAAGGATAGTTGCAGTGAGAGCTAGCTAGCTACTTCCTCACTTTAGCGTCCCATGTAAACATTCCGACCAGCAGCAGCACCAGGAGGATTTACAAACATTTAGACCGACTGGTTGGATACAATGAGCAAATAACAACATACTTTAGTTCATCTTCAGTGCAGGCGTGCTTTGCTTACAGAGATGTAGAGAGGTTTAGTCAGTTAGAGGCCTCACTTCTCCAGCACGCTAACTTACCCAACCCCCTTCCACAGAGCCCAGCAGCACACACACGCACACACGCACGCACGCACACACACACACACACACACACACACACACACACATAAAATCACCAAAACAACCCTCTCTCACCTCACAGACACTACAGGAGCACACCCAACGAAACAGAAGGAGAACATGGACGAACGGAGCAACAGCAATCAATTCAAGCGAGGGATGTTACTGAAAAAAATCAAATAATATGTGACTGTCACACGCAAGTGTGAAGTTCTCTCCAGTTGCTCCACTCCCGCGAAAACCCTGGCGCCAAACGAGTCGCGCGCAGCAGCGTCACCTTTCACCAGACCCAGTCCCCGCCCACTCATGAATAATTCAATACAGCAGAACCGCCTGGACAAAAGTATTGGGACAAACCCGTTTTCCAAGGTTTGGGCTAGGGCCCTTACTTCCAGGGAAGGGCTATATTTAAATGCTTCAGTATACCAAGATATTTTGGTCAGCACCATGTGCCTCCGACTTTGTGGACACAGTCTGGGGAAGACGCTTTTCTATTCCAGCAGGACTGTGCCCCAAGGTCCATGCAGACATGGTTGGATGAGTTTGGCATGGAAGAACTTGACTGCCTGCACAGAGCCGCGACCTCATCCCCATCCAGCACCTTTGGGATGAACTGGAACGGAGGTCAAGAGCCAGGCCTTCTCGTCCAACATCAGTGCTTGACCTCATAAATGCTCTGCAGAATGAATGGGCACAAATTTCCCCACAGAAACTCCAAAATCTTGTGGAAAGCCTTC